>CAMZMU010000080.1:44318358-44748088 GCA_947311845.1 Poa pratensis | reverse complement strand
GTGGCCAAGACTGGATGAGGATGGTGGTGTCAGGAAAATAAGTGGCCGCGGGACAGGGTGTTGGAGGCACGGAACCTGTCCTACCGCCACTGATGATCCTGGGTTAGTCCCAAGGTAAAGGTTGTAACCGTTCCCACTCAGCCGGCTTTCCCCGGAAGAGAGCTAAGCGTAGCAATGAGCCGGGCGGTACCGAAGGTAAACACAGTGCACCCCTGCAGGGTTAAATCTTTTCGAAAAGCCGTGTCCACGGTTACGGACAACTTGGGAAAGGACGATAAGATCATAGAATAACTTGAACGGAATGATTAAAAACTGGTACTAAAGGTACACTCAAGAATGCAAGGTTAGCTTCCTCGAGGGTGATTCGGGGAGGTGCCTTTGTAGAACAGGTACAGTGATGGTGGTTGATGATGAGAAAGGTGATCAAAGAAAGAGTTACTTCTTCCCCTTTTAAAATACTCTGATTAGTCGATGCCATGAGTTATGTTTTCATAAATAAAATCAGCTTTATGCAAAACAGCCATAAAACTTGAAAGCCTCATCGAGCTAAAGCTCTATATTTAATCTTGCGAGTTCGTCGAACTCAACGTCGTTTGTTTTGTTTCAGAGGAGGACTTCACCGACCTCGAAGGTGGGTTCTTTGTGGACGTCGACGAGTAGTCTGGGGTTCCCAGGTGGCAGCTTGGGACATCCCGGAACAGCTGGCGCTGGATGTTTATCTGTAGGCCTCTTAGGCCATAATTTGGATCTTGTTGTTTAGAACAACTAATTCGCTTCCGCATGTTGTAATGTTGGGTCTGTGACCTCTGGTTGTAATTTGCTATCTTTCTCTATTATAAGAGTTGAACTATAATGTTTGTGTCGTAGAGTCTGTGATGTGCCAGTTGTTCCACAAGTCTTGATCTCTCTATTATGCATTGATAGTTGTGCCTGTGTTAAGGCATCAATCGGGGTGTTGCGTTGCCGATGATCCATTCCGAGCAACGCCTGCCAAAGGTTTTGGCCGGGGATTGGTAAACCCGTAACCTCCGGTTGTATCGCTTAACCGGTGACACACAGCATCACTGTATAGCAGTCGGGTCGGGGCGCCACAAGTTGGTATCAGAGCAGTACTGCCTGTAGGAAACCCTTCTACTGGTCGACGTTGAGTCTAGTGTTTGTGAAAATATTTTAACCTAAAAATGAGTTGTGAAAACCATCTTAGGATTCTTTTTACTCCTTATCTGGTTACCTCTAATCTCGGAGCAATCTTACCTCGATTTGAGTTAAAGTTTTACTCTCGTCTGTTATAAAAATAGAAACGGGTTGGGTTCTACCTTTAGTGTTATGTGTCCGGTTGCTCCCGCTGCGTTGCAATCCAAATCAACTCAGATGTTTGAACACTGTTACCAACGAGTAATGATCATCTCTTTTGTTGGGTTTTAACCCAAGGACTTGAACAGAAGGTCCCGGATTGTGCCAACTAGAGTGTGTTGAATCATGGTTCTTAACCATTGCATCTCGCTAGTAGCACATGATGCTGATCTTTGACCCAAGTTCTATCTTGTTGATTCCTTGTTAGTTGTTACACAATGTATTATCGTCCCTAGTCTGTGTACTTGAGTAGACGCTAATGCTATTGTTCAACCATTCGGAGAAGATACTAACTGTGTCATTGTAAATCTCCAGAATGGCTCGAGGAGGCCGTGGTAACCACAATGATGAGGATGCCGCCACCACCCTCGATGGCTCAGGTCTTGATGGCCATTGAGGAGAACCGTGGGCGCAATGAGCGCTTGCTTGAGCAGTTGGTGCAGCAGAATGCACAGAGGAATGGCTGCAACACTCTCACTGAGTTCCTGCGCTCGCAGCCACCCACCTTTGCTGATGCTAAGGAGCCACTGGAAGCTGATGATTGGCTTCGCGCTTGGAGCGCAAGTTCTCCGCGCTGCATGTCCCAGTGGCGAGCAAGTCAACTTCGCCACCTACCTCTTGGTTGGTGCGCTGGCTGTTGGTGGGAAAGCCATGTGGCTTGTTCCGCCAACCATGTCTTCACTTGGGCTGATTTCCGCACTGCCTTCCGTGCGGTACATTCCCTCAGCCGATCATGGATTTGAAGAGGAGGGAGTTCCTGGATTTGCAACAGGGACGTATGGACCTCCGCACTTATGGTTGTGAATTCAACCATCTCTCTCGTTACGCCCCAAGGGACGTGACCATGATGCTGACAAGCAAGAGCTGTTCCGCAAGGGTCTTGCGCCGCAGCTCCGCTATGAGTTGCTGCCCTTCAGGTTCCAGACCTACCAGGAGCTGTTCAACCAGGCTCTTACTCTTGAGCAGGGAAGAAAGGAACTTGAGGCTTCCAAGAGGCCCGCACACGGGGACCACCAGAGTTCCTCGGGTTCTGAGAGCAAGAAGCGCAGGGTGTTTGTTCCCTACAGCGCGTGCCGCGTGCTCCATTCATGCCGAGGGCCGCGGGATACAGGCCACCACCTCCGCGCCCCACTACTTCGACACTTGGGGAGCGGGAGTGGGTACCGTCCTATGCTACCTGCTCCACCTGGACTCACCTGCTACACCTGTGGCCAGGCTGGCCACTACTCCAGGGAGTGCCCCCAGAAGGCACCTATCGGGAACTCCTGCACGAGCCCCTGCCACTCCAGCTGGCAAGGCTGGACCTATTGTGCGTGGTCGCCTGAACCACGTCTCTGCTGAGAAGCTGAAGAGGACCCCGGCGTCTCATGGGTGAGCTACGAATCAACAACAATCTTGCTACAGTTTTGTTTGATTCTGGAGCATCGCATTCATTCATATCCATAGCTTTTGCAAAAGACCACAAAATACCGTTGAGAAAATGAGCGTCCCTTGGTGATCTCCACTCCTGGCTCCAAATGGCAAACCGATGGGGTTACTCCTGAAGTCCAGATTACTATCGGTTACTCTTTTCCTTTGCTTTGGTAGCTCTGAGGTCAAGTGGCATTGATGTCATACTGGGCATGAACTGGCTAGCCAAATACCGGGCTAATCTCGACTGTGCTGCCAAGACCATCACCGTGACCAATTCTTCCGGTGACAGTGTGAGTATTGGTCTGCACTATCAAGACCTCCGTCCTCATCATACCCAACTCACCGAGATCCTCCTTTGCTTTATGGAAGGCGAATCCCCTCCTGAAATCCAGGACATACACGTGGTGTGTGACTTCCCGGATGTGTTCCCGGAAGAATTGCCTGGCATGCCTCCTGACCGAAGTGTGGAGTTTGTCATAGATCTACTTCCCGGTACTGCTCCATTTCCAAGAAGCCCTACCGTATGCCGGTGGAAGAGTTGGCTCTGTTGAAAGAGCAAATTGATCAGCTGTTAGCGAAGGATTTCATCAGCCTAGCAGTTCACCTTGGGGTTGTCCGGTACTCTTTGTCAAGAAGAGGGATTCTACCGTGCCTCGTCTAGTCTCTGACTATAGACCGTTGAATGCGGTGACAATCAAGAACAAGTATCCTATTCCTCGCATCAATGATCTGTTGGATCAGTTAGCTGGTGCAACGGTATTCTCCAAGATGGATCTGAGGTCAGGATACCATCAGATCAAATCAGAAAGGAGGATATCCAAAGACGGCATTTGTTACTCGTTATGGCTCATATGAGTATACCGTCATGTCCTTTGGTCTCAAATGCTCCAGCTACTTTCATGAGGCTCATGAACTCCATCTTCATGGATTATCTGACAAGTTTGTCGTCATTTACATCGATGACATCCTCGTTTATTCCAAAACCGATGAAGAGCATGCCGAACATCTTCGTTGGTTCTGACACGACTTCGAGAACACCGCCTCTATGCCAAGTTCTCCAAGTGTGAGTTTGGTTGGATAATCTTGTCTTCCTTGGTCATGTGATATCCGCTAATGGTGTGGCTGTCATTCCCGACAAGATTCAGTCCATTTTGGATTGGAAAACTCCAATGTCAGTCAAGGACATCCGTAGCTTTCTCGGATTGGCGGTTACTACCGCCGATTCATCGAAGGTTTCTCCAAGATAGCCAAGGCCTGACTGACCTTCTCAAGAAGGATAAAAGTTCATGGACGGCCGAAGCTGAAGAGAGCTTCAAAACACTGAAAGCCAAACTCACGTCCGCTCCTGTGCTTGTCCTGCCGGACACAAGCAAGGATTTCGTCGTCTTCTGTGACGCCTCTCTGCAAGGCTTGGGCTGTGTGCTAATGCAAGATGGCCATGTGGTGGCATATGCTTCTCGCCAATTAAGCCGCATGAGCACAATACCCAACTCATGATCTAGAACTTGCCGCTGTGGTTATGCTTTGAAGCAATGGAGACCATACCTGTTTGGTAACCGTTGCGAGATTTCTCGGATCACAAGAGTCTGAAGTACCTCTTCACCCAGCCGGATTTAAATCTCAGGCAAAGGCGTTGGTTGGAGTTAATCAAGGACTATGATGTGAGTCTGAACTATCAACCCGGCAAAGCAAACGTCGTGGCTGACGCGCTAAGTCGGAAGTCTATTGCAACAATCTGATGATTGAGAAGGCCAACCTGCTCTTCATGAAGAGTTCGCCCGTTTGAACCTGGAAATTGTTCCCTCGGCTACCTTGCAAATCTGGAGATCAAATCTACTCTTGTAGACCAGATTAAGGATGCTCAGAAGCTGGATGAGGGTATCCTGAATATCAAGAAGAACATTGCTAGCGGAAGGCCAAATGTTTCTCGGAAGATGAATCCGGAGTTGTTTATTTTGGTGACCGCTGGTAGTGCCAAAGAACCGGAATTTGAGGGAGCTGATCCTAAGAAGCTCATGAATCACCTCTCTCTATTCATCCCGGTAGTACCAAAATGTACCAAGACCTTCGACCACAATTCTGGTGGACTCGGATGAAACGAGAAATTGCCAAGTATGTTGCTGAATGCGACACTGTCGACGGGTAAAGGCTGAACATCAAAGGCCTGCCGGCACTCTCGCCCTATTGCAGTCCCGAGTGGAAATGGGATGAAATTGGTATGGACTTCATCACCGGGTTTCCCGATCTCAAAAGGGCAACAATGCAATCTGGGTAATCATTGATCGACTGTCCAAGGTTGCTCACTTCCTACCAGTCCGTGATGATATACGGGCAAGTCAACTTGCTGACTTATATATGGCTCGTATTGTTCCATTGCATGGGGTCCCTCTGAGGATCATATCGGACCGTGGAAGTATCTTTGTATCCAATTTGGCAGAGTTTCCAAACTGCTATGGGGTCCCGTCTCAACTTCAGTACCGCCTACCATCCTCAAACTGATGGTCAGACCGAAAGAGTGAACCAAGTTTGGAAGACATGCTCGGGCATGTGTAATCTCTTTTGGCAAGGGTTGGGAAAAGTATCTCCCTTTCGCGGAGTTCTCCTACAACAATAGCTATCAAGCTAGTCTGGGCATGGCTCCATTCGAGGTTCTATATGGAAGAAAATGCCGCACTCCGCTAAATTGGTCCGAGACCGGAGAGAGAGCACTCTTTGGTCCGGATGTGATCAATGAAGCTGAGGAGAAGGTTAGAATCATAAGGAGAATCTGAAGATTGCTCAGTCTAGGCAGAAGAGCTACTATGATAAGCACCATCAGGAATTCACTATGAAATTGGTGATAAAGCTTATCTCCGCGTCTCTCCCCTTCGTGGCGTTCGCCGCTTCGGTATCAAAGGGAAATTGGCCCCTCGCTATGTTGGCCCTTTCACCGTTCTGGCCAAGCGAGGAGATTTCTTATAAGTTGGAGTTACCGGTCATCTTCCCAAATGTACATGATGTGTTTCATGTCTCCCAACTTCGCCGGTGTTTTAAAGATCCTATCCATGGAGTCAATCATGAGGAGCTGGATCTCCAAGAAGATCTCACTTATCGCGAGCATCCTATCCGTGTCCTGGATGAAGCCGAAAGAAAGACCCGTAACAAGACTACCAAGTTCCTCAAAGTTCAGTGGTCTCACCATTCCGAGGAAGAAGCAACTTGGGAAAGAGAGTCTAGTCTTCGTGAGGAGTATCCCGACTTCTTTCCGCAATCTTAGAATCTCGGGACGAGATTCCTGTAAGGGGGGTAGAATTGTAACAGCCCAAAGTTGAGAACCTAAAAACCTGTGTAATTTTTCCACTTTTGGTTCATTGCATCATGGCATCCTTGCATCAATGTGTACAAATTGGAACCTTTAACTTGTGGTTAGGAAATTGTTGCTAGGGAATTGTTGTTGGGTTGGGGAATTGTGGTGGTTTGGCACCACCTAAAAACAAAATGCCAATCTTGCTTTAACCAATCCCAAATAAATGAAAGAACTCAAACTTGCAAAACACAATTACTTTGACATCTTATATTTGTCAAGGAAGTTCCAAGAGTTCAAAATAATATTTTGCACTTGCTCTAAAAATTCCAAAGTACTATCATTTTGGTTTTAGCAAAATGCCTTAATTGAACCCTATGAACAAAAGTGGTACAAAACATTTTATTTTGAGACACAAAAATTGGTGGAGCTTCTACAGGCTAAGGGGAGCCTCCCCAAATTTTGTCATATTTTTCTAAAATGTATAAGTGCCTGGTGCCTGGTTGACGGGAGAGTATTTGAGGATGATGATGATGGTGATGATGAGTACTTCCCCGGCAACGGCGCCAGAAAACAGCTTGATGGCTACGTGTTGGTGAACCCCAAGAGGAAGGTTATGATGTAGACAGCAGAAGTTTTCCCTTGAATAATCTACCCAAGGTTATCAATCCAGTAGGACTTGACGATCTATCGGAAGGTTGTTGATGTTGACTCCCCCTGGCGCTAGGGAGCTTGCACCAACGTGGAATCTGCACAGACACAAACCAGAACTTTGCCCAACACGAAACAGAGAGGTTGTCAATCTCTCCGGTCTTGCAGAAACAAAGAGTTAAACGTATGGTGTGGAAAACAGCAGGAAAAACAGCAAGTAACAGGAAACAGATGATTGCAGCAGGTTGTGTAAACAGTATGAGGAAATTGGACCAGGGTCCACAGTTCACTAGTGGTGTCTCTCTCAGAACAGATAACTAGCATGTTGGGTAAACAAATTACAGCTGGGCAATTGACAAATAGAGAGGGCATAACAATGCAATACATGCCAAGATGTCTACTATGAAATCTAGTTGGGCATTACAACAAAGTACATAGACCGTTATTCCAACATCTATGCCTAAATAATCCACCTTCAAGGCAGCATCCGCATCCTGTTCAGTATTAAGTTGCTAACAACAGATTATTGCATGAAGTAAAGTGTGTAATGTAATCAATACAAGTGCCCTTGGACACTGCACCAATGTTTTATCCCTAGTAGCAACAGCACATCTACCATCTTAGACCTTTCTGTCACTGATCCAGATATCTAGAGACTGAACCCACTATCGAGCATAAATACCCCCTCTTGGAGTCACAAGCATCTACTTGGCCAAAGCATCTACTAGCAACGGAGAGCATGCAAGATCAAGAGCACATAGATAAACAACTTGAATAAACATGGTATCAATATTCATCGGATCCCAGCAAACACAACATCTAGCATTACAATAAGATGATCTTGATCATGTTAGGCAGCTCACAAGATCTAAACATGGAGGCACAAGGTAGAGAGACAACCATCTAGCTACTGCTATGGACCCGTAGTCCAGGGGTGGACTACTCACGCATCACTCCGGAGGCAGGCATGGTGATGTAGAGCCCTCCGGTGATGATCTCCCCTCCGGCAGGGTGCCGGGAAGAGCTTCAGAACTCCTCCGATCTGAGATTGACGATGACGGCCGCGACGGAACTTTTCGTGGAATATGATCGACCGTAATAGGGTTTTCGCGTCGCGGAGAATATATAGGCGAAGAGGCGGCGTCGGTGGCCGAGGGGGGCCACCACGCCATAGGGGGGCGTGGGCCGCGCCCTAGTGTGGCGTGGCCCCCTGGTGGGTCTGCTCCGACTCCCCTTTGGACTCCGTGATCTCCTCGTGATATTATTGACGATGTCTTTTGTTTCGTCCAATTCCGAGAATATTTCCTTAATAGATTTTCTGAAACCAAAAACAGCAGAAAACAGGGAACTGGCACTGTGGCATCTTGTTAATAGGTTAGTCCCAGAAAATGCATAAAAATGATATAAAGTGTAGCCAAAACATGTAGCAATTGATATAATAACAGCATGGAACATCAAAAATTATAGATACGTTTGAGACGTATCAAGCATCCCCAAGCTTAGTTCCTGCTCGTCCTCGAGTAGGTAAACGATAAAAACAGATAATTTTTGAAGTGACATGCTACCAACACAATCTTTGATCAAATAACAATGTAATGCACATGATCTGAATGAAGTGATCCAAGCCAATGGTCTATAGTTTGCAAGCAAGTAAATAAAGAGTAAACATAAGTGATCACACAAGTGCAAACTTTCATGAATAATACTATAAAACATTTAGAGATATAATAGTCTAACATAATAGTTAGCTCACAGCAGCAATAATTCTCAACATGAAAGTGTTTGTATCAACACAAAGGAAGATAATAGCTTCAGCTTTTGCTTCAACTTTCAACATGTATATCATATAGATAATGTCAATGCAAAGAATATGATCAACCAAACACAAAGTTATGTAAAAACTGTTATACTGGAGTTGACAATGATGTTTGCTTAAGGAGACAGAAAGAAGTGGGAAAACTGACTCAACATAAAAGTAAAAGAATGGCCCTTCGCAGAGGGAAGCAGGGATTAACATCATGTGCTAGAGCTGTAGTTCCCGAAGGCATATAGAGAGCATAAAATATTGTTTTGTAAGGTAATGGTGTATACAGGTGTCAACAAATCAGCAAATAGGCAATACTCTACTTCACTAGTTGATCAAACTTTACAAGAGCGGCTCCCATGAAGGACGTTATTTCTACCAGCGGGCAGATCATCCCTCTTCTCTTTTGTTTACACACTTGTGAACATTGCTTGACTGACGAATCAGGGGCAAAAAGATGTGAAGAGAATTGTTTGGTTAAAGTTGTAATTAATTGGGACTGGGCACCCCGTTGCCAGCTCTTTTTGCAAAATTATTGGATAAGCGGATGTATATGCCACTAGTCCAGGTGTGTAAAATTTGATCAACCAGGAAATAAAGACCACCTATCTACGTCCTTATGAGCTTTTCAAGTAGTGACACAAAAAGGATAATTGTTTTGAGTAGTTAGTAGATAGCACATGAAGAAATTTACTTGGAATGGTGAAAACACCACATAATAGGTAGGTATGGTGGACACAGGTGGCATGGATTTGGCTCAAGGTTTTGGATGTACAAGAAGCATTCCCTCTTAGTACAGAGTTTAGGCTAGCAAGGTTATTATAAGCAAACATCATTATCAACTGGAATAGCAAGAGTGTACATAAAACACAAGGTTTGACGAACCATAGACTCCCACTGTCTTCCTTGTTAACACATAGCCTTCATCCAAAAATTATCTAGACTACTATGGACTTCCAATTATGCAACAGATTATTATAGCAGAAAATCCTTATAGTAGTTCTTCATTAATAGCCATTACTTACATGATGCACAAGCTTAAACATTAATTACTTGACAGCTCAAAACAATTGGCAAGCATCAAATTACTCAAGACAACGATCTAAAAAGATTCATGTAAGCATTTTATACCACTACCACATGCATAGCATTTTTCTGGTCCAACCAAACACCAATCAACTTATTTGACAACTCTCCAAACAGATATAAGTGAAGCAAGAGAGTACTTTCTTCAAAAGAAACTGAAAGCTCTAACAAGAGATACATGAAAAACTGAGAGCTAACAGCAATAACAGCAACTAGACAGGAATACTCAACAAGTATAAGTGAAGCACAAGAGTATTCTAATGAAAAAGTGGAGCGTGTCTCTCTCCCAAACATGAATACTAGGATCCAACAAGTATAGCACAGCAAACAAAACAAAACAAACTGAAAACAAAAACACACTGACGCTCCAAGGAAGAGTACACTAGCATGAAGCAATAAAAATATAGCACCATTAGAGATGACCTGATAATTTGTAGATGAAGAAGGGGATGCCTTGGGCATCCCCAAGCTTAGATGCTTGAGTCTTCTTGAAATATGCTGGGGAGGTAAGCCTCCCCAAGCTTAAGCTCTTCACTCTTCTTGATCATGTAATATCATTCTCCTCTATCAACACTTGAAAACTTCCTTCACACCAAAACTTAACAGCTTTTCTCATTAGCAGGTTAGTGCACTAAAAGATAATACTTCAAAGTTCTAGCAAAGACAAAACTCACAAGCCAACTATTTTAAACATTAGCCACTGTTACTAGGCTCAAGTGGGCACTTTTACACGAAAAGAAACCACTTAAAAACTTGTAAAAGAGAGAATGCAAAATAAAAGACAGAATCTGTCAAACCAGAACAGTCTGTAATGACGAATTTTTTCGAGGCACTTACGATGCTCAGATGAAAACTTTTGAAATAATGAAAGTTGCGTAACATCATCAGGAACATGCACAAAAAGTTTCAGCATTTTTCGATTTTTTCTGATTTTCTACTGAATTAAACGGTGACGAACAGCAATCTGTCCAATGCAGTCCCGAAAATAAAACCAACTTTGCATTAGTAACTCTCCTTGGCACAACAAAACAGCAAATAAAAGATACAAAGGAGTTGCTACAGAGGTAAACAAACATCCTTGACTAATACTGAAAATAAAAGATAATGGGTTGCCTCCCAAAAGCGCTTTCTTTAACGCCTTTTAGCTAGGCATAGTGATTTTTATGATGCTCACATAAAGATGAGAGTTGAAACGTAAAAGAGAGCATCAAGAAGCATATATAAAACATGTTTAAATCTAACACTCTTCCTATGCATAGGAGCCTTGTAAGAAAACAAGTAAATGAAGCACAAAGTGACTAGCATAGGAAGACAAAACAAGTGCAACTTCAAAATTTTCAACATAAAGAGAGGAGACTTAATATTATTGTGATATATGAAACTATGTCTCCCTCTCACATAATGACCAGTAGGTTTTAAAGAAACCATCATATAAAAGCAACACAAGAGAAAGCTCAAAACTTTCATCACAAAGAGAGGAAATCTAATAACATGAAGATTTCTATAACCATATTTTCCTCTCTCAAAATAATTTTCAGTAGCATCATGAATAGACTCAACAATATAGCTATCACATGAAGCATGCTTTTCATGATCTTCAAACACATAATTTTTATTAAGCTCAAAAACAGTGGAGTCATTAAACTCACTTTTGACAATAGTAGCAAGATTAATATCATCAGGCAATATAGGACCATCATCAAGAGAATTATCATAAATAACATTAGGGAGCACATTTTTACTTTCTGCAATTTCCTCTTTTACTGAGTCAAGGAGGATGTTTACTTCAAATTTATCAAAAGGAGATATTTCAATAGAATCATGACATTCAAAAGTATAGCATTCTTCCTCCTCCAAGCTTGGGGGACTAAAAATATCATTTTTATCAAAACCAGCTTCCCCAAGCTTAGAGCTTTCCATGGCATTAGCAATAATGGTGTTCAAAGAATGTATGCTAATAACATTGCTACTATCATGATTGTTATGCAAATAAAGTTCCATAGGCTTTTTAATTTTCTCTTCAAACACCTCATGTCCCAACTCAAGATAAATTTCATAAAGCTCTCTCATGTTGTTTTCAGCCATAGGACTAGTTTCAAGGAAAGTAACTAGTGATAGCAAGTAAAGAGCTAGACATAATAACTCAGCAAGAAACAAAACCGAAAATAAACTAAATGCAAGTAACTAATTTTTTTGTATTTTTGAATATTGAAAGCAAACAAGATAAAATAAAATAAACTAAGCAAGACAAAAACAAAGTAAAGAGATTGGAACTGAGAGACTCCCCTTTCCAATAGCCTCCAAGTCCCCGGCAACGGCGCCAGAAAACAGCTGGTGCCTGGTTGACGGGAGAGTATTTGAGGATGATGATGATGGTGATGATGAGTACTTCCCCGGCAACGGCGCCAGAAAACAGCTTGATGGCTACGTGTTGGTGAACCCCAAGAGGAAGGTTATGATGTAGACAGCAGAAGTTTTCCCTTGAATAATCTACCCAAGGTTATCAATCCAGTAGGACTTGACGATCTATCGGAAGGTTGTTGATGTTGACTCCCCCTGGCGCTAGGGAGCTTGCACCAACGTGGAATCTGCACAGACACAAACCAGAACTTTGCCCAACACGAAACAGAGAGGTTGTCAATCTCTCCGGTCTTGCAGAAACAAAGAGTTAAACGTATGGTGTGGAAAACAGCAGGAAAAACAGCAAGTAACAGGAAACAGATGATTGCAGCAGGTTGTGTAAACAGTATGAGGAAATTGGACCAGGGTCCACAGTTCACTAGTGGTGTCTCTCTCAGAACAGATAACTAGCATGTTGGGTAAACAAATTACAGCTGGGCAATTGACAAATAGAGAGGGCATAACAATGCAATACATGCCAAGATGTCTACTATGAAATCTAGTTGGGCATTACAACAAAGTACATAGACCGTTATTCCAACCGCATCTATGCCTAAATAATCCACCTTCAAGGCAGCATCCGCATCCTGTTCAGTATTAAGTTGCTAACAACAGATTATTGCATGAAGTAAAGTGTGTAATGTAATCAATACAAGTGCCCTTGGACACTGCACCAATGTTTTATCCCTAGTAGCAACAGCACATCTACCATCTTAGACCTTTCTGTCACTGATCCAGATATCTAGAGACTGAACCCACTATCGAGCATAAATACCCCCTCTTGGAGTCACAAGCATCTACTTGGCCAAAGCATCTACTAGCAACGGAGAGCATGCAAGATCAAGAGCACATAGATAAACAACTTGAATAAACATGGTATCAATATTCATCGGATCCCAGCAAACACAACATCTAGCATTACAATAAGATGATCTTGATCATGTTAGGCAGCTCACAAGATCTAAACATGGAGGCACAAGGTAGAGAGACAACCATCTAGCTACTGCTATGGACCCGTAGTCCAGGGGTGGACTACTCACGCATCACTCCGGAGGCAGGCATGGTGATGTAGAGCCCTCCGGTGATGATCTCCCCTCGGCAGGGTGCCGGGAAGAGCTTCAGAACTCCTCCGATCTGAGATTGACGATGACGGCCGCGACGGAACTTTTCGTGGAATATGATCGACCGTAATAGGGTTTTCGCGTCGCGGAGAATATATAGGCGAAGAGGCGGCGTCGGTGGCCGAGGGGGGCCACCACGCCATAGGGGGGCGCGGGCCCACCCTGGGCCGCGCCCTAGTGTGGCGTGGCCCCCTGGTGGGTCTGCTCCGACTCCCCTTTGGACTCCGTGATCTCCTCGTGATATTATTGACGATGTCTTTTGTTTCGTCCAATTCCGAGAATATTTCCTTAATAGATTTTCTGAAACCAAAAACAGCAGAAAACAGGGAACTGGCACTGTGGCATCTTGTTAATAGGTTAGTCCCAGAAAATGCATAAAAATGATATAAAGTGTAGCCAAAACATGTAGCAATTGATATAATAACAGCATGGAACATCAAAAATTATAGATACGTTTGAGACGTATCAGTGCCTCAATAAAATCTCCAAAGAGCTGCTGGTTTTAAAAGGTTTTAATTTTAAAACTGAAAAGGACCAAACGGTGATAGAAACAAAAGTTCCAGGGGGGTTTTGTAATTCCGCCATCGTCTCTCTCCTCCCGTGCACTGGCGCCATGCCGAGGCCGCGCCCGCGTGCACGCGCTGCGCCGGGCCCTCCCTCCTCTCTGCTCTCCCCTGCAGGAGAAGAGCGCCACGAGCCCCACTTGCCCTGCTCCCCTCCCTCCTCTCTCACCTGCTCCCTGCTCCCCGTTTTTCTCTCCCCGCCATGGCCGCACCAAAGCTCGAGCTCCGCCACCGCATCGCCGTCGATTGAGGGCTCCCCAAGCCAAGCCAGGACCACCAGAAGCTTCGCCGCGTCGCCTGCTTCTCCTCCGCCAAAGGAATCGAACTGGGACGCTGGGAATCGAGGGCTCCATCCACGACTTCGCCGCTGCCGTTCGAGCGTCGCCGCGGGCAATTTCGTCGCCGTCGAGCCGTCTCCGACCTCGCCGTCTCCTTCTACGTGCTCAGGGTGAGCACTACGACCTCCCGAACCTCGTCTCCCTCCCTCTCTCGCCGGAGTTTGCCGTCGCCGCGAGGGTCGCCGTGCGTCGGATATTCCGGGTCATTTCCGACCGGATACTCCGCCTCCGTCCAGTACCTGCAAACCAGACAATCAACTCCATCGGATATTCCGAGTGCGGTTCTAACCGGATAATCCGACGGGATCCAGAACGATTTTTGTTTAGTCCTTAGCCAAATTTCCAGGCATCGGCAGAGATCGGATATTCTGAGTTCAAAGAAAATCAGAATTTCCGAATTGGTCCAGTACCAAAAATATTCCTGTTTAGATTTTTGTCCTTCTAATTTTGGTTAAATAACTGTTCTATGTTGGATTAACTTATAATCAGGGCAGATTTAAAAGAGGAATTTAAAAATGTAACAACTTTTATCGGGACATCATAAAATGTGTTCGATATACCAAAATGTCCGGAAAATTGTGAACGAACCTTTAACATATTTATCATGCATATTTGATCACCCTTAAAGGACTGCACTTTGTAGAAGCTAGGAGAGACATTAAGTTAAATATGGGGTGTTCTCCTATCTTGTTGAAATAATTATTCTAGCACCCCATTTAAAATTGCGAGATAGCTTATAAAAGGTTCAACACCTTAAATTGTCATGTCATCATGTGTTTGCGCATTGCATCTGTTAAAGCTTGTGTGGTGATTGATTGCTCTTCCGTTGCTATGCTTCGATAGATCAAGCAGCCGGGGTTACACCGCAATACCCCGACGATCCGTACTACCAGCACGTTGAGCAAGGCAAGCGTAATCCCCCCTCTGAGCATGTCTTATCCTAATTTCCGCAAATATTTTCTCCACTATAATATTGCATGCGGTTCCAAATGTCAATTTCATTGGATTAGAGTATCCTATAGTTGCATTAAGTTTCCGATGCCATTACCTGTTTCCCCTCCTATTATCCATAGGATTGTATTGTTGGCCTGAGGTACTTAACTATGCTATGTTGTTGCTTAGCCATGCTTAGTTAAATGCTCAGCCGTCCGATGGATGGTTCATTATGGGAACCGGTGATGAGATGAATGGATGGTGGTGGAGAAATTGTGGAGACAGGAAATAAAATGCTTAAAGGTGGGGATGAGAGGCCACTTTGGTATGGTGGTGTTTTGTCTCACTCTCGCCGCCTAGGTGCGAGTTCTTTACCTCTTGAACCAAGAATGAGCGCGCTTCCATTCGGTGGGGTATATGGAGCCCTCGTCGACCGACTAACTTGTGAAGGGCTAGCCGAGGGTCCTCTAGTTCGGGCTTCCATTTGCGCGTGCGTTGGGATGGTGGCCAAGACTGAGATGAGGATGGTGGTGTCAGGAGAATAAGTGGCCGCGGGACAGGGTGTTGGAGGCACGGAACCTGTCCTACCGCCACTGATAATCCTGGGTTAGTCCCAAGCAAGGTAAAGGTTGTAACCGTTCCCACTCAGCCGGCTTTCCCCGGAAGAGAGTTAAGCTAGGCAATGAGCCGGGCGGTACCGAAGGTAAACACAGTGCACCCCTGCAGGGTTAAATCTTTTCGAAAAGCCGTGTCCACGGTTACGGACAACTTGGGAAAGGACGATAAGACCATAGAATAACTTGAATGGAATGATTAAAACCTGGGTACTAAAGGTACCACTCAAGAATGCAAGGTTAGCTTCCTCGAGGGTGATTCGGGGAGGTGCCTTTGTAGAACAGGTACAATGTTGATGGTGGTTGATGATGAGAAAGGGTGATCAAAAGAAAAGAGTTACTCCTTACCCCCTTTTAAAAATACTCTGTTTAGTCGATGCCATGGAGTTATGTTTTCATAAATAAAATCAGCTTTATGCAAAACAGCCATAAAACCTTGAAAGCCTCATCGAGCTAAAGCTCTATATTTAATATTGCGAGTTCGTCGAACTCAACGTCGTTTGTTTTGTTTCAGAGGAGGACTTCACCGAACTCGAAGGTGGGTTCTTTGTGGACGTCGACGAGTAGTCTGGGGTTCCCAGGTGGCAGCTTGGGACATCCCGGAACAGCTGGCCCTGGAATGTTTATCTGTAGGCCTCTTAGGCCATAATTTGGATCTTGTTGTTTAGAACAACTTAATTCGCTTCCGCATGTTGTACTGTTGGGTCTGTGACCTCTGGTTGTAATTTGCTATCTTTCTCTATTATAAGAGTTGAACTATAATGCTTTGTGTCGTAGAGTCTGTGATGTGCCAGTTGTTCCACAAGTCTTGATCTCTCTATTATGCATTGATAGTTGTGCCTGTGTTAAGCCATCAATCGGGGTGTTGCGTTGCCGGTGATCAATTCCGAGCAACGCCTGCCAAAGGTTTTGGCCGGGGATTGGTAAACCCGTAACCTCCGATTGTATCGCTTAACCGGTGACACACAGCATCACTGTATAGCAGTCGGGTCGGGGCGCCACATAGGACCGGCAAAGGCTCGCCCGTTGGGACGAAGGTTTAATACAGTTGCGTCAGACTACTCCCTCTATACCGGTTATAGGATGCATTTGACAAATCTCTGGGATATAGGTGAATGGGGATTGGTCATACAAAATCTATCTCCCCAATATTTCACCCAATTAGCACTCTCATATTTAAGGCAACATTAATTACGAAAAGGTCAAACCCAATCGGTTTTCTTATTGTTCTTGGGAAAGGCCAAAACCCAACATTAACTGCTCTTAATTTATGCTAATTGTTGCTTATTCTTGGGAAGACCTGGTTTTGGAATTGCATCCTATAAACCGGTATGGAGGGAGTAGTTGAATTGTGCTTCTGTTGTAAATAAATAGGTCTCGTGCGACCCTTTTATCCTGCTTCCTAAGATCCCATTAATCCCGATTAGTCCGAAGGGACAGAGTAGGCGGGAGGGAGGTTGGTAAGGGGTTGCTTGATCTTCTCAGTGAGCCGATGGTGGATGCATAATAACTCGTTGATAACTCGCGAGATGGTCTCGAACTCTCCGGCTCTTCCCTGTTGCCATTGCAACAGATTCGCAACACCACAAGCTTGCACAACGTAGCCGCCGGCCACGAGCGGTTTGCAATTTACCAATTCCCAGTGGAACGACATGTCACACTCTAACTTCGGTAGGATAATCTCCAGGTCGAAACAAAGTGGAGATAAATACACCAGATCGAAAACAAAGTGGTGCAGAAGTATTTCTAGTCGCAACAAAGATGGACACAAATTCAGATGAATGCTTGTAGCAATTCGGTCCGGTTCTAGGGTTTTGTTTATACGCGGTCTAATCTCTACTCGCGACACCCTCATGTACTTATAGAGTTGGGGTGGTGAACTAGGACTCAAACATGGTTCGATTCAGACTGATACAAACCGACTCGGCCTAATTGGCATGCAGGGCATATGTGGTGCACCTTAGACTATTGTGATCGTGTCCATAATGTCCTTGTGCGCCATATCAACTTGTCACGCCATACCTGACTTTCAGCACTAAATGGACAGTCCGGCCTCCCTCTCCCCCCTCGCGCATATACTGAAAATCCTCTCTTGATGATCTTGTTGCGAGTCTCCTTCTCCTTGTGCAATGCTTGATTCATCTCCGTTCATATCTGATCATACATAGATAGATACAAAGACTTAAGCAATACAAAGTTCTCATAATCATGAATGTCATACTCAATTAGGAGTGAATTCACCTTATGTCCAGTTAGTTTTGCATGCGCTCTAGTCATGTGACCAATCTTCACTTCATTGGTTGTATCTTAGAGCAGCAACATCATCATCAGAAAAAATGGTACGAAACTAGGGATGTCCTCATCACAGGTTGTCTCATGCCCGCGTCACTTGCAACCTTAGTTATTTTTTGTGTAGCTCTGAATATAAATTATTTTCATTCGCAAAAAAGAATATAAATTATTTTAAATTGAGATTTGTATATTTGTGGGATATATCATTAACAATATGCAGGTTTTTTAAACTTGTAAATCTGATTTTTGGATTTTTTTAAATAAAGACATATGTGAAACTCGGAAGTCAGAAACCCCACTCCGTTGCTTTTGTTTTTTGAACTGCTCTGCTAGTTTATGTCCCTGCACCCAGTCCACCCTCCGCCCCGTGCACCCGTCTCCTTCCTCTAATTCCCGCACCCACTCCTTCCTGGATCTCACGAAACCAGCTCACCTCTCCGCCCCACTCAGATCCCAACCCTAACCGTCGCCCCAGATCTGCCTCGCCGGCGGCAGCCGCGATGGCGTGTCTCGCGATCTCTCTGCAGCCGGTCAACGGCCCCGACATCCTCCTTCAGACACGCTCATGGTTCCCGGTCTCCCGCGCCCTCGCCGCCGTCTCCGCCTTCCGCCTCGCGCGCCTCCACCTCGCCCGCGGCAAGCAGCAGCCGGCCTCCGCCTCCGCCTCCGCCTCGCTCGACGCCATTGGCGACGACCCGCTGGCGGCCGGCTCGGGGCAGCTCGTGGTGGGCGTGGAGTCGCAGTACCGCGTCGTGTACCGCCTCGTCAACTCCATCTACGTGCTCGGCGTAACCACCGCCTCCGACCACGCCTCCCCCGCCGTCCACGCGTTCGCCGTCGCCGACGCCGTCAACCAGGCCGTCGATGTCGTCGTCGCCGCCTGCCGCGGCATCGACGTCACCCCCGAGAAGGTGCACCGCAAGTACCCGGAGGTCTACCTCGCCCTCGACCTCGTCCTTCACGGCGTAGGTTCCGTACGCCTCTCCCAGATTCTCGCAACCATCCACGGCGACAACCTCGCTCGCATGGTCAACTCCTCCCCTGACGCCGAGGCCCGCGCCCGTGGTGCTGATTCCTGGCCCACCGTAGAGCATCTCGCCCAGGACCGCCATGCCGCTCGCGATGCCTTCACGGGCGCTTCATTCGAGCTCCCCCAGGAGACGCTCGCTGCTGGCGACGAGTTCTCCGCTTCCAGCCTTGCGCCTACGGCTGCTGCGGCTACCGGGGACGAGGCACCACCCGAGGAGGCGCCTCCCATTGAGAAGGACCCCTTTGCAGCTAGCGACATCGTTAGCAAGCCAGAGGAGGCATTGGTCGGTGGGTTCAAAAAGAACAAAGAGACTGCCCTTGTGGTTGCTGATCCTGCTGCCGCACTTGCTGGGTTGGAGGTCACGACTTTGCCACCAGCTGAGGCGACGAAGCCGACATTCATTGGGGTTGAAGGGTTTGAGGGCGACTACGGTGGAATTGAGTTTGGTAACGAGGAAGCTTCACTTGCCGAGGCATTCGAAGGGTTCAATGCACCATTTGGGGGTGGCCTTGATGCTTCAGAGTTTGTTACCACAACGAAGAAGGATCACAAGGACAAGAGCATCACTGGTCTTGAGCTGCTAGAGATGAGAAGTGGGCTGGCACCGAATGCTGGTTCGCCGCTTGACAACTTATTGGTGACCAAGAGCGCAGAGATGACCGTCCCTGAGCTATGCATAGTCGAGGAGATCAATGCAGAATTCAAGGAGTCTGTTCTTGCACGAGTTGGTTTGAAAGGTACAATCTTTCTGCGGACATTACCACCAAAGAAGGCAGCTGGGAGGGACACAGAGTTCTCATTCCGGCTTGAGGGTACTTCTGGAATGAAGAGGGCAGCCTTGCAGAGTACTGTGTTGAGTAACCTCGAGAATGGCCTGTTCCATGTCAAGACACCATCCAAGGAGGAGCCCATCCCCATCATGAAATATAGCTTCCTTCCCAAGCACTCACCTCTCCCTTTGAGGATTCGCCTTGTAAAGCGCCATAGTGGAACATTGCTCTCAGTGATGATACACTATGCGTCGAACCCAATGTTGCCACAGCCACTGAGCAATGTTACATTTATTGTTAAGCTTCCTGTGGATCCGACTCTGCTTAATGTTTCACCCAAGGCTGTGTTGAACCGGGCAGAGAGGGAGCTCAGGTGGCACATCTCAGACATTCCTCTCAAAGGTCCTGCTGGACGGTTGAGAGCGCGGATGCCTGTAGATCAAGACTCCAAGGATGGTGAACTGGAGGTTGTTGGAATGGTGAAGTTTGCTTACCAAGGGCCATTCACATTGTCTGGCATAAAACTCTGCCCAGCCATCAACAGCACTTCCCAGTTTAACGAGGTTGGCCACACCTTCTCCAGTGGGAGTTACCGTTGCATCTGAGTTTGTACCTTTTTTTGTATTGTAGCTGTTACTTTACCCCCCTTTTCAGTTTGCTTATACAAAAGGGTGTGAAATTCATATTGTACGTAGTGAAGCTTATTTGTTTGCGAGGCTGGAATTTAACTATGTTTTCGAGTTGTCTATTATTATCTGGATAATGGATACGACAGTTGTGATTATTGATCAAGGTTACACAATATATTTTGGAAATTTCATGATGGATGTGTATTAAAACATGTATTTCTGCTCATTATGGATGCAAATAGAGAAACAATACTTGTGCCATTGACTTTGGATAATTCTCTGCCGAAAGCCATCATTACATGGGAAACAAATGACAAACAGATAGTCAAAAATGTGGCTAGCTTTGGCGGAACCAACCATAGCAAAGAGGGAAAACTGAAAGTCAGACAAAGAGAATTATCATGGGAAGCAATTATCAAGACAATGCCTTCAAGGAGATGATGGACGTTGCTCGATCCAACCCCTTTCTGAAGTTGTGACTTGTGAGTTTCATCTTTTTTGCCGAAGTGAATTTTGAGTATCATGGTTTTAGCCAAGTTTAGCACTATACAAGTACCTGCTTGGCAAAATGCCACTTAATTTTAACTTCAGTGATAAGTTCACTAGTTATCATTCTCCATAAAGAAAAAAATGGCTGATGATGCTATTAGTTATCAAATTATAGATATATCAGCATATTTGTATGTTTGGTCTTCCTAACAAATGCTATGTATGCCACTCATGTACTGTACATATATAGAACAATCGATGCTCTGAAATTGGTCTTTAGCTGGAGTATTATATTTGTTCTAGTTGAGTTTTCTCTCAATGACAAAAATACACTAGATATATTGGGGGTACACATGCCTGCTGCCCATTTAGTGCTGAAAGTCAGGTAGATTCATTTTTGTTTACTGTTCTTCAGTCCTAGTAAGTAGTAACTACCATGAGCTCATGTTGTCTATATTAACGCCACTGTACCTATTGATTCATTTATATGCGTAGTTCTGGCGAGATTTACAGGTTTGGAGCTAATAGTCATTATCATAGCCCAGTGTGCTTATAGTCTGTAGATAAGCCGGATTTGAATAAGAACTGTTGTTAGGATATAATCTTAAACATGTGTTTAAATGCATCTTAATTCCTATACACATTGTATTGTTTAACATTTGTTAGCATGTTATATGTTTCTAAAATTGTTGATTCGCTGTTTGCTGGTACTTACAGTGCATATACTATTATACAACTTTTACAAAACCTGGTGCAGAGTGCAATTAAATTTGTTTTGTTAGTATTTATGGTCTACCTTCTTGTCACAGTAGATGCCTCTGGCTCACACTACCCTTGAGATAAGTACGGACTATAGAATCTGTCAGTTATATTTCCAGTTCGTGTTTAATCTAAATATTTACGGAATGTTTTGGAGTGCCGTGGTTTTGACTCGTAGCTTTATTTCTGTAATGCAGTGGGCTGTTGGTTCACGAGGTGAATATTGGTCCTTAAGAAAGATGTTATACTACATCTTATTGCATCAATATAGGTATCCGCTGTTCGTAAGCAATTCAAATAAATCAGTTGCTGTTTAGTGCCTTAATTTCATATATAAGTAGTTAAAATAAAATTTACTGTCGTGACTGCAGGTAGCATTATCTTTGGAAAAACTGACCCTGATCTTGCATAAGATTCGGAATAACAGTAGGCTATTTTACATCAGCAATGGGTCTGGTTTAAAACTTATGATGTCCTTATATGTTTCTACTTGATATTTCTTGCATGGGTAGGCATAGAAACTAAAGTTATTCACCCGACTTGACTTCATGTTTTTTCATAACAATACTTATGCCTCCAGCACACACTACTTTTTTTTTGGCTTTTCAACCCATATTTTGTATTAGTTGGAAATTAGAATGCAGAACTTCTCCACCTGCTTAGTTAAAGATAGTGATTCAAGCTGAACTTGCAGAGTGCTGCTGAATGAATTCTTAAAGCGTCTGTTCAGTCCAAATGATGGTCTGATCTCCGATCACTCTAATGGAAATATTCTCAATATGTTCTTCTGAATCTTTTGGTCAGTAGCTGTGGGCAATGGCAAATTGTCAATGAGGTTCCATAATTTTTCTTTTTGATAAAAATAGCTGCGAGTTCGATTTTCAAAAGAGGTAATTGCACTAGAGGTACATGAACTTGATGCACGGGCAAAGTTTTAAATAGCGGCGCTATAGCATTTTCTGCACCATGCCGCTAAGTGCATTAGCGCGCTAAAGGTACCAAAACCCTTAAATAGCGGGCTATAACGGCAATTTAGCAGCGCTATAGCTTTTTTCGCAGGTTGCCGCTAAATGGCTTAGCCCGCTATTTAAAACTTTGACGGGTTCACTTTTATCCAAGAAGTTAAAAAATGCAATGGACTAGTCCACTAACCTGGCCCGCGGATCCATATTGGTTCAATCTGAGCCACCTTGGCTAATTGCACCTACGTAGCGTCAAATCAGTGCGTCAAATCAGTCACGCCAATGAGGGTATTTTGCAAATAACCAGGTTGCCTTGAATCACATCAGAAAGCCCCTCTCCTCTATTCCTTCTTCCTATCTGGCGTTCTTGGCGAGCCCCGAGCAACAGTAGTGGTGGCTCGGCGGGCATGACAGTGCAACCTGTCTATGATCTTATATCTCTCCATCTCTGTCTCCCCCTGTGCTTCCACTCTCTACTCCCCGGGTTGGCAGTGAGATGGCGCTGCATGTTCCTGATGATGGACCGTCACAGGTCCCGTCGAACGCCAGACAGTAGGTGGTGGTGGCGTCCACCGGATCAGGTAGTTCTCAAGTAGCTTGAGCTCCTTGCCGCCTTCAAATTTCAGCGCTAGTGCGGGGACCTTGCATGCTCGCCCTTAAGCCCACACAAACTATGCAATAAATGAATTGGAACATCTTTAATATGTCAATCATGAAGTTCAAATTGTAACTGTAACATTTGCAATAGAAGAGAATATTGGGGAGACTAAGTGCCTAAGTGACTTCAATGTCTACCTGATATCAGCCTTCAAGGGGGAAAAGTCCTGGTGATGTTAGCTCCTCTGAAGATTTCATAGTTTCAGATGTAGCCATTCAACCAAGGCATGCTAAGGAGATGTAACTACATCAGCTAGAAGATTTCCATTCCTGGTTAAGAATCTGGTCACCGACAAACCTGGAGGTTGCATGTCAGGGCTGCCTGGCAACCTCCAAACTGAGCCTAACGAGTAACGAGCCCTGGTTCAAGGAAAACATACATGCTTATAAGTTTTATTCAGGGCTGCCTGGCAACGCGAAACCCTCTGCAATGCCTTTTGGTGTGCTTCCCCAAAGTGATAATAGGCACATGGAAGTAGGACTGCCATCGATGGTAAGCGGAGGACATAGCACTCTATGATTTCTATTCTGTAAATGCTGACACAAAAAATAGATCACCTGAAAGTACTCAAATCTTGGGAAGCCCAGAAGAGTATACCATTTCTTGGATACAAGGTTCTTACGAATCATCTGCAGCGACAGAGATGGCAACATTGCAACTGCAAGCCGGGACAAGCTGCTTATAGTCCCTAATTTGCTGATAATGGACGAGGACCGTACACCAAGAAGTCGGAAGATAATGTGCTGAAATCTCTGTGAAGAGTTGAAACACCACTGAAGGTGGTCTGCCGGGTACATTTCTCCAGAATCATCTCTCAGAAGTGTTCAACATCTTGCATCTTGTTCGACATCCTGCCCAATTGTTCACCCTACAACGAGTCAGGCAGCAGTATCAGGTTGCAACGCTAAGGCTAAATGTACCGATTCAGTAGAAATTGCCATGCTGAATGATGATGTGTAAGTGCTAATTTTCCAAGAGTGGTCAGTTGCTCAGTAGGGTTGCTTATCCAGTTGCTTGATTGTTACTGATTTACCTCTCACAATGATTATGGAAGAAGGCGTCACCACTAGTGGCATGCTACAACTTGGGGGGCTGTTTGGTTACTTGTTTGGTTACCTGTAGTCACTCGTGCAACCTTTTTGCACCCCGAGGGCTAGCCCCTAAGTCTGGCCGGTGAAGTTGAAACCAAACACCAGGTAAAAAGTGAGATCTTGTAGAAAAATAGATGGGGTTGGTAGATGTGCATGCACGGTGTTTGGTTGTGTGTAGTGTGAGGTGGCCATGCAAGATTCCCTACATGTCTCGTGTTGTACGCTGCATGCATGCAAATGTATCTCTGGAAAAACGACAAATCGGCCGTTCCTTCAGGGCTAGGCCTAAAATTGCTTTAAGGTTCGTGCTATGCAAGGTTTCGAGACTCGTAGATAATCAAACAATGCGTCGAGTAAAATAAAATATTCTATTTTGCATCAGTCTACCAACTTTTAGACAAGCTCACCTACTTTGACATGAACCAAACAAGCTATTGGTTTTTTTAGGGTGTGTTTGGTTCAGGTCACCAAGTAGAATATAATGGAATGGTTACACACTTGGCACCCATTCTTGTGTTTGGTTGGAAAATGGAATCGAATGTAGTAGTTCCACAAAAGGAAATATACTTGCTAGATGCGGAATGTGGTGGTTCCACCAAATCGGTGGAATGTGCACGTTCCGCGCGCTAACCCTCCCAGCAAATTGCTCTCTCAGCTGCGGTGGCCCGCAACTAACCTTATCGTCTCTTTTCCATCGTTTTCTCCTCGTCTCCATCGTCTTGTCTCTGGCGGTGCGGGGAGCATCACCAAAGCGGCTGCCATAGCGAGCAGCAGGCGGCCATAGCGAGCAGCAGGCGGCGGCTGGACGAGAAGCGGCAGCAGTAGGCGGGCCAGCAGGCGTCCGCTTGGCGAGCAGAAGAAGTAGGCGCGTCCATGGCAAGCTGAAGTAGGCGGCGGCTGAGTGAGCAGCCGGCGGTGGCCGGGCACACAGCACGCGGGCGAGTGTGTTATTTTGGATATCTAGTTATTCGGATCCAGACTTGATATTGAGGTTGAATGCCAAGTGTTGTCTTAGCTTGAATGTCGTTCCTGGACGCTCTGGGTCTTCTTCCTGGAGCTATCGGGTTGGAGCCAGAGACTTTGGGTGATAGGGTAGGAGACTCCGGGTACTAGAGGAAGCATCTTTTCCATCTTGTTGATCCTATTCTTCCTCCGTTTAGAGCATCTCCAACAGGCCCAAAAAATGCCCCACACGCTAAAAACCGTCGTTTTTGGGCTCCAGAGGGGAAAACGGCGCTCCAGCTGACGCTGTAAAATAGAGCGTGCGCAAAAGAATTTAGCGCACGCGCTAAAAAGCGGTATATTGCGCTGTAAATTTTCGGCGCCGACGTGCGCGCTGCAAATTTTAGGTGCCAGCTTGTGCGCGCTGCAAAATCTAGACAATGCGCGCGAGGACCAACTGCCGCCCGGAAGTTTCCCCCACGCGCGAGCACCTGGGCTAGGGCTGAAGATGGTGTTCGGCTAGGCGAGCAGTAGCGGCGGCCGCGCCTGGATCGACGGACACGGGACCGGAGGCGCCAGGAGCAGTTGCCGCCAGGCGCGCAAAGGATAGCGGTATGGGGACGAGCGCGGTAGTAGCTCTAGGGCGAGCTAGGGGCGTGCGCTCCGGAAGATCGAGCCTCGAGGAGGGGCAGACGAAAGGGTTGGCCGGGCGAGCCGAGGGGAACTGGGCGACACCGCGGGGGGAGGTGTGGTGGCGGCTGCGCCGGCCCCGAATGCGAGGGGGCGACGCCCGGGGCGCGTTTAAGGGGGCAGCGTCGCGGCCGAAACTGGATGCCGCCAACGGGGCCGCCTCTCGGTGCACGGAACCCTAGCCAACGGCGCTCGTCGCCGTCGTGCGTGGATGGAGGAAGGGCAACATGGAGGGAATAAAATGGGAGAGGAAGGAGCGGCGGATCGACGTCGAGCTCGTGCCGGGCAGCGGCAGCGGCCGAAACAGAGCATGGCGGCAGCGACGAGCAGAGAAGGGGATCAAGTGTGCTCGTACGTTGTGGTGCGCGTGCCTATGTTCCTGGACCCGATTGTTTTTCCCCAAAATTTTGTAGGTTCTTTTACTTTTGTAAAAGTCAGGACCTGGTTGTTGTACATATGTTGAAGAAATATGTTTGTCGTGCTCTATTTTAGCGCGTCGGGTAAACTGCTGCAGGCTGAGCGCCGTATTTTTATGCATATGAAAACTGATGTCGGTCGCGACGCGCCAAAACTGTTAAAGTAGCGCTATAAAAATATTTTAACGCGCCGTATTTTTAGACGCATGTTGGAGATGCTCTTACAAGATTAGATTCTCCTGGGTGACTTGAGCGCCGTGTTGAGGAATCTTGTAGGTGCAAACAAACCAGTTCCCCTCGCCTTTGGTCCACACACGAGCTACAAGTGCATGTTTTGCAAGGTGAGGGGTCTAATTGAGGTCTCTTTAAAATTTTACAAAAATGTTCCATATTTTTCCGTTGATTTTGTTAGTTTGAACTGAAAGGCGTATTCTGCAGCATTTGATTTCTTGACGTATTTTGTGTACAAGAAAAGGGACATGTCTACCTTTGCTTGCGAGCAAAGGGTGGCATCGAGGGGCAAAGAAGCTTGCAGGGAAATGAGATGTGCCAATTGTCCATCCATGGCTGAAAAAGCAGTGGCGGTGGCAGTAAGCTAGCCTGCACGTACTGCTGCTGTTTTTGTTTCACTTCCCCGCCAGTTTGGAGTGCACCCGAACCAAATCATTTAAAAGAAAACGCTTTTTACATAATCATATCGCTTTTAAGTCGAAATAAGATTTTATTACGGAAGCTAGGGTGATCATGCAGGGTGATTCTTTCCTTGTTTTACCCTCTCTTGGTCGCTTTGTTCCTTCACTTTCACCTTTTCTTGTAGAGATGTTACATCCTTTTTGTTTTCCATTTACAAAAGCTAGCGACGGCCGGCAGGCCGAAATTGACTGGACCAGATCTACAAGGAACGAACCATTGATCGGTCAATATCGAATCTTCCTGGGCGCACTGTTGCTATGAGTTCATGCGGTAAGCACCACTAACTGATGTTTACAAGACGTGTTTATGTGGACAAGTCAGGTAGAGACAAAATCCCTAATGGCCGAAGTACTTACACGCGGTGCGATTCCGTTTCGGCCTGCAAAATTGCTCTTCTCCTCTACAGATGTGAGATAGCGGCTCATACAGCACCCCCGCGTCATGCATCTGTGTCGAGTATCTGTGTCGAGTCCCGCGCCTGAGCTATATCTATCCGTCGAGGCACGGCGATATCATGTCTTGTCCTTCTGTTTCCCTCCACAACCACAAATCTGATGTGACGAGAAGAACGATAACTAACCCCACCTTTCGTACATACAGGCTCTTGACTAACCAAAAGTGCTCTAGAAAGATCGATCTAGGGTGTGTTTGCTTAGGCTTATTTTTGGTTTTTATATCTTGGTTTATAAGCCACAAAATTACATAAATAGGTACTTTTTGCCTTTGGCTTATACTATCATCTAACAATATCCACATCCAAACCAAAAGCCAAAACCATGAATAGAATCAAACCTTATTCCATGCTATATTCATAAGATTCTTTTTTCTTATTCGTAAGCAAGCCCTCGATCGAGAGGCTTAGATGATCATGATTTATATTTTCACTTTCTTTTGCTTTTGTCTGTTTTGAGAAATATATTGTCTGATTCTCCTTCAATTGATTCTTTTTCAAATCTGCCCAGACATTTTTTTCGTTAGCCCATGACCCACAGCGGCTATTTGGTTTGTCTCATATATTTTGACTAGCCCTAGTCGGATGGTTGTGTAGAATACATTTTTAGCCTATTCTTGGGCGATCTTTGGGCGGCCAATTCATTCGCCAATAAATTGACCGTGCCTGTGAGGTTTTATGACGCGTTGGGCATGAACCAAATATACTCACTCCATTTATAATTAGCCTGCGTTTTGGTTAAATTTTATAATGTTTTGACCCATTATACAGGACCAATGTCAGCAATTATAATATTAAATACATATTGTACGGAAATACATGTTATGACTAATATTATTAAATTTATATTGTGATTTTTTATATTTTTTACATTCATTTGGTCTTGCAAATTCAAGGAGACACCTCGATAGACATATCACTTAGCCAAGAGGCTAGATTACATCGCGGTCGACATAGACGTCGAGTACGCTTCCGCCGAACAAGTCCTGTGCCAATTACTCACCAAACCTCTACCTATCTACATGGGCTAAGCCGCCTCTAAACAACCTCGCCGCGCGCCAGCGCTCCGCCTTGGTCTCTATGCTCCTGATCACTGAATCTGGGGAGGGAACGGCCCCGTCAAATACGACGTCATTACGGTGCCTTCACATGCACCAACAGATGAGTGAAAGCGCCGTCCACACCTCTATTTCCTATGTACGTCCAACAACCGTGGCCGCCAGCCACTCCACAAGACAATCGTCTTGCTTAGGTATCCACGAGCTCAAATCCCACTGATTGAAGACGACGTTCCAAACCTCCCTGGCAAGGACACAATCCAGCAATAGGTGGTGGATGCATTTTTCCTGCTTATCACAAAATGGGCCCGCTGGCGGGTGTGGAAGGCCAAGTCTTCCTAGGCGGTTAGCGGTCCAGCAGCGATTGCGTAGAGCGAGTCACAGGAAAAACTTGCACTTGGCCATGGCTCAGGAGTTTCAAACCTTCTTTGCGTCGCCAAAGGCTGGCTTGGCTTGCCTTAAAAAAGATCAAGGTAAGCCGAGCGCGCCGAGTAGGAGTTGTTGGTTTCCCAGTTCCACCTGAAGGTGTCCTCCATGAGCGTACCGCTGTACGGATCTCCGCTAGCTCGAGCACCTCCCTCAAGGCCACTACATCGAGGTCCGGAGGGATATCCTCCAGCCATCCACACATGACCCCTTGCCTAACATGTCGCATCTTAATCGCCTGCTTCGAAACCTTGTTGAAGAGGTTCGGCGCGAGGTCTTTGATGAGACCCTCGGGGAGCCACCTGTCGGACAAGCGTGGTCGCACTGTCACCGATGGTCGAGGGTGTGGCGGCTTCAAAAAGATGCTTGACTACCGGAGGGACTTGGATGTTGAACTCCTGCCAGGGTTTAGAGTCGTCCACTCTGTTAAGCCACAACCATCTAGTCCGCAACGCCATGTTTATCAGCCGAAGGTTAGGATACCCAGGCTCCCGAGGGTTTTGGGCATGCTAATCCTATGCCGAGTCACCAAATCTGACTTTGATAAAACTAGGGTAATTAAACATGGAGTGAGTACCTTGTTATCATCATCAGACCATACCCACAGTTATACTCAGCAGTAGTATATTTATTAATAATACTTTTAGAAAACACAAACATTATCTAATTAATTTACTTCTACTTAAAATATACAGATGTATAATTCATCCAACAAACATAATATAGTCCCCAGACTCCAGACTAAATCCTTTCTAGAGTAAAACATTTATGGGCACCGGCTGGTTCCTCCCGTGTGCCCTTCAACATCCAACAACCTGCCGGGCCACTCCCGTGACGCCACCATGCACACCACGGCTCACCAGCCGGCCGGCGCCTCCTTCCGATGTACAGTTGCAGTTGCACCTACCTACGCAAGCCTCACTGGCGCCGACGCTGCCGCCACGGCGACGGCCTCGACGCCCTTGCAGCTCAACGATCGTATCAGCCTCCACGGCGCCCACGCCGCAGCGGCCTCCGGCTCGGCGTCCCTCCGCGGCGCCTGCAGCCGCCTCCTGATCTCGCCCATGTCCATGGCCGCCGGCACGCGCACCGACCCGAATGCCATCTCATGCCAACGCACCCTCCGGGTCTTTGCAGCCGCCGCTTGGTGTGGCGCTGCGCGGCGTGCTGCGCGCTGGAGCGGCTGCTGAGTGAGGAGTGCAGCTTGGGCGGTGGCGCCGTGGCTAGCCGTTCCTGGGCACTCGGAGACCGAGGCACCGCGCCGGCGCCGGGGGAGGAGGGGCGTGGACTCGAAGTCGTCGGCATCGGGAGAGCACGGGTAGTATGAGTGCTCTTGTGCGACGAGCGTAGGGGAGAGAGAAGTCGGGCGGCGCCGCGAGGCGGTCACCATTTGTTTTCCTTTTTCTGGAGATAGAGCCCGGTGTATGCTTCCTTGACTGAGGATATATATATAGTACTAGTAGTGTGAAGGTCATTTCCCGATTTTTTTTAAGCGTGCAAAATTAATTTCCCAAATTGCTTCATTTTACTCCCACGAAACCACACTTCTTTTGTGTTATTATTGCAAAATTGATCTCCCTAGATTTTGACATTCGCTGACGGGTGGGCCATGGAGTACTAATTCTCTTCATGTTCGAAATATGACGGTTTTTTAAGGAATAATAAAATGAAGTAAAAAAGTGTGGTTTTACGAAAGTACTCCAAAGTGTGAGGGAGTCCATCCATGGTTGGTAAATAATAAGTATTCAGGAACTCTTAACTTAAGAAAAGAAATACTCTGAAAGTAAAAGGGTCACCGAATGCTAACGGATACGTGCCCCTGAAGGCTTCTAGGTGGTTTGATAAGTCCAGGGAATTACTATGCATGCTGACAAGCGGCAAGTCAAAAGGAGACATAGAGCAAGACAAACACGATTGGTTCGATTTTCTTTTCATGACGGTTTCTAGAAAGTCTTCTTAAAATGACACTGTACACTCTTCCCGACTTTCCACAGAATGTACGTATACAAAACATCCCATGTACTCCCTTCGTTTTATATACATATTTTTCAGATACGAAAAAGAAGTCATTTGATAAATAACACAATTAATTGTGTGAAAAAACTCTCCTATTTCGAACAAATTTAAACATGTTGCACTGATTTCTCTTTCTCTATGGTTGCATGCAACATTGCATTAATAAGCACCATCGTACGAGACAAAATCTAATCAACTCTTTTAGAGTCAATGCAAATTGTATTTTTGATAGTGATCTTGTATATAAAACCGGACCGAGTACGTACATTGCAAGATGTCATTGTAAAATCTTAGTTCAATTTTCCCATAGAATGGATCCAAACAAATAAAATAGCAACCACGAAGGAAAACAAATGCTCAGTTTATTTTCCAGTGTAGACGTACACTTGGCAAGTTAAGCTCAACTTTTGCAACCGAAATTTTCTGGTTTAATAGTAATTCCTAACGTCATGTTCTCCTTTCATGTTGTTTTTTCTCTCATTTGAAATGCCATCCAGTTGAATTTTATCTAGCCCCACCAACTCTAGGTTGAGCAAAAATTGGCATCGAACGCATGTTCATCGACATCCATGTAAATATAATACACTGTGTCTGACTTGTATTAGTTTGCAGCTGGACTTAAATCTTCGTTCTCTTCTAGAGGAAACATCTAGACCATGAAGTTTCTGTAGAAAGGATCAAATGATGGCTCTATTGGCCGAACAAGTTGCCCGACAAACATGCCTACCATCAGTCACATCGTGAATACTACCTGCATCTGCATGTTGAGTTAATTAATCAAACATAGACTGAACTAATGTTTGTAGTACTTTCACTAGTAGAGATATCAGATAATTGCACACGATTGATCTCGTTCATCACATAGTACAATTAACGGTTCTGTCGCTATCGGTCGGTAGGCGATGGGTAGTCACTAGTCAATAGCACAGTTCTAAACCGTATGATAGGCCCATCTTCGCAACACAAAAGTTTAAACATAATCGTGTGTGATGACCGTGTGTGTTTGTTTATAATCGCCACGCTGATGCGTAGGTAGTCGTGTGCGACTGGTATTTATCGCAAATGTTTTGTTTGAAGTTAATCATGTGTGTTTAAAGAATTATTGCACCCGTATTATATTTGCAGGATCATACTTGTAGGTTTTGCACCAGATGTCATCCATGCATATATAAAAAACACACATCATCCAGTAGCAAATCTCAACTATATTGGATTAATTTTACACTTCATACAACAAGTATTCATATATTGCAAGAAAAGTATCAAACTGCTAGTTATACAAATGTGAAAGATACACAAAAAAATAAAAGAAGAGCATTTCTTGGTTACCTCTTTATCTTCGTGACATAAGCTAGGTTTCGAGAGTTTATATAAGTAGGTTTTGAGAGTTTATATAAGGTGGACATTTCTCTATCCCTTTCGTCACCATCGAACATATGAGAGCTTTTTCCCTAAGGCTTCCCGTAGGCCAGCTTATATAAGAGACTGGGCCTAGGGCTTACAAGGAAAGACGTTACCGACTAGGAGATAGATTCCTAGACTAATCCGGTTTGGGTCATGTCTTGTGCACCAAGGCGGTAAGATCATGGGCACCACCGTCTTGGACCTTTCTTAGCCGTCTGGTCTTCTGTCTTGCCTGCTGGGCCGCCCGATAAGCCTGCGTGGGCCACCGTGACAGGCCGGAATAACTCCACTCCGTAGAGATACCTATTTGTTATATCCCCAACACAAGGCATTGAGCATGGAGAGCACGAAATTTTGAGGAGATCAAGCTAGTAGCTGCCTCGTTCTCTCCTTGTCCTGGCCCGACCCCAACAAAGAGAGTTCATCGCTGTAACATCGGATACACCATCTCGAGATATACAATCTAGCAGGACGTAGGGTTTTACCTTCCGAGGGGCCTGAACCGGGGTAAAAACCGTGTTGTTTTGTGAGGTTGTTTGGATCGTGTTTGTGCCCCTTTACCGAACCTAAAAAGGGGCGTCTCACATCCCGGTGTCCGCGTAGCTACACGCGACGACCCAAGAGGATATGGAGAGGTGGTTCACGCGCTAGAGCTCACGCGAAATGAAAGGATCAACTCTGTGTTCATCAGGTTCCTTGGTACGTGGAGTGTCATGTATATAAATCCATGTGCGGCCATGTAAAAGGGGAGTTAAAATTATTTTGAGTGGAGGTTATAAAAAAAAGGTTCCATGTCGAGGGACACCATTATCGTTTGTTCGCTTTATTTTGAGAAAAAATGGCAGATGTTCTGCCAATTCAACTAAGGGGATAGAATAAAGTTCAGTTACAAGCTAGAGAGAGCCTAGCAGAGAACAGAGGAACAAGCGAAAAAGAAAAGAACACAGGTAGGAAGTCAAGGCTGCATTGGCTCGCTGACGACAACTCGCCATCGTTCGCCCCAATAGGTGCATCCAAAATCTATGCAGCACGCCGTCCAACCAGATAGGTTCCAAGAAGCAGCAGGTCATCGCGGATGAATCGAGAACCTGTGGCTCCGTAGCCTAGCCTAGACCTGTTGAAAAATCCGCCAGCACCGCTCCTTCCAAATATACCATACCCCGTATATGGCCACCATGAGTTCATCCTTAGTTAACGCTGCTCCCATGAAAAGCCACCACTCCGCCGGTGAGGAGAACTGTTGAGCTTGAATTGCGAGCGCCGGCGTGGTGAGATCCATGACGGTCCTGTTTGCATGCGTGGTGTATATCATCATCTGTACAATGCTGGTTTTCCAACGATTTACGATTTGATCTTGATCAGATCGGATTCCCTCTGTTATCCTGTTTTTATCACTAAACTATAATGTTCATTGGTCAACACTAGGGTGTCAAGCGGCGCGGGTTGGCGGACACCTATTATATGTTGGAATTTTGACTAGTATTACTAGTGGGCCTTTGGTCCAAAGCCCAACTAAAAATTCTGAAATTCTCATTTGGCCTATTCGTGGCTGGTTGTGTGTGTGACTAAAAGTTTAGTCCCACATTGCTAGTTTAGAGAGTGTTGCACCACTTTATAAGGTGGAGTATTGTGCTACTTGGTGTGCTTGTGAGAACAGAAGGCTCTCTCCCGCGCACTCCTCCTCCTCCTCCGCCGCCGCTCGCTCGTCTCGTCACGTCACGACACGACACGCCGGGTCGCGGGAATCTCGCCGAGCCGACCTTATATTTTTGCTGTTCGGGAAAATTAAACGAGTCATTGATTGATAATTAACGGACGCGTTAATTACTCAGCCGTTTCCGATTCCTTTGGATCGTGGGGCTGTTACCGACTCGATCGTGCGGCTGCGCCCACGTCCTACCCGAACCGCACTATATATACAGGCCGAGCGAACCCTAGTCAACATTACACGCAACACATGGTCGCTCGCCGCTCTAGTTCCAGAACCTTGCGCCGCCGTCTTCCAAGTCTTCTCCATCCCGTCTTCCGGCGTGCACCGGTTGAAGGGACAGTACGCCTCTGGAACCCCGCCTCTTGTGATCCTGTACGGGAGAGGCGCGATCAGGTTTTTGGGGAGCGCACTCGCGCGACTACTGGCTTTGAGTTCTTCCCCAACGACGACTTCTTCTCCGACATCGGCAACCTCTTCATCGACGACATGGGTGACAACGGTTCCTCTGCTGCTGCGCAGTACGTGTTCTTGATCTTTCTGTTGGAGATATTTCTAGAGTTTCTGCTTATAGTAGTTTCTCTAGATTCGTTCAGTTTAGCTACTGTTTTAGTAGATCGCATGATTAGTTTAATACTTGCTATTCTAGTCATGAACTGCTTACTGTTTTCGCGGATTAAATCAATTGCTAAATTGCTTATATATTCAACATTATACAACCGTAGTGTTAATGTAGAGCAAACGATGGGTCAATTTTAAACTAAGAAATGACTACCTGTACGTACCGTGCGGGTCGAAGCGGACCCCGCTTCTGCAACCCTAGTCGACACTCACGAAAGAAAGATGTATCAGCAAAATGAGGCCTTTGGTTTCACAAAGAATTGTGGCGTACGATCCACTTGGCCACTATTACCTTCTTAGTCTCCCGCACCGAATGCAGTTTGAAGCTATTCTGATATGCCTTGAGACTAAGGTCCAAAGCCATCGCCAAGCACCAAAGCATCGGCGCATGCCATTGTCATTAACTCATCGATGGCACTCTTTTTTTGAGAGTTTTTTTTCATAGAAACATTTTTTGGTGAGTTTTTTTAGAAGATGTTTTGTGGAGATGAAACATTGATAATTTGATATTGAACTGGGATCAGGTGCCTCTCTTCCTTTTTGGGATCAGGTGCGTGAAGGAAGAGAGGCTAGGCCGAACCGGCCTAGATCCATGGTCCAAACTTAAGAAACGTTGGAGCCAGTGTGGCCCATATCCATGGTCTCAAAGGAAGCCGGTTCAGCCCGGCCCGGCTCGTAATGTTCCATTCAAACCTGGCCAACGGGACAGCACGGCACGGCACGAGCATGATTGTATCTACGTGGGCCTGGCACGGCACGGCCCGTGCGGGCCCGTGTACTAGCCGGGCCGTGTCGTGCCGGCACACGGGCCTGGCCTAAAAGTCCCAGCACGGCACACCAAGTAAACGGGGAGCCCGTTTAGCCTTCATGGGCCAATTTTAGCCCGCCTCCTATTTTCCCTATATTTGTCCACATATTCCCAAAATATTAGCTGGGATTCGAGCTCAAGACTGCTGAGAGAAATTGCAGTACCGCAGCCATCGGGATAGTCAAGTGTTTTTGTTATAGAATGAATCACAATGTACATGAAACAAAAGTAAGATGTTTAACTGAATTTAACAGAACAAAGTTCAGACTTCAGGTTGCAACGCACACGAAGATCGGCAGCGCGGCCGCGATTCCTGCCGTGTGTGAACTAGAGGGATCCGGGGTGAGCTGGGTGTGCTTCAGGTGTGCACATGAGGAGGGTGGAGCAGCAACTCAAGATCGAGCTTCCTCCCACGAAAGCCATGGCGGACGGAAACGAAACGGGGGCTCGCGATGTCCACAGGAAGCAAGAAATCAGGGGAGGACGAGGCGTCCACGGTGGGGGAGAAGAGGAGGCGACGCAGGGCCTTGAGGGAGGAGACGAGCTAGTGGTCCGCGGCGGCGTCGTCGGGTGGCGGAGGCTGCGGCCGTGCGAGTGCGACTCACGACGGCGAGGACAGGAAGGATAGAGCCACGCGTACCTGGCAGCTAAACGGGCCGTGCCGTGCCGACACGCGGGCCTCGCCTCCAGGCCCAGGCACAGCTCAGGCGTGCCGCGGGCCAGGCACGGCCCGTTTAGCCGCGTGCCGTGCCAGGCCCGTCAGGGCCGGGCACGCGTGCTGACTCACCCCGGGCATAAAAAACCGAAACCGAAGACCGAAACCGAAATAACCGGGACCGAAACCGAAATACCCGGTAATTCGGTCTTCGGTCATCTCTTCGGTCCTGGGTGCGCGATGACCGAAATAACTACGGGCTGTTCGGTCCTTGCTGCTGGTAGACCGAACTGACCGGAACAACCGAAGAAAAGCTCTGCTGCAAAAGAGTCGGAGTATATCCCAGTCCTAGGTCCCCATCGCGGCCTGCTCAGTTCCATTGGTGACCTAGCTGTAGCTCGCCTCCACGCATAGCAGAACAAGGACGGGCACCGCGCTGCCAGGACATCTCCCCTAGTCGCCGGCCGACTCGCCGCCGCGCCGCAGAGCAGGAACGGTCAACCTCGCCTCGCCTCGCTCCATCTCCGTCCCGGCCGCATCTGAGCATCTCCGACGCGAGCTGCCGCCGCGCCGCCACATCTCTTACTCGGCCGCCGGCGCATCTGCGACTCGGGCTGCCGGCACATCTCCGTGCCCGCCACCACCAAGCAGCCGGCGCAGCTCCTGGCACATCTCCGTCTCGCCACTGCCAGGCCGCCGGCGCATTTCCGATTCGCTGCTACCACATCTCCGTTCGATTCTTCTTCTTCTACTGTCCGGCTGTACGCATGTACCTTCCAATTTAATATATGCTTGTGCTTCCATTTGTGTGCTTCCATTCCGTACGAGTGTAGTTGTGCAGCCGATTGTGTTCTGCCAATTGTGTTGTATACTTTCTTCCAGTTTAATAAATGGCTCAAATGATCATCGTTTTGTGCCCCCAAATTTTGTAAACTTGTGCTGCTATTTCGTCTATTTGGTCTATTTGGTCATGACCGAAGACCGGACCGAAAAGACCGAAGACCGAATACAGAAAAACCGAAAAGACCGAAGGTAATTCGGGTAGCGTTTCTAGATGACCGAAATTTTGGATGACCGAAAAGACCGGACCGAGCAAACCGAACAGACCGAACGCCCGGGCTGAGTGCTGACGCCCGTGAGCACGGGCCCAGGTGGCCAGGTTTGGTTCCATTGTCTATTTACCCTGGTGGAGCCCGCACGAGCTCACGAGAGCAGCACCGATCGAGCGAGATTCCCACAAAGAAATTCTCCAGATCTCTCTCTCCGCGCGCCAATGGCATCGGTGGACTCCGGCGAGGGTCAGGCAGCGCCGGCGCCCAGGGCCACCGTCTCGCACGTCATCTTCGACATGGACGGCCTCCTCCTCGGTATCTGCTCCTCGTTTCTCCTTCCCGCGCATTATTTGCTCCCTTTGCTTCTTGGCTTCGAGGCTGCCGGTTCTTGGGTTGTTGATAGCTTGCTGGGTGGCTGGATTTGATAACTTCTTGGGCATAGATCGATTTATTTCTCCTGGTTTATTGGGGGATGACCTTTGCCCAATGCCATGGTCCCATGGTGGTTTAGTACTGAACTACTGATGCTGTTTAGTGTTGTGTGGACGGATGCAGACACGGAGGGGTTCTACACGGAGGTGCAGGAGAAGATCCTCGCGAGGTACGGCAAGGTGTTCGATTGGTCCCTCAAGGCCAAGATGATGGGCAAGAAGGCCACGGAGTCGGCGCGCATCTTTGTCGAGGAGTGCGGCCTCACTGGCCTGCTCACTCCGGAGCAGTTCCTCGAGGAGCGCGAGAGCATGCTGCAGGCGCTCTTCCCCTCCTGCGTCGTCATGCCTGGTGAGGACGGCTTGGCTCTTTGTTTGCTTGTTTAATTCTCCCCTTCTAAAGATACTCTTGTGTTGTGTATTTGTATGTGATGTCTCAAACTTTGTCACTTGTCAGTTCGGTGGGGCAACTAAATGTTAAATGACTGATTGATTGTAGGAGAATTATGTATTAATAGTTCATCCATTGGGTTTATAGCTTGCTAGACGAAAAATGACTGTAAATGAAAGGAATTTGAGTTGTAGAAGAACTTTTCAGGCTAATTTAATGGGCTGTAATTGCTTCGGTTGCTTTGGTGACTTGCTACGATCTCCATTACTCGTTCAATGCCACAGGACAGCTAAATAAGGAAGTGAAAGGCATTAATGGAATGCCTTGGCAACTCATGTTGCATGAACATCTGGTTTAAAAATTTGACCACCACTATGTCGGCGCGCATCTGATGTAGTATAATTATGCACGATTAAATCAGTATGTTGTCCTTTACTGTTCAGGGTTGAAAGGAACGTAAAATTGAATGGAATTTGGGGAGTTAGGTTTGGTTGTCCTTTACTGTTTCATAACAATGTTGGTAGCATTTAGATCTATCTTTAGTTGATGTAATCACAAGAAGTTCAAGTTAATTATCAGATGTTATCACTGATTTAGTACATCGAAGGAATTTTTCCATTGGAAGAGGAAAAAAACACTACTTTAACACCATTGATTTTCTCACTCGCTTCTAAATTAAATGTGTCCTGCGGTTGTCTTTTCTTGTTTATTTGAACTGTTTTTTTTTTGGCAGAAATGACTTAGCATGTCTGGATAAATATATGTATATGATATTGCTTATCATGGCTATATGAATTGTTCGTCTTGCAGGGGTACTACGCTTGATTCATCATCTCCATGCAAACAAAATACCTATCTGTGTCGCGACAGGGTAATTTCCCTAAATTAATCATTTCACCTTGATTTTGTGCATGGCACTTATCTCCATTGATCTTAGTTCTTTAATAACTTTGAATCATGTAAAATTATTGTTTTAATCCTTTATGGTATCTTCAGATCGCATAAACGTCATTTTGCACTGAAGACACAGAACCACCAGGAAATGTTTGCCCTGATGCATCACGTTGTCATGGGAGATGATCCTGAGGTGAAGGCTGGCAAGCCATCTCCTGATATTTTCCTTGCTGCCATGAGGAGGTTTGAGGTATTAGAACTATCATTGCAGAACCCTTGTAATGGCTACGTCCTTCAGAACACTGTTTGAGCTCTTTCTTTCCCCTGATGCAGTTGCCTTTGTATTTGATTCTCTTTAGGGCAATGTAGAACCTAGTAACTGCTTGGTATTTGAAGATGCACCCTCAGGTGTAGGAGCAGCTAAGAATGCCGGAATGTAAGTGACCATCCACGCAACCAACTGTGCCTTTTGGCTACAAGGTAAAAACTACAAATTCATTTGTTTCTCTACAGGTCTGCGGTGATGGTCCCAGATGCGAGGCTGGATGTTTCGTATCACAAAGAAGCCGACCAAGTTCTTAGTTCCCTGTTGGATTTCAAACCGACCGAGTGGGGCTTGCCACCTTTTAGAGAGTAGTGAAATTAATTTTGATGACTGCGATGTTCTAAGTGAACACAAAGTTTGCAGGGTGATTCAATTCACAAAGCTAGAATTGCGATTAGGGTCAGCGGTAACCTTTAAGCATTCTTGATGTGTCTGATTGGGAGACAGGCAAACTGCTGCATACTTGAATAACGAATATCCGGTCAATTAATGTTTTAAAATTATTTATGAAAAACATTGGTTATGAAGGTTCTGCATTGCCCGGTTCTACAACTTTGACGTCAAACTGGGCACAACATTTTGGCAAAGTTTTTGCAACTGCCTCCAGTTCGTTGGCATACTTGCTACTGCCCTCCATTCGCTTAATGCGCTTTGCTGTTTCATACAAGTAGAAAAATAAAGGAAAATGACATGTAGGAACGAGGCAAAGAGAAGTAAACATTTTCCACAGCAGCTACAATCAATATCAAGACACTTTCATAGGCTTAATTGCCAAACATGTCCTCATCTTATACAGTTTAAAAAGAACTCAAAAGAATATATAATACACATGTGAAGGAACCTCTCTAATCTTACAAAGAACCGAAAGAAGAAAAAGGAAATCATGAAGCTTCTAAAACATTTGATCTTAGTCCCGTGTCACTAATCTTCTAGTAATACACTTTTCTTGAATCTTGTGTAATTTGATGAATGAATACTGTGGCCCGTGAATGTCGGGCATATTCTGGTGTCCTCGATATCACCTCTTACCACACATCCCTCAGATATCTACCTTCTGTCTGGAGGTTCTTTACAAAGCCCTCGGCCTTTGAACTGTCAAGTGATCCCTGTAATGCAAAAATCGTTGAAATTTGTTTGAGAAATATCAGATGCACACTGAATGAGGCATTTATACTGGCAAGGGAGTAATTTAACCACAAGAACATCAAGCTGTGAGAAATACCTGCTCCTGAACAATGGTGTGGAGAACTCTATGCACATCTTTGGCCATGCCTTTGGCATCACCGCAAACGTAAATGTAACCGCCCTGGGAGATAACGTCCCAGATCTCAAATGCCTGTGTATGGACAAAGATAAGAAATATAAGAATCACTGAACAAATAATAAGATTTGGTACTTGGATTGAGCTGTATGAAAGTGGCTAGTAGTACAATTACTTTCTGTGCCATTTTGTGCTGCACATATTCCTTAGTGGGGCCCTCACGGGAGAAGGCGAGAACCAACTCGGACAATGCTCCTTGCTCAAGGAAGTTGTTCAGCTCATCCTCATAGATGAAATCCTACAAGGTCAAAATTGTGTCAGCTAAAATAAGAAAGTATCTGGAGCTACAAAATTCCTACAGATCTTGATGTTGTACGGACTGTCCATTGTGTGTACCATTTTGCTGTTTCTGCATCCAAAGAAGAAGATTGATCGACCCAGCTCAGCTCCAGATTCTTTCTGCACCAACCTCTCCTGATATTGCGAATGTAACTTATATGTTAGTAATGTGACCTAACAACGAACAGCGGAGTTACAAAACTATCTTCGAACAACAACAAACCTGCAAGAAGCCGCGGAAAGGTGCAAGACCTGTTCCTGGGCCAATCATGATAATCGGCACTGAAGGATCGGCGGGAAGTTTGAAGTTTGATTGCCTCACAAAAACTGGAGCCCAGTTATCTTCCGATGGATTAGCATTCTGAAAATTTCATTCAGTGTAGAGCTGTTTCAGATAACTGTGCTTATGGTTTGAGGGACTATTTTCAACTCATTTGTTTTAATCTTACTTTAATTGGACTGTTGGACATGATCTCCACTAATTCAAGACTTAGCGAGCGAGTTAGATGACAGATTGTATGAAGTTTATTTTCGTCGGCTGATTCATGTGTTGGGTGTTAAAGTTTCAAAGCTAAAAACTGCCAGGCCTGTGAGGCTAGGTGCTGCAATTGCCATGTTCTGAACCTTACTACCCAACTTACATTTCTATGAAAGGAATCTGTTTTTAGAAAACGTAAGTATAGTTTGGAGGGAAAATGGAACCTGCAAATTTCTTCTGCGAGAGAACAGGAACTTAAAAGATTTTGAAAATGAAATACTTTAATCTATAGGAAAATCATCAACCAAGGATAACATGAAAAATGACGAACATATATCAAAAGCACGAGCAACTTCTTGGTGTATATTAATAAAAAATCATTCGATTATAGGTGTTGTTCCTATGCATAGTGCAGTGTATTCTCATTGGAAATAAGTCATAAGCAAGAAGCAATTCGCCTCAAGTAACTCAAGTCGTTGTCCCTAGTTTAGGTCCTCTGTAGTCTGTACCCCAGCAAGCACCCACCCCTACATGTCATTTTTTACATTATGCCATCTGCTACCGGTGCCCTTTCTATGATGTTTATGCCTATGTACTATCTAATTTACATCATACATATAAAATCCAAGTGCAGCAATAGAAGGGTTTAATGTCCTTGCAAAAAAAAGTTACCTTGATCCAAGTTGAGCAGACTCCCTTATGTACCCTTCCAGCAGGAGTAGTTTCATGCACAAGCGCAGATGTAACATGGATCCTGGTCGGTGCCATGCTGATGGAAAAAAGAAGAAAATTTAAACCAAGAAAGGAAAGAAATATTAGGCAAGAGTGAGAAAATGGCATGTAACAGGATCATTTACCTAGGTGAAGACGAAATTGAGTAGTATCTTGGTTGAAGACGGGGAGCAACTGCTGCAAAGAAAACTCCTAGTGGAGGCTTTGCAGAAGGGAACTCTGCCATGACTTCCAGTAGGCTCCTTTGACTCACAACAATCCATTGAGCGTACTCATCCTGCATTGTGAACATAAAGATGTTAAAGATCAGAGTCTAGAGATTTAATAGAACCAGAAAGCTTGAGAAAGAAACTGACCTTCCCAGCAGGAGATGCCAAAAACTTTAGACGGTCGGCATCAGCAGGATCCGAAGCATAAGTGGCTAATGCTACCAAAGCACTCTGGAAATCATACAGAGCACTTTGTTCAGAGAAAATTAATTAAAAAATTCAAAACTCTAGTGATATTGTGAATTACTAAAAGACTCACCTTCTTTGGTGAATTTAGAAGATCAGCATATCGAGCCAGTGCATTCCTCACAGTGATTGGAGAGGGGAAAGGAGGAGCAAGAGAACCACCGTCTAGTGGTTTACCATCCTCTTTGTCTGCATGGATGGTGAAGTAAGTCTCTGGTGAGTAGCCTAACAACCTCTCTGCCTCATCTACAACCTCAGGGGAGTTTTCGGTGTATACACCAACATGGTCACCAGTTTCATACCTGATAAGAAGCAAGGTGGAATATGTTTAGAACAGTGAACATTCTTTGATACTACACAAACTACGACAACTTTGGGTGGCTTTTCAACAAGAAAGCAGGGTGTCTGAATGAAGCAGTCACCCCATGCATTTACACATTATTAAGTTCCTACAACTACCATGTTTCCAACTTTGAGTATTCAGCATGTTCTGCACCCTCAAAGTCTCATGAAATATACAGTATAGATTATCATAAACAATATTTAGACTCATAGCTAAAGGAAAGATAATAATTTTCGGATGACTTACGTAAGACCGGTGCCAGCGATGTCAAACTCCAAGTGAGTGCATGAACGATCAGAAGCAGGAGAGTGGAGTTCCCGACACACCGCCACATTAGCCCTAAATATAAATGGTAGTTTGCAACTTATTAAGTCATCTCCAACATTACAGAAATCCTTGAGTCTACAGTGCGAAAGTAAGGACTTCATAGTGGCATTCTTAATTACCGGCAAGGATGCTGAGCATCATGCACTGCATGACCATTTGTAAGACTGAAGTTTCTGTCCAAGAGGGATGTCTCCTCGGGCTTAATGAATTCAACCCGGTATTCTGGAATGGCAGCTGTATACGTAGTGCCTGTGGGTACATCATTTTCATCCCGGAGCAACCGATCCAACTCTGGCCAGAGAGCTTCTTTCCTGAGGGCACGAGGGTTCAGAAAGCAGTGTAAATGACAATGAAGAAGAAAAATACCAAGACAAAAAAAACATCTTGAAAATAGATAGAGAATGTATACCATGCATTGAAATCATCCTCGATGCATTGATCATCATCTCCAAGGCCGACCGGAACAAGGCGGTTTCCACCTAAACAGACACGAAACACTTAGAACAACTGAACATATTGGTTAAATAATTAAGCGAGGTAAGCTAGCCATGATATCTACCTTGCTCAGTTAGGAGCTCATCAACCACCTTGGCAATCTTTAATATGAAGCAAAATAATAAGATGTTAGTGGAAAACAGGAATTTACATGCTGGGAGCAAAAGACTAAGTTCTGACAAGTTATATGTATGCCAGTATGAGTACCTTGTTGAAATGCTCATACTGACGATTGCCAAGACCAAACACAGCATACTGGAGGTCGTTTAACCACACACCCCTCTCATTTCCCTCTGTGAACCATTTGTAGAACCTAGCAGCATTGTCGGTGGGTTCACCATCTCCGTACCTGAAATATTTACCAAACTAAATTACTAAGCTTCCATCAATATAATAGGAAAGAGAAGTAAAGTTAATACTCCTTCAATTTTTATTTTTAGGCCAATCATTTCAAAATATGAGGCATGTCATTTCAATTGATGATATGATGTTCTTCGATTTTAAGTTTTACCTAGAAGAATGATGCTTGTTCTAAAGACAAAAAAAAGTATTTCATTCTTCTAGACTGGAGTATAATCTTTAAAACATTTAAATGCAAAGGGCTTAGTCAAGAGAATGAGCATCTTACGTCGCAACAAAGAACAATGCTAGCTTCTCCTTCTTTATTTTCTCCTCATATTCCTCATCCTCCGCCGCATAATCATCCTATACAGAGCCATCATTTGTGAGTAAGATCATCTCATATGATGCTTCTCTTTGAATGATGGCTTCCTTTATGGTTTTAGGATGTTAAATGTTTCTTACCAAGTCGACAACTTTAAAAGTTGCTTTGTCATATCTTGCCTTTGCCTCCTCAGCGAGTGCCTGCAAGATGGGGAGAACAATAATGATTAGAAGAGATTGCATAAAGTAGCATTACAACAAATCGCCAAGATACAAAAGACTGTTGCTCCTTTTGCTTTTTGCATCCCATCTACCAAATGACTAAACTATTTAGTCCCCCGATCCTCATTCACATGGCATGAGCCTCCGGTTACACGAGGTCAAAGAAAACTATCTGACAAGCCGGACTAGGAAAGAAGGTGAATGGTTGTTTAGCCAACCAACACCTTGACAGTTGACATTTATAATTGGTCAAGATTTCGCTGTCACACGTGTTCTGACTGCTAGTACTAGTTGAAACAAGGTGCGCTCTCTTATTCTCAGGCAAGCACATGGTATAGCTGGATTAAACAAGACCAGAATAATGTAATTGGTATTTTTTGTTGTTGTTGTTGAAATCGTCAAATGTGGCAGCAATTCTCCTGAACTCTGCACCCGGAAATTTCCGTCTCCCAGGAAGCTGGACCCAAAGCCGGCAGGAAAACGATGTGCGAAAGACGTAGAAGCCCGGCCGTCTCCATCATCATTCATCAATGGTGTCAGCCAACTGTATTTTACACGAACAAGAACAGGAGAAGGAATTCACCTACCACCACCGTCCAACACCACGGTGCGTGCGGTCCACACATGACAACAAATTTGATCGATAGCAGGTTCCGGAAAAGGTTAGACAGCAGGATTGAAGCTGAGAGAGAAAGGGGCAATCAACCTTGGCGAATCCCTCGGCGGTGCCGGTCTGCGTGCCGAAGAAGACGGCGACCCTCTTCCTGCCGTCGTCATTGGCCAGCTCGTCCTTGCCCTGCCTCGCCGCCTTGCCCTGCACCCCGACGGCGACCGACGCCTTGTCCGCCTCCCTCCGCTTCTTGCCCGCCGCCGTCCTCCGCCAGAGAACGAGCAGCGCGCAGCCGAGCACGGCCGCCGCCAGCGTGGCCAGGAGCGCCCTGACGTCCGCCCTCTGGCCCGCCGCCACGCCGCCGGCCAGCTCCGCGGGCGTCACCCCACGCAGCAGCGCCGCCACGAGCTCCATCGGGCCCGCCGCCGAACCCATCGATCGATCTCCCGCGGGACGGAAAACGCGCGCGCGTGGTTCGCGTGATGGATGGAGATTGCGTTGGTTGGTAGGTGGGAGAGCGTTGGGAATGAAGGAAGGAAGTAGGAGGTGGCAGTAAACGCGCGACGCGGCAACGGCAGCTACTTACGACTACTACTGCCTGAGGTGGGTGGACGGAGAGGGCGGGGGTCTATATAGAGCGGGCGCGCTCGTGGAGTTGGCGCACCCAACGGCGTGGTTAACACTACACACCTACCGCCGGCCGCGGGAATGGTTCCGTTTCGGGGAGGAAGAAGGGTTCGTGGACCTGGTGTACTGGCGGTAGGTTGGTTTGGGTGGCGTGGCGTGGCTGCTTTTCTCGCGCGAAGCTGAGTTGAGTTGAGTTCTCCGGAGTCCGCGGCTGCGGCTGCGGGCGTGGACCGCGTGGTCGTGTTTTCGCGCCAGCAGGGACGACGAACCCAGGGGAAAATATGGGTGGCGTGCTGCAAATCTTGGTTACATCGGTTTTTTGTTTTTGACTGACATGTTTGGAACAAGTCAGTGTTTTTTTTCTGGCGGGGAACAAGGTCAATGTCAACACATGTGTGAGAATAGTATGTTCTACAGTCTCTCAGAATATATTTACCCGTTTTGGATGACTATCATATGCTATAGGACATTATACATGTACCCTCCTTGTTACTACAATTCCCAACAGAGATGCATGTAAGTCCATTCCATTCCAAATTTCCAGTCCATCTAAAGGAAGCTTCTTTCAACGAATACTCCAAAGCACAGTCTCTTGATTGTATGCTACTGCCAACAACACCACTCTTCTTCTTCTACGGTACAAGAAAACAAGGAACAGAAAATTAAAAACTTGCATCTAGGAAGCTACAAGCTAGTGCGAGCAAGCAAGCAATGAAGGAAATCAAGATTGGGGCGAGCCGGGCGGCTGTGCCTGGACTGCCTTCTGCGCTGCAGCTGCTCGGGGACGCTGGGGCAGGGCGGCATGGACGGGAGGAAGGGCGCGGGTCGGCGGGGGGCGGGGCGCCGCCGCCGCGGGCGCAGGTCCGTCGCCTGCTCCGGGCTGCATCGGCCGGCGACGGTCGCAGTTCTAGGTCGAGGGGAATTGGGGAAAGAGCAGAGGAGGTATGTGTGCGACCGAGTCCCTGCGTGACTGCCTGAGTCCGTGCGTGACTGCGTGACGGAGCGAGCGAGAGAGGCAGCGAGGTGGGCTGTTTTTGCGTTTCTGCCTCTTCGTGGGCTGGGCTGATATATACATATTTTTTTCCGTCTAAATCTTGGGTATTCCAGTGAATACAGGGGCATACCCTGGCGCCGCCCCTGGCGTATATCTCGCCGACACAAAACTATCAATTTGAAAGATTAAACAGTTTGAATTTTAAAAATACACTTAGAATCGATGACGATGGTGGATGTCGCGGCCACGTTTCCACTTGATGTTTATCCTATAAGAATGCAAAAATATCCCATCGTCAAAACGAGATGACAATCTTAATTACCCTGTGGAAGGCGAGATTTGGGCGTGTTGGAGGAGAACTGACAAGAGTAAGGCCTCCTTTGATTTGAAGGGTAGGAAAATCAAAGGAATAGGAAGTACAAAGGAATAGGATGTCATGACCGGACAGATCCTATGGACAAAGGAAATCTCACATTTGATGTTTGATTGCAACGTAGGAATTTTAACATGAGGTTGGAGCTCATGTTTGATTTCCCATGAAAACGTGCTAGGAAATTCCTACAGGATTGTTTCCTATAGGATAGCATCCTTTGAATCAAACGTGTATGAAAGGAAAAATTCCAGAGGAACCAAATCCTATAGAAATCCTATGAAAATCCTTCAAATCAAAGGAGGCCTAAGAAGGGAAGAACAACGGAAGGGAACGGAGAAAGATGGTGGAAGAAAGAAGAGAAAAGAGAGGTGGTTGGCACCTCGAAAGAAAATATATGCGAGAAAAAGATGATGACTCGGCCTTTATTTTCTTCATTCCTACAAACTAGTCTTTCACTAATGGACCACCAAACTAGTATATGTGAAATCTCCTTACATATGTGTATTTATGAAATTCATGGCATTACGAATTTTCACCTACAGATAACCTTATATAGAACTAACCTTAACCCTCTACGCCGGCGCTGCCGGCGTGGACCGCGTGGTCGTGTTTTCGCGCCAGCAGGGACGACGAACCCAGGGGAAAATATGGGTGGCGTGCTGCAAATCTTGGTTACATCGGTTTTTTGTTTTTGACTGACATGTTTGGAACAAGCCAGTGTTTTTTTTTTTTGGCGGGGAACAAGGTCAATGTCAACACATGTGTGAGAATAGTATGTTCTACAGTCTCTCAGAATATATTTACCCGTTTTGGATGACTATCATATGCTATAGGACATTATACATGTACCCTCCTTGTTACTACAATTCCCAACAGAGATGCATGTAAGTCCATTCCATTCCAAATTTCCAGTCCATCTAAAGGAAGCTTCTTTCAACGAATACTCCAAAGCACAGTCTCTTGATTGTATGCTACTGCCAACAACACCACTCTTCTTCTTCTACGGTACAAGAAAACAAGGAACAGAAAATTAAAAATTTGCATCTAGGAAGCTACAAGCTAGTGCGAGCAAGCAAGCAATGAAGGAAATCAAGATTGGGGCGAGCCGGGCGGCTGTGCCTGGACTGCCTTCTGCGCTGCAGCTGCTCGGGGACGCTGGGGCAGGGCGGCATGGACGGGAGGAAGGGCGCGGGTCGGCGGGGGGCGGGGCGCCGCCGCCGCGGGCGCAGGTCCGTCGCCTGCTCCGGGCTGCATCGGCCGGCGACGGTCGCAGTTCTAGGTCGAGGGGAATTGGGGAAAGAGCAGAGGAGGTATGTGTGCGACTGAGTCCCTGCGTGACTGCCTGAGTCCGTGCGGGACTGCGTGACGGAGCGAGCGAAAGAGGCAGCGAGGTGGGCTGTTTTTGCGTTTCTGCCTCTTCGTGGGCTGGGCTGATATATACATATTTTTTTTCGTCTAAATCTTGGGTATTCCAGTGAATACAGGGGCATACCCCTGGCGCGGCCCCTGGCGTATATCTCTCCGACACAAAACTATCAATTTGAAAGATTAAACAGTTTGAATTTTAAAAATACACTTAGAATCGATGACGATGGTGGATGTCGCGGCCACGTTTCCACTTGATGTTTATCCTATAAGAATGCAAAAATATCCCATCGTCAAAACGAGATGACAATCTTAATTACCCTGTGGAAGGCGAGATTTGGGCGTGTTGGAGGAGAACTGACAAGAGTAAGAAGGGAAGAACAACGGAAGGGAACGGAGAAAGATGGTGGAAGAAAGAAGAGAAAAGAGAGGTGGTTGGCACCTCGAAAGAAAATATATGCGAGAAAAAGATGATGACTCGGCCTTTATTTTCTTCATTCCTACAAACTAGTCTTTCACTAATGGACCACCAAACTAGTATATGTGAAATCTCCTTACATATGTGTATTTATGAAATTCATGGCATTACGAATTTTCACCTACAGATAACCTTATATAGAACTAACCTTAACCCTCTATGCCGGCGAGTTTCGATTCGGTCAGTATCTATAGTCCAGAGATGACATTTTTCATCCCTCATGGGAGAGGATCGGTCACGCCGCTGTTAGCACCCATTTTTGGCAGGAAGATGACTGAGTGAGGAAGGCTTGTTGAAAACTCGAAACCCAGATGGACACGTCTAACACTAAGCTAGAATCAGGAGGAGCCGAACGGTGGGCCGACTTAGGCGTGGAGAGAAGGCGCTACGACTAGAATATTTCAAAATACACGCCAAGCAAAGCCATACGTGGGAACCGACTTACGCCCAGGACACAAGGATTTAGCTGACTCCTGCACCAAGAGGAAGCAAGTTTCACTCCAACATGGAGGGATGAGGTGTATAAATCAGAGCTGACTTGAGCGCTTGGGCTCGTCTCCGGTATAAAGTCGGAATTCGACTTACCTAGCTTATAGATGGAAGCTAGGATTCCGAATGTACACGTGTTGGTTTGTCCAAAACTTGTGCGGCAAGACTCACTAGTACAGAACGACACATCGGATACCCCTCTATGGAAACGGCACGAGTTAAGCGACGGAAGAAACCAACATCCCCCGCGTGTCCGCACTGGGCTGTAAGACAGGCCCACAACAAAGGCAACGGGTGAATAGGCAATAAATATTGGCAACGGTTATTTTTTTACCTCCGTTACCGATATGTTCTCATCGCACAGGGATATTTGGAAAATCTTCGTTGCCATAAGAAGCAGCCAGACAGCCCACGGACGTGGCGTATAAGAACCCCCACGGCCTTCACTCTCACTCTCACTGTCTCACTTCCAACTCTAGCCGTCGCACATTCTCCTCTCTCTCCATTATCTCTCATATGGCTTCCACTACCGGTGCTGCTAGATCCGGCCATCGCGGCCACGGCCGCGGACGCGGATACAACAGTGGCCGCGGTCGCGGCGCTAGCGGCCGCCCCACCCTCCGGGTCTTCACGCAGCACCAGCGTCAGCTCCTGTTGCAGGACGAGCGTGCTGAATGAATGGGTTCGTAGCAGAAAACAAAAAAAATCTAACTAGCGTACGCCAAAACTTAGCCAGGATCTATCTATGCGGTAACGGGAAGGTTTCGGCAACATACCTATTGTAGACCGAAAAGCGTTACGTTCAAGAGAACATTGACGATGTAGTCGAACTCGTAGCCGACCTCATGGTCGCAATGATCCCAGTGTGTCGACGACGACGATGGTCCCGGCGCCGCAAGTGCAGTGCCCCCGAGTACTCGCACACGTGCGGTGCTTGACGACGACTCCCGGTCTCTCCGATCCAGCCGAGATTGCGGAAGTAGATCTTCTGGACAGAATCCCCGCAGCACGACGGCGTGCTGCGGTGAAATGGTCTCTCACGTACGCAGCCCTTTCTTGGGGCAACGGTCTACGGGAGAGGAAGAGGGTGGAAGTGCGTGGAGGGGGACGCCTCAACGGTTTGAGAATTAATTATTGTTGTATTTAAATAATTAATACGCCCCACTTTATATAGGGGGAAGAGGGGGTACCTTTCCCCTTGGCTTCCCCATGTGGGACTAAACAAAATAGGAGGGGGGAGAGGAGGTGCGGCTGGCCGTGGTGGCCTTGGGCCCACGCCTTGGCCCACCCGCCTCCTTCCCTTGGAGGGGCACCGGCCCCCTTCTTGGGCCTTCCCTCCGGGGTTGGCCCAATAAGGTGGGCTGCCCCTTATTTCCCCTTTTTATTTAATATTAAATTAATATATAAATATATTTAATTAATATATTTACATATTATTTAATTCTCGTGGTTCCGGAACTCCTTCTGGACCATTCCGAACTTCCTTCGGTCTTCCCCGGAACCCTTCCGGTTTCTCTTCTCTTTACTTCTATGATTCCGAAGATTCCAAAACGATCTCCGAGCATTGTCAAACCCTTAAGTGTGTTACCCTATGGTTCGAGAATTCTCCAGACATGGTCGAGACCCCTCTCTGACCAATGATCATTAGCGGGACCTGGATGCCCATAACGACCCCTATGCATTCCACGAATAAATGTCGTTGAACCATAAACACATATATCTATTCCTTTTGTTTACTTCGATACATGTCTTGTCCGAGATCTGATCGCTAACATCTCCATGCTTTGTTCAATCTCGTTACCGACAAGAGCTGCTTAACTCGTTACCGTGATATTCCATCTCCATGACCTAGTCATACGCTGCACAGCTTTATGGATGTAATCTCACCGAGTGGGCCCTGAGTACCTTTCCGTCACGCGGATGAACAAATCCCGCTCTTGATACATATGTCTCAACCTACCCCTTTGGGATACCTGAGGTACACCTTTATGATCACCCTGTTATGGTGTGACGGTTGATGCACTCAAAGCAACCTCCGGTGATAGTGATTAAATATGACCTCACGGTATAAGGATTAGGTTACCATATTTCCTAACTATCGCAACGGTGAACTTTGTGACACAATCATGTTGCAATACTTATGTTGGGTATGTCCATCATCCCATTCACTTAATGAAATGACCTCATTGTCAATTGACACAAATGTCCATGATCGGGAAATCTCGATCATCCATTGACCAATGAACTAGTTTGTATAGAGGCTCACTAGGGACCTTGGTTTGTTTACATACCACACGTGTATTAAAAATTCCAATTAATATAGTTATAGAATGGTATAAAACTTATTATAAACTTAATGAGATATGGTAATAAATACTCATTATTTATTTGTCTCTAGGGCATATCTCCAACACTGAAGGCTCCAGCGCTTCGTCCCCCATGGGCCACACCCGCCCAACTGGCCGCCTCGTTGGCCACCGCCAAATCCAGTATGGCGACCGCCTTCCTCGTGGGTTAACCAGCCATCTTCCTCCCCGTCCGACGACGAGGAAGAGGAGGATCGTGATCTGAATAACGCGCGCCAACTCTCCCGCGCCGATTTCGAGCGCGAGGACGCCCAACATCGTCAGGGCGAGGCCGATCTGGAGGCAGCGGTCCTCCTCTCCGAGGCCTCGAACCAGGTCAAACGCGCCGACGAGGCGGTCTTCCAGTCAGACCTCCGAGCCGCCATAGCCCTCTCTTTGGTCCCCGGCGAGGGCAAGGGGCTCGACGGGGAGGCGTCGCCAGGGGAGGCTGGTGCTAGCTTCGTCGCCGGCGATGCTAAGTGAGCCCGCCTCGCCTAATGTAAGACCCCAAACCTTAGATCGGTAGAGTGGGGTTTTTTATTTTGCACATATTTTTGCTCTGTTTCAGTAGATTAGCTCTATTCTAGTTGTAATTTAGTTGTCTTACATTTCTGTTCTAGTTGTAGTAGATTTTCTATGTTTTAGTTAATTGTTCTTAGACATAGATTTGCTCTGTTTTAGTAGATTTGCTATGTTTTAGTTGTCTTACAGTTCTAGTTATAATTAGATTTCTTACAGTTCTGTTCTAGTTGTAATTAGTTCTATTTCTAGTAAGCATTGTTTAGGCTCTGCTCTAGTTGTAATTAGTTCTTTTTCAAGAATGACGATGATTAAAATTAGGTGACACCGTGTGATCCGGGGGTGGCACTAGTGATTCTTGTGATATGCACTAATACACATCTTGTGCATCCTACTTGGCTCGCTAGCACCATCTGTGAAAATGTCTGTCCAATCTAATTATGAGCCACAAATCCAGATCATTTTTGTTTAGTTTTGTCTTTTTAGAAAGTTGATGATTAAAATGTTGTCTTGGCTTTCTGTTGCCTAATACTATGTTGCATATTTATATGTCTTGTGTATAGAGATGAAGAAGCTTACCTTTTGAAAAATTTCATCTCCTTTAGGGCGAGGAGGAAACCTGGAGACTACGCGGCAGCCGTGAAGACGTAGGAGCGGGGCTCCGACCGCACGGTCCACTGAAGTCGGCGCCTCCAGGAGTAAAACTTTTGTGCAGTACTAAAGAGGTAGAAGAACCATACACTGAAGCAGGGCGAAGAGGAAGAAGGTGAAGAACTGGCGGCCGTCATGTAGGAGCCAAGGCTCCGTCGACGGCGCAGCAGGCATCACCGGATTTTTTTTCCTTTAGCCCTCATTAAAAACGGTAAAAAAACTTATCTATGTATGTTATGTAAAGACTTAAGGCAACGATTATTTATTATGCCCGTTGCAAAACTTATTGGAAACGACTAAAATCTCCGTTGCCATTGTGCACCTTCACATCAGCAGCGGGGACGGGGAAACAGATGCGTTCTCCGTTTCTGATGAGGTTTTTGGCCCGTTTCTGATGTGTCGTTCTGTGCTAGTGACTAGCCGCTTTATATATTATATATATATATATATATATATATATATATATATATATATATGTAAGTGGTGATGGCCAATTGAAATTAAGCAAACAATCTGACACATATCAATACAATCTACTTTATATCCCTCAAATTCTTTTCAATGCTTCGAGTTCGGAGTGGTGAAAACCGGACCGAGTTCAAGCCATAGTCGTCGGAAACTCCGACAGGGTCCCTCCAGATAAATTGGGGCTTCGGATCTCAATAGAGTCGGCTTTATTGTCTTGTGTATCGCGCTTGAAGCCGGCCTCCTGCGGCGTGTGTTGCATTGTATCACCCCAGCGCTGCTGGTACACATTGGCGTGTTCGTGCACGAACACACTTTTTGCGACTCCGTTGGCTACGATGAAGCGGCAGCTGTAGTACCGACAGGTGGTTCTCACGGAGTTTGAAGCTGAATATCCTCTACATGGCCTCTGGTGGAGTAACCCACCTTCCATCAATGTATTTTTTGATTTCCTCTATGTTACCATCGGCGTCAGACTTCTTGATGTTGAACGAAGTCTGATCATGGCCCTTGTATATGTACTTATGGAGGTACTTGACGACCTTTATGCTGGAGAAAAACTCCACGTTGATGTGGCAGCTGAACATCTGCAAGACATAAGGGTTGTAAGGCACAACCCATCTATTTTTTAATGTCTGACACAACTCTAGAATCCGTCTCCGATGAATAAGGTATGATTCATTACCCTATATGGTAGTCTCGTGGAACGTCTGCGGGTACCTACACTTGCACGACCCCTCTTGTATGCACACATTGTTTGGCTTGAGGACACCCTATGAGTCGTGTATCATATGCTTCACAACCATGGAATATAGCACCGGGTAGTTATTCTTGCTTAGGAGCTCAATGAATAACGCGGTCGTAATGTTCTAGCACAATGAGCTTAAATCTAGAACACAATAAAAAAGTGGGCATGCAAGAGGCCCCTCTTCTGGAACTCGACCACGTAGATGTGCACCTTCATAATGCCTAGGATGTGCTTCTTGGTCAACATCTCTTTCATTGTCTCCAGCTTGCCCCTAAACAGTCGGGTTACAATATCTGCTCGGTCCTACGTGGTTTGTCCTAGAAGCATCACATCTTGTATCTCCCGCCAGTTTGGGTTGCAGGTCATCGTCGGGAAGATGTCAAGCTTTCAGTATGTATGCACTAACGCCATGGCGTACATATGCCTAGGCTTAATGTCTCCGAAGACACCCCCCACCCCACCCCACCCCCTGGAACAACCAGGGGAGAACAATCCTTATGCCAATACCACTTGCTTGCGTCTCTTCGGTTGTGATGCTATCGACAATGCCTTTATATAGATCATCATGTATCTCCGCCCGGTGTTTCCTAATCCAATACAACATGCATCCCTCGATCTTTATCTGCATGTTCACTCCCCGCTGTTGAATTAACGCCCTCCATGCAGTATGAGGTTGACTGTAGCGGGACATTTCTGTAGTCCGTAGGGAGAAACCTAAATGGCCACCACACTCTGTGAAGGACAAAAAAAGGGTTATAAAACATACGAGAAGGTTAGACAAAATTTTAGAAGTATCCGAAATATTTGAACTTGAATTATCCTCACGCTCTACCCTTGGTAGTTGCACAACATTCCAAGGCATATAACATTTAGAAATATTTGGATGCCAACCGAGCTCCCCCATCAGATATAAAAACTAGACCTGAGGGGAAGAATCTCTCGGTATATTTTCATACAAGAACAGGTGAGTACGCACTAGAATTACGTGCGCGGAGGCTCGAACCCAGGCGGGCAGAGAAGAGGGCTTGCGAGAGCGGGTCATAGCCTTCTATACCGTGCCTCTCGTTTTTCATAGAGAGTAATAATACTCCCTCTGGTTTCGAATAAAAAAAATTACTCCCTCTGATCCTTACACATCGGTAATGGAGTGGGATCTTTTTTTTTACGTGTAGCATCAGATCATATAGATTTGGCATTGGATCGATTTGGGTTTATTTTTCCCGCTTAAATTGTATATAATTTGACTTCGGATCGCGTGGCTTCGGATTGATTTTGTTGGCTATTTTTTCTTTCCGCGCGTGGAGACAGGATCAATCGCTTGGTTAAACCACACCCCATCGACCCCTTATCCTCTCGCTACAGTGCGGAGGCGATTTCTTGGACCTCTCCCGCGAAACCACCGTGTGCGGCGGCGATCCGCGGGATTTCTTCGTCTCCGGCGGCTGCTTCGGCAGCGGGAGGCGGGGGATTCCCCGGATCTCGTCTTGTATATAGCGTAGGTTTGGTAGGAGGCCTAGCCGGCGGCGCCCTGGAGGTGGAGGTGCGGTCGGTGGCGGTTTTGGCGGCGGCGTGTTTCCCCTCTGTTGCAGGTGCTCCTCGGAGGCCCGCGGCGGCGCGCTCGTCGTTCTGGAGGTCGCGGATCTGCGGATTCCTCGAGGCTCCAGGCCCCTGCATCTGGTTGGCGGGTCGGCGCCGCGGATCTGGTGCGCTGGGGTTCTGGTCCCTGGGCTTCTTCGCCGTTGCGTCGCCGCTTCCTCCGGCGGTGGTGCAGAGCCTGGGTGGTGGTGTGAAGGAGCTAGAAGCGGCGGTCGCGAGGAGGCTCTGCTGGCTTCGCCGGACTTGGTGGCTGATGGAAGGTGGTGCGGCAGGTGGTGGAGGGCACTGGCTGTGGTCGTTTATCGAGCAAGGTTCCGTCACTGAGTGGCGGACGGATTCTGCAGCCCTGTCCATGCGGAGGTGCTCTCGGATGGAGGTAAGAAGGTGGATCGGCTTCTTCGTCTCCGGCGTCGGCAGCGGCGGTTTCTTCCTCGTTGTTTTGCTTCCTGCATTTGCTGTGCTGGATTTCTCGAGTCGTTGTACTCGTTCTTGATGTATGAAAAGGATCAATCGCTTGGTTGTATTTGTGTCCGCGCGTGGAGACCGGACCGATCACTGATTGTTGATTGGCTATTTCTTTTGTCCACCCGTGGATACCATGGATCGATCTCTGGTTGTTGATTGGCTAGGCTATCTTTTTCCTAGACTAGAGTGGTAGCGATCCTTTTTTTTTTTGCTGCGCGTACTGTATTTCCGGACGTATCAACCATCGCCACCAGTTTCAACTTAATGCTCCTGCATAATAATAAAAAATCCCGAATATTTAAAGGAGCAGCTGCGCTAGTTAGCAGAAACGAGCGCACGCTTTGTACCCACAAGCAACTAACCCGGCTCGCTAAGAGCAAAAGACCCATCTTAGTTTTAAACTTGGACTCACTTCATTTTAAAAAATTGGTTTAACTAATTTAGCTATGTAGATATCCAAGGTTTGAGCTAATTTAGTTGACATTGGTATCTCTACAACATACAATCGAGCTAGGATTGGTGAGCTCTCCTTGATCCACTGGTTTTGACGTTCGTGATTTGTTGACTAAACAATGCATCCATCTTAACCATCCGTTCGGTCGGTTCACACATAGTCGGTTGGCTCTCGCACCGCCCCGCGTGCCTCACCTCCTTGACCGCCCGGTCGTCTCTCATCGTCGCCCATTGCCTCCTCCTCTTCTCGAATCCTCTTGCAATTGCCCGCATATCATTCTCTCACGCTGAGCTGATGTGAAGCTTGGGGCTCGGATTCGATCGCCGGAGACGACCACCAGAAAATGGCGCAGCCGCTTCCCGCCTCACTTTTCCAAGGGCCCGTCCTTCCTCCTCCTCAGTTCAGATTTGGATAAGTTTGTGCGCCGCCCCCTGCCCATGTTCCTCCGGCCGCCGCAGTGCAGCGCTCTTCTTCCCACGCACCTCCTCCCTTCGCTGCCAGGTACCTCACTCCTATGCTGCTTGCTGCCGACTGACTTGCCTCCCACCACTGCCTCCTGATCCTTTTCTTGCGCATCTCCTGGTCGGGGCGCTGCTGCCGACCGGCGACCGGCGAGAGGGCCGCCTGCCCACGCTCAGACCTCACACTGGATGGAATCTAGCAGTTGCCGCATCGAGTCTTCGATTCTAGCATGGAGCGCGACCATCTATGCTGCTACGTTCTGCATAGCAACTGAACTGTTTTGATTGCTCTCTAGGATCAATCGGAACACTTTAATTGTTTTTGGAAATTCAGTAGATGTACTTCTATATGCATGTGCATTACTGGTGTTCGACAAAATGCCCATGTGGTAAAACATGAGATGTTATTTGTTCCTTACAACTTACGTAGAATAATTTAACTTGTGATTTTAGTTTAACATGCACATCACACATTCTATCTTGCAAGATGACATTTCTTAATTAGGATTTGTATACTGCTATGATAATGCAAAAGCAAAACAATTCATACCAAACCGAACAGCTGAAGGCTGAGATCTATGGTTCACACTAAACCAGTTTTTTTCTTTAAGCTATTGACAACAGAGTATATATTTTTTTGCATCCATTCACACCAAGCATCTTTATTTTTTTGTCCCTTCCCATGCACATGCACGTCCAGGTTTAATCCTGCCAAAAAGCAACAAATTTTTGAATTGAGTATGTAATTCAAGTTAATTTACACACGATGCACATTGTTCTGTTGACCATCATAACTTGATACTATTCATCAATACCATTTTGCTCTCCGCCATTTTGTCTCACATCTTCACAATATTGTGGCAGATATTTAAGGTGCCAGAAATAAGAGTTATTTATAGAGTAAACTGATGGCAAGGGTCAATTTATATTGGTGCTTGTGCATTGGATGCCATATGATTTTGATTGTTACTGTTCCAGTCACCTTTCTTTCATTTTTTTGATGTGTCTTTGCCTCACTCTCTTCCATAAACAGATCATCTACAACATAGAGAAGTTCTGGGATAGTTTGTTTTCAGAGAGATTTATGAAGCTTATTGTGCCTTGTTTTCAGACAATGTGCTCTGTTTATCAACTTGGCATGCCCGACCTTTTCTTTGTAATTGTGCCACAGCATGGAGGGATGCTATTTTGTTTGGTGCTCCTCCTCCTCCCCCGAACTGTGATCTTCATTTTCTAAAAAGATTTGTTGTTATTTTGTGGATTTTGCACCAAAACCTGATGCCTTGCACAAACGAAAATTTCTTCAGGACGGCTTGATCCTCCACCCTCCCGCGCAAATCTTGACCTTTCATATGGTCATCATTGTGTATCATAACCCTCTTTTTTTTTTACAGAAACTTGGATGTACCAGTCAACGCTGGCTGGATGGAGAAATTGATTGGCATCCTTTCTCGATCTTCTCCATTGTACATGCCATTTGCTCATTTTATGTTGGATTAGAACTGGTAAGACGTGTTAGTTTATATGAAGTGAAACTGTTAAATTATTCGTTAGCTTGTTTTTTACAATGTTACCTCTTTCTTTTTCATCTTTTAATATAGAAGGTCTCAAAACCAAAAATTCAGTTATTTGTCTTTGGTTAGTTTTCTGTAATAACACTCTTCTATTGATATTACAGGCCATGGACTTCTTTTCAATATGATTAGTGCTAAAAATAATATCTTTGGTAGGTTGTCCCTTCATATTTCGCTATAAGGTACTTTCCCAATCTCATTATGTTGACTATTTATTGCATTGTCTTTGATCATTTATTAAATTAGATTACAACTCTGTAGTGAACGTTTGCATCTTTTCTTCTATTACATGGATAGCAGTTGTTCATCGTTTAATCTCACACTGGTTCTCGAGGTGTTCGCGTGGAACATGCTCATATTGAAAAGAAGATCTTCTAAACTTCGTTTAGCAGGAGATGGTGTGGCAAGACAAGACTGCAGGCTGCTGCTCATCGCCATATTTAGGTGGAGCATGGGACAATCTTCCTCGCACGGATATGGCTGCATCGATCTCCATTTTCTGTGGATCAGTAAGTACGTATCACTGCCTCTTCCTCTTCTTCTCCGGTAGATCAATCCATTTCTAATATATGCAGCCACACATGGTGTATTGTTTACTATTCTTCCTATGAGCCCCTTCATATAGATATGCCTTCAACCGTTTGTGTTATGCCTTGAATATATGGAACTACAAATTCGTCCGGCTATTAATCATTCCAAATGGACTATGATTTTCTTAACTTTTGTGTGAATGAATATCGAATATATAGATTGGCACTAAAGTTGACCTCGAGGATATCTTGCTAATGAAGACCTACCTTTGCAAATTGCAGTTATAATATTCGTTGGTGAGTTACAGCATGCCGCTGCCGCGACGATGACCAGATGTTGGTCCAAGCCCCAGGTGAAAAAAAAATATTCTCATTTACATGAAGTGGATTCAATGTAACAAGTGAATCTCCTCCACCCATTGTCGTCGTCGCCGTCCTCCTCTGCCTGTCGTGGTTGTCGCCGTCGCCGCCATTACGAAGGCTTCGTGGCCAGCACGACATACGTCGCCTTCCTCTATGACGCTGCTTTCCTCTCCAGAGTCCAGATGTCTTGACGTGATTTGCTCGAATCAGTGCGATCATGTGACAGTTGAGCATGTTTATTTCATTTACAGTTAGCAAATTTCATTACTGAATCATGCACTAGCATATTTATTTCATTTGCAATGTTTGTTGCATCTGCACCACATTCAGTAGCCAATATGCACACCGAGTACACGACTGAGCTTATTTGCTTCTGCTTCACTAGTAAAAAGGCTCACATCAGAGCAATTAAAGGAGTTGTTACATTAGTGCACTCAAGCTCCTTGTATACAGGGTCAACTAGACTGCAACGCTGCCAATGTTAGTACCGAGTCTAGAAGATGTATCCGTTGATACTGATGATGTTGTGCGCGGAAATTGAATCTCCATTGTTGTCTGTCAAAACTACAATAAAGATTGGATTAGTCATGTAATAGTCATATAATGTCATAAGCACAATGTTATCTAAAACATTATTGAGTTCTTCACAATTTCAATACATGTAAAATGGATTTATTGTTTTCTTGTGCTCTGGTCAGGTACCAATTCTTGTGCACTGAACATTCAGGCTGGATTGTTTTGTTGAACCTGCACACGAGCAACAACAAGTCCTTGGAGTGGTATGTGCACCTTCTTCTGCTTAGATTCATCCAATGGTATGCATGGATTTCATTCTGGGTTGTCTGATATGGTATTGTTCATGCATTACTAAGAAGATATGGTTCACCTTCCATTTGGGTGAGTTTCTTGCTATCTAATTTTCCTTTATTACTTCTACAATTAGAAGTTCAATAGTAGTTTTTGTATGCGTAATTGTTTACTTAATGAAATTCCTACGACATATATTCAGAAAGATAACAGACTTATGCAAGGGTTACTCCTCTGGTTTGACTCGGCTTCCCCTGTTTGCAAACATAACTTTCTGCTTTGTGCTACCTGGCAGTGCTTATCTGATGATATTACCATTTAAACCATAGTCATACTATCTCTTGGTTTATTCTGCCTATAGCACAAAAGTTACTTTCATTCACCATCCATTACTTAGCTACTTCTTAGGCTTAGCCATGCATTTTAACAATATTACCACTCTAGACACTGAAAAAATGGTTATGTTTTTCAGTCCCCAAATGGTGCTACCAGTGATAATATATGCAAAACGGTTATGGCCTCAGTCCATTTCAGGAGAGGTTATTTCAAAGAAGCCTGAACTGGTGGCTGTAAGGTTAAATGGACAAGCTATTGTTGTGCAAACGGTTGGCAAAATCCATGGAAGTCTACTTCCATGTTATTTTTGCCACATGCTTATTGGTTAATTTTGACACTTTTACGTGTTTTTCAAATGTTGGCAAGCAATGCATATGTTATGTACACACATTTCATGTAGTTCCATTATTTTACAGTTGTTGTTGTATTCCATTATTTTACCGTTGTTGTTGTATTTGATGCTTTATAATCTAAAGAATTCACCAACGTTGCTGACGTGGTAAAATTGGTTTACATAATAGTAGCCCGATATGTATGAGAAACCAGTTGAACAATATATAATTGTATAAAAAATAAAGTGGCAAGTATCAGTCACACCTATACACGGGAGCGGCAAAGCGCGCCTTACCCTTCTAGTATATTCTATGTTACCTACTCCCTCCGGTTGGAAATGATTAACACAAAATTGTCAAAATACGGATGTATCTTTACATATTTTAGTGTGTAACACATTCATATTTTGACAAATCTAAGTCAACTATTTTCGCCCGGAGGGAGTATATTATTTCTAGTTAATATGTGTACAATTTTTTAGACACGTGAAAGTACAAGCCTATGGGGTCGCTTCTGCAACTGGATAAGTAGCACTGAAAAAACTCCGCTCGCGGCGCCCAAAACACGTCTGGCAGAAGCGCCGGACGTGCGCTATTGGGCCGGTTTGGACGCACTGCGGGCTATTGGGGGCCGCTCCCCACTTGTGGCACCAATAGGTCCTTCCAATAGTTTGTTTTTGCAATTTGAAATAAAACATAAATCTCGGCAAAAATTCAATGTCTCGGCCATAAATTAAAGTCTATGACACGAATTCAAAGTCTCGGGCATCAAAAAAAACACCGCGAAGTCCGACCATACGCAATCAAACAGTGTCGCCGTCGCTTTGGATGTCGTCGTCGACGTGGATGTCGCCCTAGATGTCGTTGCCCTCGCCCTGGATGTCGCCGATTTACGTCGTGGGTATCGCCGGGGCAAGCCCCGTTTCTTGCAAGATGGCGGCATGGAACATGTCGTGCGCCGCCTTCGCCAGCGGGTCCATGGTCGACACGTTGGCGGTCATGATCATCAAATCTTGACTTCTTTTATTCACGGCGACTTTCTTCTTCTCGTGCTCAAGCTTGATGTCGGTCTTCTCCATCAAGGCCAACCACCTTGCGTCATTCTCGGCGTGCCTCAAGCTGGAGTTGGAGGAGACATCGGCGAGGACCTTGTCGATGGATGATTGAACCCTCTTCGATATCGCGTTGCCGCAACGACCTCCTTTGCCTTCTTGTTTCCGATGTGTCATCCCTCCGAGTTGGGTGCATCGAAGTTGAGGTTGGCACGGCAACCCTTGTTGAGTGTCTCCGGTGCGTCTTCTATTTCTCGCAAATTTGAACTAACTTGAAGCAATGCATCAAGCCGAACTTCTTGTCCTTGTTTTGGTCCCGATAGAAGACTAGCGCGTCGATGAGCTAGCAAAATACAAAGCCGGCGATCAAGGGTCATCCATATGCACACAAAACACAACACCGACATGAACTTACTTGGTCGGACTGATTCTTCCCCACTCTTGAGGCTATGGCGGATGTTCTCGAGAAACCCATGAAACTTTTTGACGACCTTTTGTATGCAACGCCACCTATGCTCGATGGCACCTTTGTTGTGATCCATGTGCACCTTGTAGTTGTCCTTGGTGAACCGGCGCTCGTCGAACTAGTTCTTGATTCTCGTACAATAGGTGCCGCTTGTTTGATTGGCGCCGGTGATTGAGTGCCCGCTCACGGTCTTCCTAGATTCCACCGAGCACTCGTCCTCCTTGGTCGTTCAACAAACGCCCCGATTCCCATTCCTCTACTTCTTCCCAGTTTCACCGCCGGCTATCGTCTGCTCCCCTTCTTCTTCATCATCGTACTCCCCCTCCTCGCCGATCACCCCTCCTCCTCTTCTTCGTATCACACCGTGGGGTCTCCATCATTAATTATGGTATGCATGATGTCGACATTGTCCTACGCACACAATACAGCGCCGACGATCAACGTTCATCCATATGCACACAAAACACAACGTCGGTGATCAGGTGATATTCCCGTACCTGGTTGGCATCGAACACGCCGGAACGCGTTTGACCATGTTGGATGCACCCGCGCCGAACGACAAGCTACGGCCGGCCTGGGTTTGGGTGTCAATGCCAGGGACGTCTGGCCCCCTTCGCAGGGACGACGAGCCCTCGTAGGACTTGTTGAGATCGACGGCGAGGCCGGCGATCCCGCCGTGGACAGTCTTGGTCAGCGAAAAGAGGGCGTTCGGGTCAAAGACGCCATGCTCGTTGTCGCTAAACTCGGGGGGGGGGGGGGGGGGGGGACCTATGGTCGGGGTCAAACCTAGAACGAGGCATGGTAGTGGCGCTCTCGAGGAAGTACGACGAATTCGACGGCGAGCCGCCGCTCCTCGAACGGACCGTTGTGACGCTCTCCTGGCTTGCTCCCATGGCAAACGCTTGGTTCAAGGCGGCAAGGTTCTTCGTCGTCATGGACGTCTCCTTCCTCGCCACCTCCTTCACGTGCCGCCTGGCGCGGGCCTCCGTGCTTATCCGGCGCCATAGGACGTCAAACGGCCAATCACGGTCCGAGACCCCCTCCGGCCGCTCCATGGCGGGCAAGGCTTGCAGGGCCGGCGAACACCGAGCGTAGTCCCCGACACCTTCGCCTTGGCCGCCTTCGCTTTGGAGCTTTAGGTGCGCGCGGCGGTGCTATGACTACCAGGCGGGAATGAGAGAGCGACGTGGCGGGAGAAATGATCAGTGTCCATTTGTCGTCCGTTTGGATCCATTTACAACTTAAATTTGGGCTGGATTTGCGTCCGACCGGACACGTCGCGGATGCCTACCCTATCCCGCCAGCTAGTGGCACAACATCCCCACTCCACCCTTTCCTCTCTCTCAACCAAGCACGCTCCCGCGACTGCCCTAAATTCCATGGACGGTGCACCCATAGTCGCCGGAGCAGCTGCCGTTGAAGCTGACCCCATCATCGCCGTGTCCCTGGTGAAGCCGAAGAAAGAGCTCACACAGACATAGAGAGCTTCCGAGTCCAAGAAGCCCAGCCCCCCGGAGCAGGAAGGTCTAGACTCAACATGAAGTCGCCGCCGCTCGGGTGTTGGCCATCGAAACAAACGGCCGCTACCGAAGCCAATAGCCCAGCTGGGGGGCACCGGCGAACCACCCGCCCAGACTTCCGAAGTCGCCCATCCTATCCACCTTGCTATTGAAGCAGATATACCCAAATAATAAATATTATTATTTATATCTATTACATAATTGTTGTTTACGTTTCTGTGCTATAACTGCTATAGTTTCTAAATATAAATTAAGAGAAAACCCATACGCACGTCGGCACGTGTGGAAATATGAACACCAAGAAGTTCCCTAGTCATACTTCTAATACTAGCTCATTGGTTGCATGATGACCCCGTTTTACTGGTCATGGCAAAAGGTTTGCCGGCAACAATGGGAGCACATTGTTGGCGGAACAATGAGGCTGGCTAGACCAACATATTGATATACTACAAGAGTTTATTGTCACAGTGTTGTCGGTAAATATGAAAGAAATGTTAATGTACATATATTTTCCTGCATGTTGGAAGGAGTACTTTGGTCTACCGTCACACCGTAACAAGGTAATCATAACAGCGGATTCTGTGTATTCTGGAAAACGTATAGTGGATCTATGTCCCCTTGATTTCGAAAGCATGTTGTTGATTTGATTGGGCTGCGATTTTTGTCGGACGGAATAGTAGTGCCCTCCCAGATATCACTATATATTGCTTGGCTAAGCTCAAGCGAGCCCGAGGCCTGACTACACTTCCTCCAGTAATCCGAGAATTTTTTATTGTCTCTTACTCTTATGGCCCGGTCGTAGGCTTGAGGCCACCCAGAATTACCAGCTGAGAAAGCTACAGGCATCACGTTAAATTGTTTGCAGCTGTTCGATTGCCTAACAAAGTCATGCAATATCAAACCAAATCATCAAAAAGTCGGTGTTCTATTAATGACAAAATCAACATCTCAAACACAGGGTGCACTCTAAATTTGGAGGATTGGAGCTTCGGTCTTTTAGTCCTTTCAACAAGCGGCCAGACTGTCGCTTACGTGGCATCTCCATTGACCAATTAGGCAATAGCACAAGTTCTGACATAGTCAAGCAATAAGTTTTAAAGCATCAGTTCCAGAGACAAGTGTATCTTCTACAAATGGTATGGTCTTCCATACTTTTAGTCCTACTGGTGCTGGACTATCCTCAAGACCTGAAACATATGAACCAACAATAATGGAGCAACTGAAAGAACCAAGATAACCAAAATGTTTGTCCCCAAGCTGGCAATACAAACCTTGATTTCTGGAGTCGTCCTCTATACAAACTGACATGTAATGAGAACTATTTAGCTCCGCGAGTGTAAATTGCCAATTCTCGGGCAGGTGATCAAAACCAGAGTTGGAATCTTTGCATAATTCTGATGCCTGACAAATCGAACAAAAGTCAAGGCAGATTGATAAAAAACGACTTCCTGTTATATTGCAACAATGTAATAATAAGGCGCCTGATTTCTGTGATGTACCATGATGCATAATAACAATATACTTTTCCTTGCGAAATTTGCTAACATGACATCTCGTAGTTGGGTTAAATGAATGTTAGGTGTCCAGGAGACCCACATGTCAGAAGGTGTCACAAAATATCATGTTTGGATACATAGTAGAATATGTTGAAGACACCGACAAGGGAGAAAGGTCAAAGCTGCATACCTTAGAAATCCTAATTCTCTGACTTGTTTCCAACATGATTGAAAATGTACTGAATGGAGCACCTGAGAAACCCATCCCAAGAGCCTTTACATATGCTTCCTAAAAATTCAGATATCAATGATAGTTGCATGTAAGCAATTTATTTTGCAAAACTGCATCCCTAATCAGTATTACGAATATTTAATTCACATATGGCAAATTTGCTGCAAACCAACTTTGGTGCTAACTCTTCTCACGATGATTACTTTTTCCTCAAAGGATATTCATTAGATGCATCTATTTGTCCTTTACTTTGATTCATTTAATATAATCATTGTTATGGCAGGAAGGATTTAGCAAGTTAGCATCTAAAAATGGGTTCGCCGTAGATATGTATTCCAAATCTGCATTTCTATAGAAAAAAAAATCAGATACATTACGCTTGAGATGGCCATATCACACTCACATAAGCCAGTTAACAGATTTTAACCTAGTACTGGAAAATACCATCACTGTTCATTGTTCTAAAGAATGTACGTGTAGTGGTTGCATAGGAAAGGGCTATAAAGCAGAGGACCAAAGAGAGCCTCACTAACCTTAAGAGTCCATAGTTTCAGGAATTCCATTCTCTGAGCATCCAAATCAGAAATCTCAGCTAGATAATCAATTTCAGAAGAGGTGAAATAACGGCGAGCAAGAGATAAAATATTCTTGGTTGTATTCCGCTTCTTCTCTTCAATATCAATACCAATCTGAGACAGTAAACAAAATAGCAACATCAACTTAGTAACTTAAAAAGAAACAGAAAACATGGTCATTTAGTTCTCTCACTTTTGGTAGTCACGAGGACAAGGAACATACATGAGCATGCATGGCAATGCCACAGGCAATCAAAGAAGTAGTGTGTGAAATGTTGAAATGCAAAGGTCGCTCGACAATGCTATCATCCTGTGGCCAGAATATCTGATTAAACATGGAAAGCAACCAAACAAAAGTTAATTAAAAGTCTTAAAATTGCAGAAAATAACTGCTGAAACTTAACCTCTTACCTCAGGTTTCCCAAATTTGTTCTTCTTAAACTCAAATGACCTTGGATCAATTTTACAATCTGTATCTAGTCTAGTTCAAACAAATTAGCAATAAGCATATCAGTAATCCTGTTTATGCGTCATGCTGTATAAAATATAACTGGAAAGAATTAGAAGACAAGAATGCTCTAATTATTGGCAAGATAAAATGCTTATAAACTCAACCATTGAGCAGCATGCCAAACTTCCACATTACAGGTCAAATGGCAGATAGTTTCAACCTCCATTTTATGATTATTTACAAAAACTGTGCACCAGAAAGTGGCCGTACACTTGGTAGCTATGGATGCAAGAGGTCAAAAGTTACATGACATAGTTGATCTTGAATCACATGTTTTCCATATCTCTAAGAAATGCACAAATGGAAGGCATGCACCTATATACAGGTAAAGTTTAAAGGGAGTAACTCATGCACCTAAGAACCATAAATTGCATAATCGGCTGAAGCTATCCAGAGATATTAAGCTGTTTTTCTCACAAAGCTACATGTTTTTCCTCATGATTACAGAAATTACCAAGTAAGAAAATGTGTTTATCTCGTTACCCTCACCCATGGAAAGGATTATATTTCCTGTCAATTCTAACCAAAGTACAATACTGAATCAAACATCTGCCACAAATTTCGCAATTCAATAAATCATAATAGCAAGAATTACATACATCATGATTTCTTGAATGGAAGTAAGTCAGTAACATGCATTAAATTCAATTAAATGCGAACAGCAATGTAGTAGACAGTTGGTGATTACATACATCTTGAGAGGGTGGTGCGCAATAATGCACGGGACAACATAGCATCTTTCCGTAACGTCGTTCCCTTCATAGAGGCAGCATACTCTCTTTCCACAGGAGAAAGGAGTTCTTCATACATATTCAGTTGAGACTGATCATTCAGCTCATCTGGGCAAAGATACCAGACATGCACCTCTCTATGAAAGAGATAAACGCATAAACTAGTGCCTTCAAAATATTCCAGTGCATCAAATAACTATGACAAGAATAAGAAACCAACCATTTGTAAATATAACATAGTCATAATCTAATTAAGTACAGCTTTGCCTAACCCAGAAGGGCATCTAACGACCAAAAGCGAGACCATGTATCTGTCCGCCAATATGGGGAATAACCAAACAAGGGAGTATCTGGGTATATAGATTTTTGAAAGAGATAAACAAAACCCAATAGAAATGATTATTGTGGGCCAAAACTCCTTCAGTGCATGCTCACTACCAGTCCTTACGAAATCCACAAACTATAACCCTGGCAAACAATCTACGTGCCCTCGAAACAAAAGGAAAACAATTGTTTCCTCCTCTAACAGTTGGGTTATTCCTGATTTGTTCAATTCTCATGTACTATCTTATTGTCATGCCCATAAGAAATGTACATATTTCACATTTAGTGAATCAAATAGGTTTAGGAATAGCGGGTAGAAGCTAGCACTCTTCGAAGTTCGAACTTCTGGCATTGATGTCTAATATAAAGTATACTTTCCACATTCAAATACATATACTAGAAAATGCCACATAAAAGAAACTCGACCAACACGGACTAGCCCCTGTGGCTTTTCTAATTAAGGAGTTAACACGACGAAGCAACCCTTGCGTGGAGCAGAGTGTAACGCATCCCTCGCCTGTTGGCTGCCACGGCAAGGTCACGGAGCACGGGTTGATCCATGATAGGAGTAGCGTGTGCAAGCTAGTCCAACTGTACCGTTGTGCCGATATATAATCTACTCCCTCCGGTCCTAATTAACTGTCGCGGAGAATTAGCTGATCCTTAACTAAGCCTTTTGTCCCAAACAAGTTGGGGTAGACTAGATATGAAACCTTTCACGAGGACTTCCCAGGAGGTCACCCATCCTAGTACTACTCTCGCCCAGATGGATTTCATACCCATGGGACTGGCTAGTTTTTACGTTGGCTCGTCAAGCCTATCACAACACTTAGATATGAAACCATTTTACGAGGACTTCCCAGGAGGTCATCCAGCCTAGTACTACTCTCGCCCAAATGAGTTCCATACCGATGGGACTGGCTAGTTTTTACGTTGGCTCACCAAGCCTATCACAACCCTCCTCCTTTACCCGGGCTTGGGACCAGCTATGCCTAGAAGACATAGGCGGAGTTGCGGAGAATCAACTGAGCTAGTACAAAATTTGTGCACACTCCACGACAGTTTTTCCGGATCGGAGGTAGTAGCATATTTGAACAGATCGGTACGCTGAATGAAAACGCTTACGAATGGTCAAATTTCCAATTTCCTGCTCTGCAATCTCCCCGCGATGTTGGGTCTGCTCGTATCCCCAATTCCCCTGACCGTTGAACCAAATTCAATACTGCCGATCACATCATGGACCGGACACTACACACAGGGCTCAACCACAGGTGGCGGGTGTGCCTCTAGCCCGCTGGTCTGACACCTGGAAATTGCAAGGTGTGTCTGGCAGCATAACCTCAACCTGACCCCAGATCTGCCAACGTCCCTCGCAGACTCGCATGAACCACAACTTACACGGCACAAAAGATGAAATGAAGAGGAAGAGCGTACCTTCGGGACTGGAGAGGCGGCGGGGACGAGAGGGAGGCGAAGAGGCGCCCGCCCGAAACACCCGGCGGCGGCGGCGGCTGGAGAGGCATCAAGCGGCGGCGGCGGAGGTGGTGGTTCATGCGGCTTCCCAAATCCCCAAGCGTCCTCGGAGGCAGCGGCGACGCCTGCAGGAGAGGCATCGCGCGGCAGCGCATGAGGCGGTGGCGCATGCGGCTTCGCCTCTGCTGGCCCGATTTGGTTTATAGCATGGGCTGTTGGTGGCAACAAGGGAGCTTGTTCTTGAATCCAACGAGCCTGTGGCGGAGCAAACAAGAAACAGCGACAGTTTTACGATGTCTACTGCCATTTCACATTCTAACAACCTTAAAGAAATCATAGATGACCTGCTTATCGCGGCGCCGGTGTTGGGGCTCGTCGGGGACGCAGATCCGGGCGTGTTCGGCAAAAGTTCAACTCTAGGAAATCCTGTCGGGCGCGAGGTCGGCGAGCTCGGTGGATACCTTGGTCGGGGAGCTCGGAGGAGAGGCGAGGACGGCGAGATCGGACGGCAAGCTACGTCGGCGAGCTCGGAGCGGACGCAAAGCTCGAGGTACGGGTGGCGTAGGCAACCTTGGATCCGCGTCGAGGAGCACCGGCGCGGGTTGCTGGAGGGATGGCCGCGACGTGGACGGCGGCGCTGGGTTGGCGGCGGCGGCGGCGGCGGCGCGCGCCTCCTCTACTCTAGTGTTTCCTGTTGATCCAAATCGGGCACATCAGCCTCGCAAGAAAACAAAAAAACAAATCGGGACGAGTGAGGGTGGGGAGAAAAGAAAATTCGAACCCGTACGCAGCTTCCGGCCTAGCCTAATGCTAGCCATCAGCCCGGCCCGTCACGGCCCAAACAAGCACATTCCAGGCACAGTCCGGCACGAAGAGGCCCAATCACTGTTTGTGCCGTGCCAGGCCAGCCCACGTGCCTCCTTCCAGAAAAAACCACGGTCCTGTTAATTTCGTGTTTGTTTAGCCTGTTTTGCCCTGTTGTTTTTTTGGAAATCCAGGATAATATACAAAATTGAGAAAAATATAGAAAAAATTCCGTTCTTCTTGGGCCGTTCCCGTGCCATGCCTCGTTCCGGCCCAAGTTTTTCTTGTTGTGCTCGGGCCGGCCAACGTGTCGGAAACTAAAAAACCGACATAATATGGGCATCGTCCCTAGCCCGGTCCGTGTCGTGCTTGGCCCCGGGACAAATTTTGGTGCCTCAGGCGGCCCGAAAAAACCGGCCCGATGGCCACCATTAGGTCTAGATAAGCATGCCACATAATCGTACTGCACAACATGGGCCAAATTTCATTTCCACTCACATAGACTCTACTCCCTCTATTTCACAATATAGAAGGGAGGCCGTAGCCCAGCGTTAAATTAATGACGCCAATGGCGGAAGATACAAAGTGCTGAAACCAGCTTACAAACAGCTCCACACACACAAACAAAAGATCAAGCCAAAGGCTTGTACAAAGAAACTAGTGATAGCAGAACTCCAAGCAAGCTGGGTCGGGAGCAACAAGGGGCAGGATCAGACAACTTGAAGAGACGAAGACGCCGACGAGGTGGAGCACATCCATACTGACAAGGCAACGCCGCCCGGTCCAGTCTTTGTCGCCAAAGGGACCCCTATCCCAGGCTGACACGAAACACCGGCGTCGGTGGGCTAGAGCTCACCTAGAACTCAAGCCGACACACCAACGGACGCTGCACCCGCTGAGATGGGCACAACCAAAAAAGCACACTCCAGCTCCGACAAGCCACCGTCACCGCCACCAAACCACCACCGGAAGAGAGGCAACCATGGACTCCAGAAGGCGACGCCTTCAGGAAGGAAGCGGCACCGAAGTTCCGCCGTCGCCCGGCCAATGACCTAAGGTTTTCACCCAGAGCATCGGGGGAAAGCAGGGTAGTCGCGACGTCGCCTTCAAGAAGGTAACGGTGCCCACGGGCGTCGCCGCCGTCGGCCAAGACAAAGCCTGGCAGATTTTCACCCCGACAAACAAATTGCCTCCAAAACCGAGTGTGGCCAGCTGCGAGATGGCTACCGAACCACATCCATGGTCACCACTCGCCAATCATCACGCCGCCCTTGCGGCCATGACCACCAGACAGCACCAAATCCACGACCCCCGCCTCGGCGCCGCGACTACCACCGCCCGGGGCCGCCGCCCCGGCTTCCAACCTCCACGCACATCCAAGCCAATCAAGCGGAAATAGCCACAGCAGCTACCGGAGGCAGACGTCGACCACCGCGACCGCGTGACACCACGACCTCGATTTGAACCGTTGGCAGCAGCAACCACAAGATCCAGCCCGGATCCGGCGGGCAAACCCCGTGGTGGAGCACCAACTCCAGATCCACGAGCAGACGGTGGTGGCCATGGCCAGCCCGAGCAGGCCCAGGGCCCCTACCCTGACCTCAAGCTCGGCGGCGGAGCACCACCCACCTCGCTCAGGGGAGCCACCGCCTTGAGGCCCGGCGAACTCGCCGGCCAGCAGGTCGACCGCGGCCGGATCCCCATCCATCGGTGCTATGGGTCTCCGATTTGATGAAGCAAGGCGCGAGGAGAAGCCCCGCCGCCGCCTCTGCCGCGCGAGCAAAGCCGACAACGGCCGCCGGCCGCGACGAGGGAGAGGCTCGAAGGGAGGGAGAGAGTTGGCGGCGGCGCTAGGGTTCGCCTCCCGTGTCGCCCGAGGTGCGACGCGGGGGCCAATCGTTTTTGGAGTCTCTATTTCACAATATAAGCCATTTTAGCAATTTCAGTACAAATTTGCGCAGTTCAAACAATTTCGGCATTTCCCGAAAATACCTTTGTCAGAGAGCACTTTCCCCTCTCCTCTTGTGCACGTTCTCCTCTTGCCCTCTCCCACTCGCGTTGCTGACACGTGATGGCTACGTGTTGGTGAACCCCAAGAGGAAGGTTATGATGTAGACAGCAGAAGTTTTCCCTTGAATAATCTACCCAAGGTTTAATCGGACAGTAGGACTTGACGATCAATTGGAAGGTTGTTGATGTTGACTCCCCCTGGCGCTAGGGAGCTTGCACCAACGTGGAATCTGCACAGACACAAACCAGAACTTTGCCCAACACGAAACAGAGAGGTTGTCAATCTCTCCGGTCTTGCAGAAACAAAGAGTTAAACGTATGGTGTGGAAAACAGCAGGAAACACAGCAAGTAACAGGAAACAGATGATTGCAGCAGGTTGTGTAAACAGTATGAGGAAATTGGACCAGGGTCCACAGTTCACTAGTGGTGTCTCTCTCAGAACAGATAACTAGCATGTTGGGTAAACAAATTACAGCTGGGCAATTGACAAATAGAGAGGGCATAACAATGCAATACATGCCAAGATGTCTACTATGAAATCTAGTTGGGCATTACAACAAAGTACATAGACCGTTATTCCAACAGCATCTATGCCTAAATAATCCACCTTCAAGGCAGCATCCGCATCCTATTCAGTATTAAGTTGCTAACAACAGATTATTGCATGAAGTAAAGTGTGTAATGTAATCAATACAAGTGCCCTTGGACACTGCACCAATGTTTTATCCCTAGTAGCAACAGCACATCTACCATCTTAGACCTTTCTGTCACTGATCCAGATATCTAGAGACTGAACCCACTATCGAGCATAAATACCCCCTCTTGGAGTCACAAGCATCTACTTGGCCAAAGCATCTACTAGCAACGGAGAGCATGCAAGATCAAGAGCACATAGATAAACAACTTGAATAAACATGGTATCAATATTCATCGGATCCCAGCAAACACAACATCTAGCATTACAATAAGATGATCTTGATCATGTTAGGCAGCTCACAAGATCTAAACATGGAGGCACAAGGTAGAGAGACAACCATCTAGCTACTGCTATGGACCCGTAGTCCAGGGGTGGACTACTCACGCATCACTCCGGAGGCAGGCATGGTGATGTAGAGCCCTCCGGTGATGATCTCCCCTCCGGCAGGGTGCCGGGAAGAGCTTCAGAACTCCTCCGATCTGAGATTGACGATGACGGCCGCGACGGAACTTTTCGTGGAATATGATCGACCGTAATAGGGTTTTCGCGTCGCGGAGAATATATAGGCGAAGAGGCGGCGTCGGTGGCCGAGGGGGGCCACCACGCCATAGGGGGCGCGGGCCCACCCTGGGCCGCGCCCTAGTGTGGCGTGGCCCCCTGGTGGGTCTGCTCCGACTCCCCTTTGGACTCCGTGATCTCCTCGTGATATTATTGACGATGTCTTTTGTTTCGTCCAATTCCGAGAATATTTCCTTAATAGATTTTCTGAAACCAAAAACAGCAGAAAACAGGGAACTGGCACTGTGGCATCTTGTTAATAGGTTAGTCCCAGAAAATGCATAAAAATGATATAAAGTGTAACCAAAACATGTAGCAATTGATATAATATCAGCATGGAACATCAAAAATTATAGATACGTTTGAGACGTATCAAGCATCCCCAAGCTTAGTTCCTGCTCGTCCTCGAGTAGGTAAACGATAAAAACAGATAATTTTTGAAGTGACATGCTACCAACACAATCTTTGATCAAATAACAATGTAATGCACATGATCTGAATGAAGTGATCCAAGCCAATGGTCTATAGTTTGCAAGCAAGTAAATAAAGAGTAAACATAAGTGATCACACAAGTGCAAACTTTCATGAATAATACTATAAAACATTTAGAGATATAATAGTCTAACATAATAGTTAGTTCACAGCAGCAATAATTTCAACATGAAAGTGTTTGTATCAACACAAAGGAAGATAATAGCTTCAGCTTTTGCTTCAACTTTCAACATGTATATCATATAGATAATGTCAATGCAAAGAATATGATCAACCAAACACAAAGTTATGTAAAAACTGTTATACTGGAGTTGACAATGATGTTTGCTTAAGTAGACAGAAAGAAGTGGGAAAACTGACTCAACATAAAAGTAAAAGAATGGCCCTTCGCAGAGGGAAGCAGGGATTAACATCATGTGCTAGAGCTGTAGTTCCCGAAGGCATATAGAGAGCATAAAATATTGTTTTGTAAGGTAATGGTGTATACAGGTGTCAACAAATCAGCAAATAGGCAATACTCTACTTCACTAGTTGATCAAACTTTACAAGAGCGGCTCCCATGAAGGACGTTATTTCTACCAGCGGGCAGATCATCCCTCTTCTCTTTTGTTTACACACTTGTGAACATTGCTTGACTGACGAATCAGGGGCAAAAAGATGTGAAGAGAATTGTTTGGTTAAAGTTGTAATTAATTGGGACTGGGCACCCCGTTGCCAGCTCTTTTTGCAAAATTATTGGATAAGCGGATGTATATGCCACTAGTCCAGGTGTGTAAAATTTGATCAACCAGGAAATAAAGACCACCTATCTACGTCCTTATGAGCTTTTCAAGTAGTGACACAAAAAGGAAATGTAACAGTTTTGAGTAGTTAGTAGATAGCACATGAAGAAATTTACTTGGAATGGTGAAAACACCACATAATAGGTAGGTATGGTGGACACAGGTGGCATGGATTTGGCTCAAGGTTTTGGATGTACAAGAAGCATTCCCTCTTAGTACAGAGTTTAGGCTAGCAAGGTTATTATAAGCAAACATCATTATCAACTGGAATAGCAAGAGTGTACATAAAACACAAGGTTTGACGAACCATAGACTCCCACTGTCTTCCTTGTTAACACATAGCCTTCATCCAAAAATTATCTAGACTACTATGGACTTCCAATTATGCAACAGATTATTATAGCAGAAAATCCTTATAGTAGTTCTTCATTAATAGCCATTACTTACATGATGCACAAGCTTAAACATTAATTACTTGACAGCTCAAAACAATTGGCAAGCATCAAATTACTCAAGACAACGATCTAAAAAGATTCATGTAAGCATTTTATACCACTACCACATGCATAGCATTTTTCTGGTCCAACCAAACACCAATCAACTTATTTGACAACTCTCCAAACAGATATAAGTGAAGCAAGAGAGTACTTTCTTCAAAAGAAACTGAAAGCTCTAACAAGAGATACATGAAAAACTGAGAGCTAACAGCAATAACAGCAACTAGACAGGAATACTCAACAAGTATAAGTGAAGCACAAGAGTATTCTAATGAAAAAGTGGAGCGTGTCTCTCTCCCAAACATGAATACTAGGATCCAACAAGTATAGCACAGCAAACAAAACAAAACAAACTGAAAACAAAAACACACTGACGCTCCAAGGAAGAGTACACTAGCATGAAGCAATAAAAATATAGCACCATTAGAGATGACCTGATAATTTGTAGATGAAGAAGGGGATGCCTTGGGCATCCCCAAGCTTAGATGCTTGAGTCTTCTTGAAATATGCTGGGGAGGTAAGCCTCCCCAAGCTTAAGCTCTTCACTCTTCTTGATCATGTAATATCATTCTCCTCTATCAACACTTGAAAACTTCCTTCACACCAAAACTTAACAGCTTTTCTCATTAGCAGGTTAGTGCACTAAAAGATAATACTTCAAAGTTCTAGCAAAGACAAAACTCACAAGCCAACTATTTTAAACATTAGCCACTGTTACTAGGCTCAAGTGGGCACTTTTACACGAAAAGAAACCACTTAAAAACTTGTAAAAGAGAGAATGCAAAATAAAAGACAGAATCTGTCAAACCAGAACAGTCTGTAATGACGAATTTTTTCGAGGCACTTACGATGCTCAGATGAAAAACTTTTGAAATAATGAAAGTTGCGTAACATCATCAGGAACATGCACAAAAAGTTTCAGCATTTTTCGATTTTTTTTGATTTTCTACTGAATTAAACGGTGACGAACAGCAATCTGTTCCAATGCAGTCCCGAAAATAAATACCAACTTTGCATTAGTAACTCTCCTTGGCACAACAAAACAGCAAATAAAAGATACAAAGGAGTTGCTACAGAGGTAAACAAGCATCCTTGACTAAAACAAAAATAACAGCAAATAAAAAATGGGTTATCTCCCAAAAGCGCTTTCTTTAATGCCTTTTAGCTAGGCTAGAAGATTTTAATGATGCTCTCATAAGAATAAGAGTTGAAAAACAAAAGAGAGCATCAAGAGGCAATTATCAAACACATTTAAGTCTAACCCACTTTCTATGCAAAGGAATCTTATAACAAAACAAATTATTGAAGCATAAAGCAACTAGCATAGAAAGATGAAACAAATATAACTTCAAAACTTTCAACATAAAGAGAGGTGTTTTAGTGACTTGAAAACTTTTACAACCATATTTTCCTCTCTCATAATAACTTTCAGTAGCATCATGAACAAACTCAACAATATAACTATCACATAAAGCATGCTTTTCATGATCTACAAACACATAATTTTTATTAAGCTCGAAAACAGTGGGGTTATTAAACCCACTTTTGACAATATAGTATAATAATATCATTAGGCAATATAGGACCATCATCAAGAGCATTATCATATATAACATTAGGGAGCACATTTTTACTTTCTGCAATTTCCTCTTTTACTTGAGTCAAGGAGGATGTTTTTTCAAATTTATCAAAAAGAGATATTTCAATAGAATCATGACATTCAACAGTATAGCACTCTTCCTCCTTAGATAGGCGTGGAGGGCAATCATATAATGTAAGAGTTAAAGAGTTACTATCATTAGAAGGTAGATCCTCCTTTTTTCCATCACTCTCTTCCTCTTTTTCATCCAATGAGCTTTCAGTTTTAGCAGTTTCTTCTCCACAGGTTCCTGAAAGGTAGCAAGTTGTTCTGGAGAATAAATTTTCTCAAGAAATTCAGTGATATAAGGATTATCATTATAATATTCAAGGCAATAACCAAGTATAGCATAATTCTCAGTTCTATAAGGAGCATCATCATTTTGAATATAACCAGCAATTTCATAGGCACCCTTAAAAACAAAAAATTCTTCAATTCGCTCAAGATTACCAAAGTCATAATTTCCTTTAGCATAAGCAGCCAAAGTTTCATTATCATTATAATCACATTGGAAAGGGAGGTGTTTATGCCTTCTACAACATAAAGATTCATTAAAGCAGTAGGATTCATCATAAGTAGAGCACAAGTTTTTAGCAAAATAATTCAATCTACTTATTTGTTCCCATAAATATTTCCCTTTTTGAGACAAGCGGTATTCCTTATAGTAATTATGTTGTTCCTCCGCGAACCCACTTAGCCAATAAGATTTTATTTCAAACAGAGAAGACATTGATAGCAAATAAATAACTAGACATAATAACAAACCGAAATAAACTAGATGCAAGAAACTAATTTTTTTTTTGGGTTTTTGATTTTTAACAGCAAGCAAAACAAAACTAAAACAAGACAAAAACAAAGTAAAGAGATTGGAACTGAGAGACTCCCCTTTCCAATAGCCTCCAAGTCCCCGGCAACGGCGCCAGAAAACAGCTTGATGGCTACGTGTTGGTGAACCCCAAGAGGAAGGTTATGATGTAGACAGCAGAAGTTTTCCCTTGAATAATCTACCCAAGGTTTAATCGGACCAGTAGGACTTGACGATCTATTGGAAGGTTGTTGATGTTGACTCCCCCTGGCGCTAGGGAGCTTGCACCAACGTGGAATCTGCACAGACACAAACCAGAACTTTGCCCAACACGAAACAGAGAGGTTGTCAATCTCTCCGGTCTTGCAGAAACAAAGAGTTAAACGTATGGTGTGGAAAACAGCAGGAAACACAGCAAGTAACAGGAAACAGATGATTGCAGCAGGTTGTGTAAACAGTATGAGGAAATTGGACCAGGGTCCACAGTTCACTAGTGGTGTCTCTCTCAGAACAGATAACTAGCATGTTGGGTAAACAAATTACAGCTGGGCAATTGACAAATAGAGAGGGCATAACAATGCAATACATGCCAAGATGTCTACTATGAAATCTAGTTGGGCATTACAACAAAGTACATAGACCGTTATTCCAACAGCATCTATGCCTAAATAATCCACCTTCAAGGCAGCATCCGCATCCTATTCAGTATTAAGTTGCTAACAACAGATTATTGCATGAAGTAAAGTGTGTAATGTAATCAATACAAGTGCCCTTGGACACTGCACCAATGTTTTATCCCTAGTAGCAACAGCACATCTACCATCTTAGACCTTTCTGTCACTGATCCAGATATCTAGAGACTGAACCCACTATCGAGCATAAATACCCCCTCTTGGAGTCACAAGCATCTACTTGGCCAAAGCATCTACTAGCAACGGAGAGCATGCAAGATCAAGAGCACATAGATAAACAACTTGAATAAACATGGTATCAATATTCATCGGATCCCAGCAAACACAACATCTAGCATTACAATAAGATGATCTTGATCATGTTAGGCAGCTCACAAGATCTAAACATGGAGGCACAAGGTAGAGAGACAACCATCTAGCTACTGCTATGGACCCGTAGTCCAGGGGTGGACTACTCACGCATCACTCCGGAGGCAGGCATGGTGATGTAGAGCCCTCCGGTGATGATCTCCCCTCCGGCAGGGTGCCGGGAAGAGCTTCAGAACTCCTCCGATCTGAGATTGACGATGACGGCCGCGACGGAACTTTTCGTGGAATATGATCGACCGTAATAGGGTTTTCGCGTCGCGGAGAATATATAGGCGAAGAGGCGGCGTCGGTGGCCGAGGGGGGCCACCACGCCATAGGGGGCGCGGGCCCACCCTGGGCCCGCCCTAGTGTGGCGTGGCCCCCTGGTGGGTCTGCTCCGACTCCCCTTTGGACTCCGTGATCTCCTCGTGATATTATTGACGATGTCTTTTGTTTCGTCCAATTCCGAGAATATTTCCTTAATAGATTTTCTGAAACCAAAAACAGCAGAAAACAGGGAACTGGCACTGTGGCATCTTGTTAATAGGTTAGTCCCAGAAAATGCATAAAATGATATGAAGTGTAACAAAACATGTAGCAATTGATATAATATCAGCATGGAACATCAAAAATTATAGATACGTTTGAGACGTATCAACACGTTCTTCCGGTATGTCATGTTCTCCCTCTGTAGGTCTTGTTTATGTAGATATTGCTTGAACACTTGAGTACTCCCAGTGAGTTGATGGTTTGTGTGCAGGCAAGAACTTGTTTTTTGTAGCTTGTCTTTTTAGATATTGTCTTTGTAGCTTGTGTTAGCAAAAACGTGTGCTTGTTTAAATGAACTCGTGATTGTTAAAAGAAATTGAACTTGCTTGTGTAGGCAATTCAGCATGATTCGTGTGCTTGCTTAAATTAACTTAATCTTGCTTGTTGTGCTACAAATGTTGTTTGTTGTACTGCTGCCCCAATATTGCTTGTTGTACTGTTAATATTAGAAGCTTGCTCTCTGTAGGCTTGGAGTAATATTGGTCTATTTAAAATTGCTCTATGTAGGCTTGGAGTAATATTAGCAGCTTGCCCTCTGTAGGCTTGTGATGACGTTGTCGCAGCAGTGGAACATGGGGATCCCCTAGTACTGCCAAAGTGGGTCCACCCCATGTGGGCCCAAGATGAAGATGGACAAGACCAAGACTCAAGTCAAGCTGGCGGGTTCACCGTCAGAGACGCATGGCCTACATCGACAAAGGGCTCCGGTCCTGGGGACCTTCCGGGTCCCCGAACCAAGCAAGAAGGCCAGGAAGGACCCGAGAGCCCGAGTTCCCGGCAGGAGGCCAGGCTCCCTCTCGGGTACTTCCCCACGTCCTGTGGATAAGCACTCCACCTCACCGCGGAAGACTTGGGAAGCAAGGCGAAGGCAGCGCGGGCGGGAAGCACGTCCCGTGGTGGTGTCAGCTCCTGTCCACCCCAAGGCGGACGCTCCCACCTAACCCAAAGGAGACGCTAGGCTGAGGAGAGGCCACGTCTCCTAAACTAGATGAGGAGGGTCCTTCACCCCGAAGGTCCCTCATGCCCCTCACGTGACCCTGTGGCAACCCCTTAGCCTATAAAAGGAGGACCAAGGCACGGAGGAGGGGAGGTCGAGCAAGGACGAACACAAGCTAGAACCAAGACTAGACTAGGGCTGCGAAGGTAGAGGGAAGGTGATCTCCTCCGGGTCAGGATCTGTCCTTCTTCTACCTCCAGCCAAAACCCTTCCGGGTACCCATCCGGGAGGTTCCATTGTAAGCCACACTATGAAGAACCCATCAATCCAGACATGCAGGAGTAGGGCTTTTAGCCTCCGGGCGGCCTGAACCTGGGTAGCTCCTTGTGTCCCTTTGGTTGCATGCTTTGATCGTGGAGAGGAGAGCTTGATCTAGACTCCGCCCAAGAAGACGATTCTCAGCCTCCTTCGCGCCCCGTGCCGAACCTAAAAGGGGGTATCCTATACTCCCGGTGTCCGTGCAACGAGACACGACATCTGGCGCGCCAGGTAGGGGGCGCAAGCGCTGGTTTCATCTTCATCAAGTTCATCGGCAAGTTCTTCGTCAAGCATGCCTCCGAGGAAGAAGGGAGATCCTGCGGCGTCCAAGCCGGTCTCTCCCTCACGCACTCAAGCTTCAGCTGAACGTCGTGCTGCTGGCGCGCGGCGGAGCGTCTCTCCGTCCCCGCCTCCCATGGAGAGGGTGGCGCCGGACGAAGTGGACGGTCGCGACAAGGACAACGGCCCTGGCGGAGCGGCGGCTCCAAAGGGCACCACCATGCCTCCTCCTCGCTCGGGGAGAAGAGCGTCTGCAACGCGGCAAGGAGCCCACCGCTGGAGGAGGGAACCACGGCGTTCGCCCCAGCGGGGATCCACGAGCATCCAAGAGCAAGACCTCCGCGCACTCGCCTTCGGACGTGCAAGCTCGCCATGATGCTCTAGTCGCTGCCAAGGCCCTGATGCAGTTCCCTCCAAGCAGCGGCGATCCCAAGGTCTACCAAGAATGGAGGACTCGCGTCGAGAGGCTCCTCGACTTCGCCGATGGTGGTCCGTGGGTCGAACCCACTCAAGCTCCCACCGTCGACATCCCGGAGCAGCACAAGACAAGACACGTGATCCGCGAGGCCAGCCTCGTGGTGAACGTCAAGCCAAGACGGCGCCTCCTCGCACCGCGCCACCGATGGCTGATCGGCTAAACCGCGATCACGGCGAGGCCATCTCCATCGGGTCGTCTACCTCGCGCAACCCAGATCTTCGTGACGAGCTCAACAGCCGTCAGAACGAGGATATGCGCACCCGCATCGAGCGTCGCCGAGAACGTCACCGCCGGGAAGATCGGGGCATCGACCTCGCCGAAGGCTGCCTCGCCCTCGCCCCGAGTTCCGCCACTTCAACTGGCCCAAGAAATTCAAGATCGACGTTCTCCGCTACGACGGCACCACGAACCCCCGGGACTTTCTGCAGATCTACTCTCTTGCTGCGATGGTTGCCGGGGCCGACGAGGTCATGATGGCCAACTGGTTCCCGTTGGCCCTGAAGGGAGAGCCCAGACTTGGCTTCTCAACCTTCCCAAGTGCTCCATCCGTTCCTGGCGGGCACTGAAGGAGCAGTTTCTGGGGGCTTTCCAAGGCGGGTACGAGCGCCCGGGGGCTCCCAGTGATCTCCACGACTTCAAGCAGTTGCCGGGTGAAACTCTCCGCAAGTTCATCCAGCGCTTCACCCAGAAGATGAACACCATCCCGTGCATCAAGGAGGAGTTGGTGATCCAGTCCTTCCACGCCAACGTCCGCAACCCCAAGATGCGCGAGAAGCTGAGCATCCATCGCGTCGAGTCTGCTCGTAAGCTCTGGGAGCTTGCAGATCGGTGCGCTCGAGCTGAAGAAGGAGCCAAGTTCCCCGGGGAGGATGAACCCGAGGACAAGGTCGCTCCAGCCAAGAACAAGAAGCGGGACCCTGGACCCGACAAGCGGATCTTCGTCACCGAGCCTCTTCCGAAGAAGACCAAGCCCGCGCCGACTTCCGAGGAAGAAGGTGAAGGTGATCCCTGGTGCCACATCCATCCAGAAGGCAACCACTTGCTCAAGGACTGCCGCATGCTCAAGAACCTCGCCATCCGGGAGCAACGCGAGCTGATGGGGTCAGTCAAGACGGTTGCTACAACTGCGGCACTGCCGGGCACATCGCTCGTGACTGTCCCACGGGTCGCCAAGGCGGAGGCGGCCGTGGATGGAACCGAGGCGGTGGCCGCGGGGGCCGTGGAGGAGGACGCGGCGGTCAAGGTGGTCGCGGGTACAACACTCCGGAGGCCGCCCACGCGGCAACGGGGAAGCTCCGGCTCCCCAAGGAGGCAACGGCGGCAAGTATCAAGAAGTCACTGGAGTTGTCGGGTGCATCCACGGAGGGTCTTCTCTGCCTCCCTCCAACGGCGCCTGCAAGAGACTTGTCCGGGAGCTGAACGCGGTTGCTTCTGCTCCGTCCAAGCCCCTGGACTGGTCTAGTCAAGTCATCACCTTCGACCCAGAAGACCACCCTGCAAACACTGCCGGGGTCGGGACCCTGCCGCTGATCGTGTCGCCCGTCATCCACAACTACAAGGTCACCAAGATGCTGGTCGACGGAGGCTCCAGCCTCAACTTGCTGACGGCGAAGGTCCTGGCTATCCTTCAAATCCCCTGTCTCGCCTGCAAGACACCGGGGTGTTCCAAGGCGTGAACGGAAGTGTTACTCGACCCCTCGGGAAGATCACCCTTCCGGTCACCTTCGGCGACTCCAAGAACTTCCGCACCGAGGAAATCGTCTTCGACATCGCCGACACTCCGCTACCGTACAACGGCATACTTGGCAGACCTGCTCTGGCCAAGTTCATGGCCGTCTCCCACTTCGCCTACAACATGCTGAAGATTCCGGCGCCGTGGGGCGTGATCAAGGTCAAGGCCGACATCGACGATGCTATCTACTGCGTTCACCAGCTGAACCAGACGGTGGCAACACGGCGGATGTCCCTCAAGGTGTACAGGAGGATGATGATGGGGCTCTCCCCGGGGGCGAAGGGCACCCGGGGGCTCCACATCTACTCCCCCAAGAAGGCGCCATTCCATGGCGATCCGCAGCTGACCAAGAAGGTGGCGCTAACCAGCGACGGAGTTCGCTCCATCACCATCGGCGCCCGCCTCACCGACAAATAGGAAAGCGCGCTCGTCGCCTTCCTTCGGGAAAACTCTGACGTCTTCGCGTGGGAGGCGTCAGGTTTACCCGGCGTTCCAAGGGAGGTGATCGAGCACAAACTGGCGGTCAATCCGGGGGCTCGCCCCGTGAAGCAGGTTCTCCGGAACCAAAGCAAGGAAAAGCTGGAATTCATCATCGCCGAGGTGGACAAGTTGATAGAAGCTGGTGTCATCCGGTCGGTTCCCCACCCAAGCTGGGTGGCCAACCCCGTGGTGGTACCGAACCCATGACCTTCAAGTGGAGACTCTGCATCGACTTCACAGACCTGAATAAGGCCTGTCCCAAGGACCCTTTCCCCCTGCCGCGGATCGACATGATCGTGGATTCCACGGCCGGGTGCGAGCTGCTGTGTTTCTTGGACGCCTTCTCCGGGTACCACCAGATCATGATGTCACTCGAGGACCAAGAGAAGACGGCCTTCATCACTCCCAAGGGCTGCTACTGCTACACCCGGATGCCTTTTGGCCTCCGAACGCCGGCGCTACCTTCCAGCGCGCAATGCAAGCATGCCTTGGGTCACAGCTGGGCCGCAACGTTGAAGCGTACATCGACGACATCGTGGTCAAGACCCGGTACAAGGACTCCCTCATCCAAGACCTGCACGAGACCTTCGAGAACCTCCGCCGGGTCAACTTCAAGCTCAACCCCGACAAGTGCGTGTTCGGGGTCCCCTCCGGCAAGCTGCTGGGTTTCCTGGTCTCTCACCGAGGGATCGAGGCGAATCCGGACAAAATCAAGGCAATCGAGCGCATGGAGGCGCCCCGGCGGGTCAAGGACGTACAGCGCCTCAACGGGTGCATCACTGCACTCGGGCGCTTCATCTCAAGGCTTGGGGAGCGGGCCTTACCGTTCTTCAGGCTGCTCAAGAAGTCAGGCCCCGTGGAGTGGACCTCCGAGGCCGAGGAAGCCCTGCAGTCCCTTAAGCGCTACCTCGCCTCGCCACCAATCCTCGTGGCACCAGAAGAGAAGGAGCCCCTACTACTGTACATTGCTGCCACCAACCAGGTGATCAGCGCTGTGCTTGTGGTAGAGCGTGACGCTCCTCCGAAGAAGTCAAGCAAGATCAAGGGCAAGCGACCCGGGAACTCTCTCCGGGACAACCGTGCAAGAAAAGGCTGCCGGGTGACCAGGGGTCTCACGATCCTGACGTCACTGCAACCTTCACCAGACGGGCGGAGCCCGTCGGGAATGGAGAATCTCCCTCCGACGAGACTTCGCCGGGGGCTACCTCGTCCCCACCCCAAGACGTCGACGTGGAGGAAGCCGAGCCCTCTCAGGACTCGGCGACCCGCAAGGTGCAGCACCCGGTCTACTTCGTCAGCGCAGTGCTGCGCGACGCCCGGGAGCGGTACCCCATGATGCAGAAGCTGCTGCTGGCAATCCTCATTGCCTCCCGCAAGATGAGGCCGTACTTCCAAAGCCATCCCATCACGGTGGTGTCCAAGTACAACCTAAGAAGCCCCCTGGAGAACCCACTTGCCACTGGTCGCATATCATGGTGGGCCATGGAGCTTCAAGGTTTCGGTCTCAAGTTCGAGCACACGGACAACATCAAGAGTCAGGCGCTGGCGGATTTCACGGCCGAGTGGACCGAGACGGCGTTCGACGACCCGGAAGAGGAAACCTGCCTCCCCGGGAAGGAAGATCCTAGCGCCTGGACCATGCACTTCGACGGCTCCTACACCAAGGGGAAAGGAGGTGCTGGGGTTGTCCTAACCTCACCAACCGGGGACCGGCTGAAGTACGTCGTCCAGATGCACTACCAAGGGAACATCTCCAACAACACGGCGGAGTACGAGGGCCTGCTCGCAGGACTTCGTGCTGCCGTCGGCCTCGGCATCAACAAGATCGTCGTCAAGGGTGACTCTCAGTTAGTCATCAAACAAGTGAACAAGGAGTACGCGTGCCCTCAGATGGCACCATACGTTGAAGAGGTCTGGAAGCTGCAGCGGCGCTTCGACAACTTCCGGGCTGTGTACGTCCCACGGGGAGAAAACACGGCCGCGGATGAGCTATCGCAGGTGGCGTCCAAGCAAGAACCAGTGCCTCCCGGGATCTACATCGAGGTCCTCAGGCGACCTTCGATCCCCCCGAGAGGCTCGCGACAAGATCTGCGCCGGGGGCTGGCGACCCTTCTACCTCGACAACACGGGTAGCCAGCCCAGAAGCTCAAGACCCGGCAGCCCCCAGCGGAGGAAGCTATGCTTTCTTTCCGTCGGATGGTGCTACCGGTGGAAGGAACCCACCCACCCTGGGCCCGGGACATCGTCAAGTACATCATGGAGCACGCCCTCCCGGAGGACGATCACGACGCCGAGCGGGTGGCTCGTCAAGCCAAGCTCTACGTCATGATCGACGGCGAGCTCTACCGGCGACGGGACAACGGAGTCAAGCTCCGCTGCATCCCTCAAGAACAAGGCCAAGTACTGCTACGGGACATCCACGAGGCACATGTTCAAGTCATGTGGCATCAAGATCACTGGCGGGTAAAGTTTTTCGTCACGGGTTCTACTGGCCAACAGTCCTCAGTGATGCGAGCAGCTAGTCAAGACCTGTGAAGCCTGCCAGTACTATGCGAAGAACATACATCAGCCGGCGCAAGCTCTGCAGCCAATTCCAATCTCCTGGCCGTTCGCGGTCTGGGGGCTGGACATCGTGGGAAGATACCGAAGTCTGTCGGGGGCCATGAATACCTTTTCGTGGCCATCGACAAGTTCACAAAGTGGGTGGAAGTGATGCCAGTACCAAGACAGACAGCTCAAGCAGCCATCAAGTTCATTGAAGGGATCGTGTACCGCTTCGGAGTACCCAACAGAATCATAACGGACAATGGCTCTCAGTTCACAAGCCGATCCTTCCTCAACTTCTGTGAAGAGCTGGGAATCAAGGTGTGTTTTGCCTCGGTGTCCTACCCAAGGTGCAATGGGCAAGTGGAGCGAGCCAATGCGGAGGTCCTAAAGGGTTTGAAGACCAAGGCCTTTGACAAGTTAGAAGACAAGGGCAAGAACTGGATTGAGCATCTACCAAGTGTCTTGTGGTCCCTCAGAACCACACCAAGCAGAGCCACTCAAGAAACACCATTCTTCCTTGTCTATGGAGCAGAAGCCGTCTTGCCAACAGAGCTCAGGCATGGATCCCCCCGGGTACTTGCCTATGATGAAGACGCACAAGCTGAGAGGAGGATTGATGACATCAACTTCCTGGAAGAGGTGCGGTGTGAGCTTCCTTACGATCTGCTCGATACCAGCAAGGGCTCCGCCGCTATCATGATCGCCATATCCGTTCACGGGTACTGGAACCCGGAGACCTGGTTCTCCGCAAGAAGCAGAAGCTTGATAACATGAACAAGCTGTCTCCAAGTGGGAAGGACCTTATCGGGTGACGCATACCCTGAGACCCGGAGCTGTTTATCTGGAGGACGAGAAAGGCAGGCCGGAGGGCAACGCCTGGAACATCGAGAATCTCCGGAAATTCTACCCCTGAATACGAACATGAATCGCAGATAGTTCGAGTCAACTAAGCACGCCCAAGGGGCTAGTGTTCTGTATAAGGGTGTAAGAATCGTCGCCAAGGAATAAAAGATAAGTTTTTCAATTCCGTGAGCCTCTCTTGTTGTCGTGAAGTGTGTTATCCGTAACAACCCCCAAGCAGGGGGCTGACATGGTGCCGGTGGCTGACAGGTCGAGCGCGAGTAGCCTATCAGTAGGCGCTGCCACCTGATCGTGCCGTACTGCCGCGGTAAGAAGTGGAACGGGCAGTGCTGTGTTTTAAAGAACCTAAACACAGAAATGCACATTCAACTTTGCTTGCGGGTTGCTCCGGATGAAACACTTTCACGACATGTAAGGGAGGGTCCATTCTTTTCCTACTGAAAGTGTGTTATGTGTAGCGCCTCTCCCGGGACAGGAATGGATGCTGAAGAGCGGCTCAGGAGCTGGTACCCGGGAAGGACAGAGTAGATCAAGGGCACGGCAAAAACCAGCTAAGTCTTTGCATGTGCATCTTGCATTCTAGGCATAATATCTCGCTCGGAGTCAATATACCACCAACCTGCGCATGCTTGACAGTTGATGAGAACCTTTGCGGGGGTAATGCGTCCTCCCCGGCGAACGGTCAGATTTCCCTTCTGGCCTAGTACCCGTGGCTGTGGAGTGGACTCCCGGAAGGCATAGTGCTCTTAGGGGTGCTGCTACCGGTGCAGGCGGTTAGAGTACTTGTCACCTAAGAGATCTCCTCAGAAAACTTGACGGCGCGTTAGTGCAAGGGGAGGTTTGGGAAATGACCCCGGGAGTTGAGCCCTAGGATTGCATTCATCTGAACTTACATTCTGAATTTACAATTCTGATTACATTCAGTCGAAGCTTTCCTGGATACATATCTAGCCTATGCTACTAAGGCCAGCTCAGGCTCCTGGCTGCGCAGATCTGTCTTCTGTTTTATTGCCTGCCGGGTGAACTCCGGACTCCCGGGGACGCCTGGGATGAAGGAGGGCATTCGCGCAGGATCTTCAGGGGTCCCACGGGCCGGGGAACTTCCGGGCAAACCCCGGCACATGCTGGCTGCAGAGGAGGTGCACGTGGTCCACGAACTTATCCATGATGTCTTCCTCATCCTGTACGAAGGAAAGAGATCGAGTCAAGGCGCAGGATCTTCCCAAGGGTCGTATTGCCGAACCAAGGCAACCTTACCTTGAAGACATCGTCAAGGTCGCAGAGGAGACGGGTCAATCTCTGATTGCCTGCGGCCTCCTTCCACAGCTCCATCTTGATGGTGTCCTTCCGGGTCGCCAGCGCCACCGACGCTTCCATGGCAGCAGAACCGGCGATGTTCCCCACCGCGGGGAAAACCAAGGAGACCCGAGGGCGAGGAACGACCTCGTCCTTTCCAGTGGCTCGGGCTCCAGCTTCGCTGGGTGCCTCCGCCGCTCCTCGGAAGACGGACTCCGCCGTCGACACGTGGACAAGGCCCTCTCTGCTTCGCCAGACATTGTTCTGCGGGACGTGGAGAGGCAAGGGAAGAAGAGGAGCGGGACCAGGCGAGAAGATGTGTCAAGGGAGATGAAGTCTGGAGGGTCTTTTATAGGCCTCCCACGCTCCACCTACCCCTTGGTGCTACGGCTGCTGCAGTAATGGGAGCGTGTTTTGCAAAAAACTCGTTCTCATTCACACGGACACGACACGAAGACATAAGGGGTGTAGTTAACGATGGCGCTCCCCCTCCCCCCTCCCCCACCCACGGAACCGCCACCACCACCGCCGCCGCCGCCACCTTCCCCAGCCATGTCATCTAGATCGTTTGATCCATGGAGGCGCTCCTGCACTGGGACTTCTCGCCAGGCTTGGCCGTGGCAAATCAGGTTCGACGCAGGTTTGATTCTACGGTGCACTTCTCTCCTTCTTCGGGTGCAAAGGAGTTCTTCCTGGTGGTCTCCTTCACGTCGGCTTCTTTTCCCCTCTCTGAGGATTCTGTTGGTCTGGCTCTTCAATGTTGCATTGGTGGCGACAATCTAGGTTTCAAGGTTTTCAAATTGAGTGATCGTCGGTTTCGGTTTTCTGTTGCATCTAGCAAAGTTGGACATTTCATCTATGGACTGAAAGATCGTGTGTGGCCGGATTTTGTTTGTCATTTCTCTTTGTTTCGAGGCAATGTGCAACCTCTTTTGTCTAAGGATTCATGGATTTCTTCTGATCAAGATCTAGCGGTGGCACAAAGAAGTCCGACCTTGATTCGGCCTAATCTAAATTTTCTATCCAAGAGTGCTGCACTGGATTCATCTTCTTCTGCCATGGAATTAGCAAAGTTTGGATTTCAGAAGGATATCTCTTCCACCTCGACAAAGATTGCTCCTCTCCAGTTTGGGTCGTTCACGCCGATCTCGGCGAACTCTCCGGCAACGTCATCTTCTCCGGCGAACACTGGTAATGGAATTATTTTTGGAAGTTTTGCTGATCCGGTTTTAGTGGATCCTGAGTTTGAAATTCAAAAAACATTTATTGGAGATAATTTCGCTGGAAAATTCTTTGCAAATCTCCCCCATGATTTACTCGAGCATATACTTGATTTAAGATCTGCTAATTACTCGGAGAAAGTCATCATGTCTACGTTAGACCTGCCTATTCTCCTGCCTAGTGATCGCATTTTTGAATTATTGGGCCGTTGCTCCCGTTGTAGCTCAAAAGGTCACTTGCGGCCCGCTTGTCCTGGGGTTTGTCGCGCCTGCATAGCTGTGGGCCGCCAATGTGCTCAGTGTTCTGATAAGAAAGAGAAGAAAAAAAGATTCGATGTTGGGCTTGCAAAGAGTTGGGCCATCGCAGAGCCATGTGCGGGCAAAAGCTAATCTGGAGGCCCAAGAGCAGCTCTCCTACGCCGCCTTCCACTTCGGTCCGAAAAATCTGGATGCCGAAACGGCAAAATCGCTCTGAAAAGGAAACAGAGGAAATTCCCCGGCTTAATAGGGATTCTTGCCTGGCCGTTTCGCCTGCCCAAACATTTTTTCCCCTAGCTACAGTAGAACCCTCGGTCGGCGACGACACCGACGACATCGACGCCGCCACTGTCGCGGATTTCGCAATGGCTAACTTCACCGTCAACCCGCTGGCGTTCATCCCCGATGGGATGACGATCGATCAAGGCCCCGTGGATAGGACGGTCAGGACAAGGCTCGTGGTGCCGGCGGTGCCGCCGCTGAACAATGACAGGGTCATCATCGCTGAAACCAACAGGTTCGTCCCGATTCAGATGCGAGAGCAGATGCGCGAGGAGGTTAGGGCTTTTCTTATCGAATCGGGCTGTGCGGTCGTGGATTGGGATGACCATCCTTTTGGTTTAGGGGTTTTTAAGCTCGCCGATACTCTGCATGCGGATACTGCTATTGGACTCACCTATGAGGTAGATGAGATAACAACAGCCACCTTTGTTCGACATGATCAGGCGAAGAACATGCGCCTGACATCCTTTGGCAGAGAAACATGGATTCTGTTCCTAGGCTTCCCTCTGGACTACCAAACTAGCTTTTACATCAATAGAGCTGTGGAAGATTTTGGTTTACTTTCTGTTTGGCATCAGCCTAGAGGTAATATGCACTCTGTTCTAGCAAAGGTCTGGTTGGTCCACCCCAAATTCGTCCCCAGAAGCATTGTGGTTACTCAGTTGGGAGGTGCACGGCAAAGCTGGACAGTACCAGTGTTTTTGTTGAGAAGTTCAGACTGGAATGCTCATGTGCACGATGTTCCTCCCCCTCCTGAGGATCCTGAGCCTGAAGATGGTAATCCCCACCCACTGCATGGAGTTGATGTTACAGCTGAGCAGATCTATCAGAACCAGCTTGCTAACTGGCTTCAACTGAACCTGAATCACAATGCACAGTATAACAACCAGGGTCACCAGCACATGGGACAGGACCAGCAGAACATCCCTCCTGTAATTCAAGCTCAGCACCAGTTATTGTGGATCTAAATGCACAGGTGGCAGCAGAAAATGTGCAGGGAGCATCTGATATGCTTGTTGACCCACCTTTGGTGAATTTCACAGCAATTCTGGGAGCACAAGGGGTGGCTATGCACATTGGCATGCCCCCTCCTGCATCCAATACTGTTGATAGTCCTATGCAAGCCTGGAATGACTCCATTAGCAGTCCTGAATCTGATCATGAGGAGGTGGTAATCCAAGCTCTGGTCACAGTTGAGGATCATGTTTATAATGCAAATGCTGCTGCTATTCAGAGTTTTCACAGTGGTTGTCTGCACAAGGAAGCTTACTCGGCTGCACAGATTGATAGTCTCCACTTTGCTCAGGCCTTAGTGCTTGGACTCACTCCCTTCACAGCTGATACTATTACTCAGGTTTCTATCCTGGGTATGTGTGCTAAACAGGCCTTCATGCCTTCTCCTTTTGCTATGCACTTGAAGCTCTCCCAGAATTTTCCTTTGTCTCAGTTATTGCTGGCAAGAGAACTGTTGAGGCCCTTTCTTTGTTCCCTCAGCCTCCAAGGAAAATAGCCAGGCTTGTGGAAATATCTGATGAGATGCCTGATGATACACCAAATGATGTATGTGTTCAAGGCTTGGCTACTGCTCTTATTGCAGCTGATAATGCTCTTACCTGTTCTCCTGGTCCCTCCACGACACCGCTTACTACTGCTCTTGTGAGAAGGAGCCCTCGAGCCAACAAGTATGATGGGTTTAAGGTTACAGCTGTTAAGGATGTCAAGGCAAAGAAATCGAAAGTAAAAGCAATTGTGAAGCCATCTGTGGTGGATGCTCCTGATGTCCCACCTCCTACTCCTGTCACCACCCTCCAGCATATTGGAGTTCAGATGTGTGGAGTGCCTCCTGCAGATCTCTCCCCAGTGAAGCTGCTAGCCAGCCTGCAGGATCAGGAGAACAACAAGGACTAGTTCTTGCTGTTGTTCCTTCAAATTATCTCTCTTATATATTTTGTAATGAATTATCTAAGGAAGTGGTTTGTGTTATGCTGGAATATTAGGGGCTTAAATGCAAAGACTAAGCAGTTAGCTTTAATGAATGCTATTAAGTTAAGTGGTTGTGCTATCGTGTGCTTGCAAGAGACAAAGAAGTCCCACTTTGATTTGGCTTTTATTAAATCATGCTGCCCTAGTGATTTCGATGATTTTGTGTATGTTCCCTCCAATGGAGCTTCTGGTGGGCTTATTATTATCTGGAAAAGCTCAGTATTCTCTGGCATGGTTATGCACTGTGAAGCTTTTGCTCTCTCGGTTTATTTCACTTCAAAACAGGATAATTATTCCTGGACTTTACTTAATATTTATGGGCCATGCTCGGGTGATATGAGAGATGAATTTGTAAATTGGTTCTATAATTTGGCTATACCAGATGAGGAGGATTGGCTAATCTGTGGTGACTTTAATTTCATACGATCAATTGATAATCGGAACAAACCGGGAGGGGACGTAGATGACATGCTATTATTCAATGATCTCATCAGAGCTCAAAACCTGACTGAAATACCTATAAAAGGGAGGAGTTTTACCTGGAGTAATATGCAACAGGACCCTTTGTTAGAGCAGCTCGATTGGTTTTTCACATCCCTTCATTGGTCAACATCCTACCCCAACACTGTGGTAAATCCACAAGGAAAACCAACATCTGATCATACGCCATGTGTAGCTTCTATTCAGACTTCAATTCCTGCCTGCAAATTGTTCAGATTTGAGAACTTTTGGACGGCTCACACTGGTTTTCTCGAGACTGTTGCTGCTAGTTGGAACAAGCCAACCCACAAGAAGAACAGTGCTGCAAATTTAAATGCAAAACTAAAGCGTCTACGATATGACCTGAAATTCTGGAGTAAAAACATCTCTAGACTGACTATCTGCATTGAAAATTGTAACAAGGCTCTGCTGGAGCTTGATAATCTGGAGGACAGAAGAGGGCTTACTGTCCCTGAGACTAATTTTAGAAGAATCATCAAGGATCATCTCCTAAAATTACTTGACTACCAGAGGCAGTACTGGAAAAAGAGATGCACAGTCAGATGGACTAAATTTGGGGATGAAAACACCAAGTTTTTTCATGCAATGGCCACTGACAGATACAGGAGGACTTCCATTGCTCAGCTTTCACTTCCTGATGGGACCCAGGCTACCTCCCATGCTGACAAGGAAAAAATCATTTATGATTCCTTCAAAGATAGACTTGGCACCTCCCAGAACACTGTCATGGGCTTCGATCTGGCAAGCCTCATTGAACCAATTGAAGGCCTTGGTTGTCTTTCTGCTCCTTTTTCCCATGAAGAAATAGATACAGTGGTTAAGGAAATGCCAGTTGATAAAGCTCCAGGACCTGATGGTTTTAATGGACAGTTCTAAAAACCTGTTGGCATATAATTAAAGAGGATATCTATCTCCTATGTCAGGAATTTTATGAAGGGAAGTTGAACTTGGAAAGCATTAATACAGGCTTTATCACACTGATTCCTAAAATTGGATCTCCTGCTACAGTTAATGACTTCAGGCCTATCACCCTCCTGAATTGCTGCCTCAAACTGATCACTAAACTGTTGGCAAATAGATTACAGAAAATTGTTCTCAAAATTGTCCACAAAAACCAATATGGTTTTCTGAAGGGGAGAACAATCCAGGACTGCATTGCCTGGGCGTTTGAGTTCATTCATCAGTGTGAAACATCCAAGAGAGAGATAATTCTGCTAAAATTGGATTTTGCTAAAGCTTTCGACACCATTGACCACAGTGCTATGCTAAAAATCATGAAACAAATGGGTTTTGACTCGAAATGGCTACACTGGATAGAATCCATATTTAGTACTGGCATGTCAAGTGTTCTACTTAATGGTGTACCTGGTAGACAATTCCACTGTAAGAGGGGTGTTCGACAGGGGGATCCCCTCTCACCTCTGATTTTTGTTCTTGCTGCAGACCTCCTGCAATCAGCTATCAACAAGGCCTTTCGTGACAATCTCCTACAAGCTCCCTTTTCACCTGATTATGGCATGGATTATCCAGTGGTTCAGTATGCAGACGACACTATTGTGATCATGCCTGCTTGCACCGACCAAATAGTAAAAATGAAGGAGATTCTTGACACCTATGCTCAGTCCACAGGATTACATATTAACTACCACAAATCAATTATGATTCCTATCAATGTTGCACAGCACCAGGCAACTGTTATTGCTGGAATTTTTGGCTGTGTTATTGGCACAATGCCTTTTACCTACCTTGGCCTTCCATTGGGTACAACAAAACCGACTGTTTATGATCTTATGCCATTAGTGGACAGAATTGAGAGAGCAATGTCTGCCAATTTCATGATGATGTCATACAGTGGGAGAGTCACAGTCATCAACACACTCCTTTCCTCAATTGCAACCTTCTCTATGTGTGCTCTGAAGCTACACCCCAAAATTCTGGAACATGTCGATAAGATCAGAAGGCATTGCTTGTGGAATAAGAAAACAGAGGATGGTGAGCATTGCAATTCTCTGATTGCCTGGGATAAAGTGTGCAGACCCAAGAATAAGGGTGGTATGGGAGTTCTAAATCTTAAAATTCAGAATGAAGGGCTCCTGCTTAAATACCTGCACAAATTCTACAACAAGATGGATACACCATGGGTTACACTTATTTGGAACACGTACTATGTCGACAAGGTGCCACATTCTTCTGAGTTGTGGGTTCTTTCTGGTGGAGAGATGTCTGTAAACTCTCACCGATTTATAGAGGTATATAACAGTGCACGATTGTCAGAGGGGATACCATTTTATTTTGGAAGGACCCATGGCAAGACCAATTAGCTTCAGCTGCTTATCCTCGAGCCTTTTCCTATTCTCTTGATGAGGATGTTTCGGCTAAGGAATTTCTCACAGCAGACACTCTGGGGGGCAATTTTCACCTTCCTCTGTCTATGCAAGCTATCCAGGAGCTGAGACAGGCCCAAGCAGATACTGCTCATATCATTCTGATAATACTGCTAATGATCAGTGGTCCTACCTTTGGGGTTCTGACCAATATTCCTCCAGCCAGTATTACAAATTTTGCTTCAGAGAGATAGTCCCACATGAGTCATTCAATTGGATTTGGAAGAGCAAGAGTATTCCCAAAATAAAATTCTTCTGCTGGCTTCTTCTTTCTGACAGATTAAACACGAGGAACATGCTACGAAGGAGACACTATAATGTGGGTAATACATTCAATTGCACTATGTGCAATGATGGGGTTGAGGAAACGGTAGAGCACCTTTTCTTCCATTGTAACTTCAGCAAGAGCTGCTGGGAGAAACTGAATTCCCCCTATCAACCAATGTGGCTGCTAGTAGACTAGAGCTGATAGCCTACTCAAAAGCTCACTGGACCAAACAGATGTTTATGGATATTTTTGCCTATGCTGCTTGGAGTATTTGGAAAGAAAGGAACAACTTCTACTTCAATGGAATAACACCTTCAACTTCAGCCTGGGCTGCAAGGTTTAAGGAAGACTTCAGACTCCTTGTTCATAGGACTAAGGAGAGCAAACACAACTTTATTTTTTCCCTTTCCAGTACCTTTTAAATTCCAGAACACTTTCCTGTAATTATGTAATTGTGGCTGCTTCCCCTTTGTGGGTGTTTTAATATAGAGGCTGTAGGGATCTCCCTACTGTCATAAATGTCCAAAAAAACAAGTACTACAAGGGGACGATCTTTTTTGCAACAAAAAGGTTGGCTCCCGTCGAGCAAGGAGCACCGCCGTACAATGGAAGACGCTACTTCCAGAAGTACGTCGTCAAGGCCGTCGGGGAGGAGGTCAACGAGATCTCCATGGCGCCCGTCCGAAGCTCCTCACCTTCAGGAAGACGAGCTCCCTCGACCTTGATGTCAGATGAGTTTTCCTCATCTTCATCCTCGTCGTAGGAGCTCGAACTGCCGCTGCTGATCTCCATGCAGCACTCCACACGTCCGCCATCGACACGAAGATCTTCACGGAGAGCGTTGCATCTCCGTCGTACCGGAACACCAAGCATTGCCCCCGGGACAGGCGGCGGGCACGGGAGAACGACTTCCACCCCGGACCCAGAAGCATGGCGCCTTCAGTGGTGCGCTCCGCCATGGCCCAGGAGGGGCCATTGGGGCAGCCTTCCACTTGCAGCCAGAAGCCGGAAGGTCCGATGTCCTATGTCGCCATCGCGAAGGAATCTGGCAGGAGGAGCCGGCTGCGAGGCCTGAGGTTCAGATCCACGATGAACTCGAACGGCGCGAAGTTGGTATGAACCATGCTCCTAGGAGGGGAGCAGCGGAGCCGCGGCCTCCACGGCCGCCGCGACCGTGAATCCCACGACCTCGCAGAACAGCTCGACCACGAGTGGAGGGGCCACTCTCCGCACCAGCTGAAGAAGAACGAGGGCGCCCAACTCCTCTCCTCGTTCTCGCCATTGGCGCTGGCAGCTTGTGGGGAGGCCTGGAGTTGGACTGAGGAAGAAGATGAACGAAGGAGCCAGGGGCGCGCCTCGCTTTTATAGCCACGGCGGCACCTCTGTCAGGCGTCTCCTCGGTTCTTCCGTTATTGGGAATCGAGGGGGCCACCGCAGTTACTCCCCCGAGCGGAGTAACTCCAAGACCTTCAAGGCCATCAACGAAGCAGAGCAAGGAAGACCAGGTGCCCGGGGACCCACTTTGACCTATCTTTAGGCCATGGCCCCGGCAGCTGGAGCAAGAGCCGCCGGGACCATGCCCGGGGGCTACTGTCGCAGCAGTGGAACATGGGGTTCCCCTAGTACTGCCAAAGTGGGTCCACCCCATGTGGGCCCAATATGAAGATGGACAAGACCAAGACTCATGTCAAGCTGGCGGGTTCACCGTCGAGACGCGCATGGCCTACATCGACAAAGGGCTCCGGTCCTGGGGACCTTCTGGGTCCCGAACCAAGCAAGAAGGACAGGAAGGACCGAGAGCCCGAGTTCCCGGCAGGAGGCCAGGCTCCCTCTCGGGTACTTCCCCACGTCCTTGTGGATAAGCACTCCACCTCACCGCGGAAGACTTGGGAAGCAAGGCGAAGGCAACGCGGGCGGGAAGCACGTCCGTGGTGGTGTCAGCTCCTGTCCACCCCAAGGCGGACGCTCCCACCTAACCCAAAGGAGACACTAGGCTGAGGAGAGGCACGTCTCCTCCTAAACTAGATGAGGAGGGTCCTTCACCCCGAAGGTCCCTCATGCCCCTCACGTGACCCTGTGGCAACCCCTTAGCCTATAAAAAGAGGACCAAGGCACGGAGGAGGGGAGGTCGAGGCAAGGACGAACACAAGATAGAACCAAGACTAGACTAGGGCTGCGAAGGTAGAGGGGAAGGTGATCTCCTCCGGGTCAGGATCTGTCATTCTTCTACCTCCAGCCAAAACCCTTCCAGGTACCCCATCCGGGAGGTTCCATTGTAAGCTACACAATGAAGAACCCATCAATCCAGACATGCAGGAGTAGGGCTTTTAGCCTCCGGGCGGCCTGAACCTGGGTAGCTCCTTGTGTCCCTTTGGTTGCATGCTTTGATCGTGGAGAGGAGAGCTTGATCTAGACTCCGCCCGAGAAGACGATTCTCAGCCTCCTTCGCGCCCCGTGCCGAACCTAAAAGGGGGTATCCTATACTCCCGGTGTCCGTGCATCGAGACACGACAGACGTGAAAACACACGTTCGTTGGGAGACCCCAAGAGGAAGGTATGAAGCAGTGCAGCAGCAAGTTTTCCCTCAGTAAGATACCAAGGTTGTCAGATCCAGTAGGAGTAAAAGGCACCTCTGAAGGTTGTTGGTGGCGCCGTTTACTCGATCACCAACGTGGAACCTGCACACAACACAATCAAACTATTTTGCCCCAACGAAACAGTGAGGTTGTCAATCTCACCGTCTTGCTGTAAACAAAGGATTAAACATATGGTGTGGAAAATAGTGTTTAATTGCAGAGAATGAAAATGAACAATGATTGCAGTTGGTTGTATTATCAGTGTAAAAGAATGGACCGGGGTCCACAGTTCACTAGTGGTGTCTCTCCATAAAAGATAACTAACATGCTGGGTAAACAAATTACAGATGGGCAATTGATGAATAGAGAGCGCATGACAATGCATATATATGACAAGATGACTACTATGATATTCAATTGGGCATTACAACAAGATACATAGACCGTTATCCAACAGCATCTATGACTAATAATCCACCTTCAGGTTGACATCCGTGTTCCCCGTTGGTATTAAGTTGCAAGCAACAGATTATTGCATTAAGTAAAGTGCATAATGTAAACAATACAATTATCCTTAGACAAAGCACTGTTGTTTTACCCCTAGTGGCAACAGCACATCCACAACCTTAGACGTTGCTGTCACTCGCCCAGATTACCGGAGGCATGAACCCACTATCTGGCATAAATACTCCCTCTTAAAGTTACAAGCATCTACTTGGCCAAAGCATCTACTAGTAACGGAAAGCATGCAAGATCATAAATAACATATAAGATAGATTGATAATCAACTTGATCATATTATCAATATTCATCGGATCCCAGCAAACACAACATGTAGCATTACAATAAGATGATCTTGATCATGATAGACAGCTCACAAGATCTAAACATGATAGCACAAGGAGAGACAACCATCTAGCTACTGCTATGGACCCGTAGTCCAAGGATGAACTACTCACGCATCACTCCGGAGGCAGGCATGGTGATGTAGAGCCCTCCGGTGATGATTCCCCTCTCCGGCAGGGTGCCGGGAAGAGCTTCAGAACCCTCCCGAACTAGGGTTGACGACGGCGGCGGCTACGGAACTTTTCATGGATGGAGGCTCGGGTATTTAGGGTTTTCTGGAAGAAGGCATTATATAGGCGAAAGGGCGGCGTCTAGAGGCACCCGAGGGGGTCACGCCACCCCCGGCGCGGCAGGAGGTGGGGCCGCACCGGCCCCTGGCGTGGCTGCCTCCTCGGTCGCCTCCGTCTCTCCTTTGGACTCCGTGTACGTGTCGGGAAAATAGAAGGTTCTGTCCAAGTTCCGTCCAATTCCGAGAATATTTCCAGAACAACTTTTCTGGAATACAAAAACAGCAGAAAACAGGAACTCGCATTATGGCATCTTGTTAATAGGTTAGTCCCAGAAAATGCATAAAAATGCTATGAAGTGTATATAAAAACATGTAACAATTGGTATAATATCAACATGGAACATCAGAAATTATAGATACGTTTGAGACGTATCAAGCATCCCCAAGCTTAGTTCTACTCGTCCTCGAGTAGGTAAAACGATAAAACCAAAATAATTTCTGAGGTGACATGCTACTATCATAATCTTGATCAAATAGTATTGTAAAGCACATGTTATGAATGAAGTGATTCAGGTCAATGGTCTATAGTTTGCTAACAAATAGATAATGAGCAAACAACTGAATCATATAAGCAAAAACTTTTCATGAATAGTACTTTCGAGACAAGCATCAAAAAGTTTTGCATAAGAGTTAACTCATAAAGCAATAGATTCCAAGTAAAAGGTATTTAACCAACACAAAGGAAGATTTAAGATTCAGCAATTGCTTTCAACTTTGAACATATATATCTCATGGATATTTGTCAACACAAAGCAATATAATAAGTACAATATACTAGCATATAAAAATTGTTGCACCAAAGTTGACACTAGTGTTTGCTTCTGAGATAGAAAGAAGTAGGAAAACTGACTCAACATAAAAGTAAAAGAAAGGCCCTTCGCAGAGGGAAGCAGGGATTAAATCATGTGCTAGAGCTTTTTAAGTTTTTGAAATCATATAGAGAGTAAAAATATAAGTTTTGAGTAGTGTTTGTTAATTGTCAACGAATCAGAAAATGGAAAAGTACAATATGACCCCTGCCAACCAGACTTTTAAGAGCGGCCCCCATGAAGGACGTTATTTCTACCAGCAAGGCAGATCATCCCTCTTTTCTCTTTTGTTTACACATGCAGATATTTCACTGGTATCATTGCTTGTCTGATAAATCAGGGCAAAAATGTGAAGAGAATTAAGCGGTTAAAGTTGTAATTAATTGGGACTGGGCACCCCATTTGCCAGCTCTTGTTGCAAAATTAATGGATAAGCGGATGTATATGCCACTAGTCTGGTGGTAAAGTCTGTTTGACAGGTGACATAAAGACATCCACCCCGTCCTCATGAGCCTGGTAAACATTGACACAAAAATGAGTAATAAAAGTTTTGAATAGTTTAAAGGTAGCACATGAAAAATTTACTTGGAGTGGCAAGGAAATACCACATATACGTAGTTATGGTGGACACAAATGACATGGATTTTGGCTCAAGGTTTTGGATGCACGAGAAGCATTCCCTCCCAGTACAGAGTTTAGGCTAGCAAGGTTATTTGAAGCAAACACATGATATCAACCGGTACAACAAGACTCATATGAAAACATATTGCAAGCATTATAAGACTCTACACTGTCTTCCTTGTTAACCAAACCCTTTTACTAGAAAATATCTAGACCTTAGAGATACCAATTATACAAACCAAATTTCAACAAGCTTTACGGTAGTTCTTCACTAATAGGTTTTAACCACATGATACAAAAGCTTAAACATGAACTACTTGATAACTCAAAACAATTGACAAGTATCAAATTATCCAAGACAGTGATCTACAAGAATATGTAAGTCTTTTCCATTATACCATCTACCACATGCAGCATTTTCTGTTCCAACCAAACACCAATCAATTTATTTCAACACAAACTCTCCAAACAATTATAAGTGAAGCAAGAGAGTACTTTCTCTAAAAGAACTAACAACTCTGAACAAGAGATACATGAAAAACAGGAGCTAAAAGCATAGCAGTGCTAGACAAGAATACTCAACAAGTATAAGTGAAGAATAGGAGTATTCAAATGAAAAAGCGGAGCGTGTCTCTCTCCCAAACAAGATTGCTAGGATCCAACAAGCTGATCTCAGAAAATAAAATAGCAATGTGAAAATAAAAGCACACAGACGCTCCAAGTAAAGCACATATGATGTGAAAGAATTAAAATATAGTTTCACTAGCCCAAGGCATCCCCAAGCTTAGACGCTTGAGTCTTCTTGAAATATGCTGGGGTGATCCATGGGAGCATCCCCAAGCTTAAGCTCTTCACTCTTCTTGATCACATTATATCATCCTCCTCTCTTGACCCTTGAAAACTTCCGCCACACCAAACTCAGAATAATTCTCATTAGAGGGTTAGTGCACAATCAAAAACTCACATGTTCTATAAGAACACAAACATTACCATTACTTTTTAAACATTAGCTACTGCCACTGATGTTATGTGAAGCTCTTCCACCCAAAAAAGAATTCCACTTAACACTAGTAAAAGAGAGAATGCAAAATAAAAGACAGAATTTGTCTAAAACAGAACAGTCTGTAAAGACGAATTTTTTCGAGGCACTTACGCTGCTCAGATTGAACAACTCAAAACTAACGAAAGATGCGTACATATCTGAGGATCACGCACAAAAATTTGCAGATTTTTCAATTTTCTGGCAATTTTATAAGAACGAAACGGTGAACAGCAAAAATCTGTTCCTGCGCAGAAATCCAAATCTAGCATCAACTTTCTATTAGAGGCTCTACTTGGCACAACAATTCGAAAAAGTAAAGATACAAAGGGGTTGTTAAAGAAGTAAACAGCTCCTTGACTCAAAAAGAAAAGAAAAATTGCAGAAATAAAACAATGGGTTGTCTCCCATAAGCGCTTTTATTTAACGCCTTTCAGCTAGGCACAGAAAGCAAGAATCAAGTGTTTCCAAAGACATTGAAATCTCCCAACCTTTCGGTGGGGTCATCTTTCTTGATTGGGAAGAAAAACCTTCGATTAATAGGAGTATTGAATTTCATAAACCCATACTTCGCATTGATAAAACCCCCATTACTCTTTAAAAAGGACCTCCCTAGAACAATATGGTTAGGAGATTTTGCAAGAATCATGAAATTCACAGGGATGGTCTTATTTTGAACAGTGACCTTAACATCATTAATAATCCCTATGCTTTTTGTGATTGTTCCATCAGCATGAAAATGAAAAACAGGGTAATCAACCATATTATCATAATTTAATAGATCATAAACCATTTTGGGCATGATGGACATTGTTGAACCAAGGTCGCAGTAGGCAAGAAACTTCTCACTACCAATATTAATCTCAATGAATGGTTCTCAATCATTTTTTAACTCAATTAAGGGTTGTTCCTTATGATTATTGCTCAAAGTTAATTCATCAATTGATTTCTCTATCCTGTCTAATTTGGTGAATATCACAGATTCATCTATCATAGGGAAAATCATCAATCCATTCAAAATTTTATAAGCTTTTGTTGCATCATACTCAGAAAAAGTTTCCCCTACCATGGCATCTAGGGAACTTTGATATAGAGAAAATAAACCATAGTAGAAATTTTTTATGAGAACCCTCAAATCCATCTTAGGTTGCACTTTCTTATGCAACTCCAACATTCTCCCCAGGCCTTTTTAAAAGGTTCCCCGTGTTTTTGTTTAAAAGTAATGACTTCTCCTACAGGTGGTACTATGGCAACAGGGCTAGACATGATAACAAGACTGAAAATAAATTAGATGCAAGTAACTAATTTTTTTGTGTTTTTGATAAATAAAGCAAACAAGATAAAATAAAAAGTAAACTAAGCAAGACAAAAACAAAGTAAAGAGATTGGAAGCGTGAGACTCCCCTTGCAGAAGTCTTCTTACTCCCCGGCAACGACGCCAGAAAAAGTTGCTTGATGACGTGAAAGCACACGTTCGTTGGGAGACCCCAAGAGGAAGGTATGAAGCAGTGCAGCAGCAAGTTTTCCCTCAGTAAGATACCAAGGTTGTCAGATCCAGTAGGAGTAAAAGGCACCTCTGAAGGTTGTTGGTGGCGCCGTTTACTCGATCACCAACGTGGAACCTGCACACAACACAATCAAACTATTTTGCCCCAACGAAACAGTGAGGTTGTCAATCTCACCGTCTTGCTGTAAACAAAGGATTAAACATATGGTGTGGAAAATAGTGTTTAATTGCAGAGAATGAAAATGAACAATGATTGCAGTTGGTTGTATTATCAGTGTAAAAGAATGGACCGGGGTCCACAGTTCACTAGTGGTGTCTCTCCATAAAAGATAACTAACATGCTGGGTAAACAAATTACAGATGGGCAATTGATGAATAGAGAGCGCATGACAATGCATATATATGACAAGATGACTACTATGATATTCAATTGGGCATTACAACAAGATACATAGACCGTTATCCAACAGCATCTATGACTAATAATCCACCTTCAGGTTGACATCCGTGTTCCCCGTTGGTATTAAGTTGCAAGCAACAGATTATTGCATTAAGTAAAGTGCATAATGTAAACAATACAATTATCCTTAGACAAAGCATTGTTGTTTTACCCCTAGTGGCAACAGCACATCCACAACCTTAGACGTTGCTGTCACTCGCCCAGATTACCGGAGGCATGAACCCACTATCTGGCATAAATACTCCCTCTTAAAGTTACAAGCATCTACTTGGCCAAAGCATCTACTAGTAACGGAAAGCATGCAAGATCATAAATAACATATAAGATAGATTGATAATCAACTTGATCATATTATCAATATTCATCGGATCCCAGCAAACACAACATGTAGCATTACAATAAGATGATCTTGATCATGATAGACAGCTCACAAGATCTAAACATGATAGCACAAGGAGAGACAACCATCTAGCTACTGCTATGGACCCGTAGTCCAAGGATGAACTACTCACACATCACTCCGGAGGCAGGCATGGTGATGTAGAGCCCTCCGGTGATGATCCCCCTCTCCGGCAGGGTGCCGGGAAGAGCTTCAGAACCCTCCCGAACTAGGGTTGACGACGGCGGCGGCTACGGAACTTTTCGTGGATGGAGGCTCAGGTATTTATGGTTTTCTGGACGAAGGCATTATATAGGCGAAAGGGCGGCATCTGGAGGCACCCGAGGGGGTCACACCACCCCCCGGCACGGCAGGAGGTGGGGCCGCGCGGGCCCCTGGCGTGGCTGCCTCCTCGGTCGCCTCCGTCTCTCCTTTGGACTCCGTGTACGTGTCGGGAAAATAGAAGGTTCTGTCCAAGTTTCGTCCAATTCCGAGAATATTTCCAGAACAGCTTTTCTGGAATACAAAAACAGCAGAAAACAGGAACTGACACTGTGGCATCTTGTTAATAGGTTAGTCCCAGAAAATGCATAAAAATGCTATGAAGTGTATATAAAAACATGTAACAATTGGTATAATATCAACATGGAACATCAGAAATTATAGATACGTTTGAGACATATCAGCTTGTTGTAGGCTTGGAATAATATTGCTCTCCATAAAATATTGCTTTGTTGTACTCCTAATATTAGGAGGTTGTTGTACTGCTAATATTGCTTGTTCAACTGCAATATTGCTTGGATGTAATACAAGTAATATTTCTTCCATTATTGGATGCAATGCAAGTAAAATTGCTTCCAATATTGATGCAATACGAGTAATATTGGCAGAGCTTGTATTTGTAGTTCTTCTTTCAATAAATTGACTACTTGAGTAAATGTTTGCTTGAACAAATGGGGTACCTAAGTGAACAAATGGTTTGGGAGTAGCTAACTGAACAAATGTTTGCTCTGTCAATTGTTCACTTGAACAACTAAAATATGCATTCCAAATTTTCAGCACCTTCACTTGCAAAATTTGCTTGATATTTGTCCTGCTATCTCTTGTTGCTTATACTCCACTATGTAGATCTTGTTGTGCATGATCTTGCTCGTGCTTGTGAAATTCCAATTTTTCTATGGTCTCTGTAGAAAGATTCAGTTAAGCTACTTTTACCGCACATTTTCAGAAATGTGCAAGTTTTAGCTACTGCTACCGTAACATTTTCAGAAATTTCCAGCTAAGTTAGCAGTAGCAGTTTGTTTGCTTTTCTCTGATGTACATTTTCAAAAATGGGGTACAACTAGATATTCATGGCCGAAGAAGATTCGGCTAAGCGGCATTTCGCTACCCCGGTTTCGTTGCTCTGTTTGAGTGGACGATAATGACTTTGGATTGAACAATACCGATGCCACATACCAGAGGGTGATGAATCTGATACTTCATGATCTTCTTGGAGTCATATTGGAGGTCTACATAGATGGCGTCGTAGTGAAATCAGATTCCGAGCCAACTAATTTGGCAGACTTGCGCTTGGCGTTTGAAAGAATGAGAAAGTATGTGCTCAAGATGAATCCGCCTCAAATGTACCTTTGGCATGTCGGCTGGGAAATTTGTAGGCTTTATCGTACACGAGCATGGTATAGAGATTGATCCTGCAAAGATAGAAGCTATCCAGAAGGTTCAATCTCCGGCTTGCAAGAAGGATATGCAAAATTTTGGCGATATTAAACATATCTGAGGTGAGATGTTTCTGATATATGTGTGAAGCAACTCTTGATTACTATATCTTGTTAATCTCGTTAGTGGTTTGTTTCCTTTTCTCGTTCTTGCATTTCAGTATCCCCATGATTTACATCAATCCGTGTCTACGCAGACGATGATGGATACCGCTGTATGGAGTGGGCCCAGTTGTATCTCTTCATCGTCAGAAGAACAATTCCCAGTCTTAGAACATTTAAGTCCAATACACGTTTTACGAGTTACCTAGAAGTTGCCGTTATGATCACCCAGTTACGGTGTGACGTTAGACAGAACTAAAGTAACCTTTCAAACATGCATGCATCTAACACACTCATGGTCAAACAATATGCAAGTACATTAACTTTTCAGTGATATTACTAACAACACTATGCCAATATGCGGCGGAGGCGAGGAGTGACTTAATGCGGGGGGTGCGGGGGTTCACCGGCATCGGAGAAGGGGCGTGGCTTACAGGGATGGCCGGGGCGGCGGCGGACCGACGGAGGAGGAGCTCGGGGCAGGGTGGGGTGGCGAGGCATTGCGGTAGCGCGCCGGCCGCGGGCGGGGAGAACGGCGGTTAGGCCTGCGGTGGCTGCGGGGGGAGGCACGCTCACCAGAGTTGGAGGGAAGCTCGCCGGAGTTGAGGAAGATGATGACGTCACCCGACTGAGAACTAAGCTAGTTCTCAGTCGAATGAGCCCTAAGCGGACCCAAAAATGTTAGACCCAATGGAACTATAAGGGCGTGTTCGGTTTCAGAACCAGGTGGAATGGAATGGAACGGTTCCATTCCACTAAAATGGAATGTCACGGTTCCATTCCATTCCAATGTTTGGTTAGATGAGATGGAATGGAATGATTCTAAATCTACCATCGTTACCATCGTTAAGTAATAATTTCATAGTTATATCAAATCAACACATAATCTGTTGTTACAATAAGTTTTTAGAAAAAATAGGAACCCAATATTAATCAATCACAAAATCCATGCCCTTTCCCAACAGAACGCACACATCTAGCACTAATCCCACCCAAAACGCACACAAAACCCATGGATTAGCTATTGCGAAAAAGGATTAGAAAATTCCTCTCTTCTTCACGGATCACACCGATCGACACAAAATCGATGGATTAGCGATTCCCGAACGAAGTCTGCTAGCCGCGGTCGTCGCTCGCCTGCTCGGGCCTGTGAGGACCCCGGATTAGCTATCCGAGATACTCGTTATGTTTCCTGCAACAATCCCATGATCAGTCTGTTGTTGCACATAACTCGAATTGCCATCACAGAACACCCATAAATACCGAATGAATATACTTACTTGATTGAAGCCATAACTTCATCAGGTACTTGCAGCGGAAATCACCAAAACAACGTGGAGCCCAAGTCATTTGCCAACCCTACAGGCAGCTGACTGGGAAGCGCCCTAGTTCGCATTGACGTCAGTGAAGTCTTCTTCTTCGACTGCTCATCTTCAGAATCTGGCTAAGACAATAGCCAGGGACGAAACCAATATGAGTACATTTGAATGTACTCGCAAACTACCCCCGAATTGAGCATGCATTACTATTTTTATTGTTTAAATAAAGACGTTCTTTGCTTTGAAAACTCTACATCCTTGTTGAAAAAGAGAAGGATAGACTTTTGTTTAATAAACCTTTGTTTGAAATTCCTATAACTTTATTTGGAAAAGGAAAGAAGGCTTTAGAACTTTTTCCCATAAATATCTTTGTGTAAGAAGTCTCTTTTAAAACTTTTTCCTGAAAGTACATCCTTGTTGAAAAAGGTAAGAAGTCTCTTTTATAAACATTTTCCCGAAAAATACATCTTTGTTGAAAAAGGTAAGAAGTCTCTTTTATAAACATTTTCCAGGAAAATCCCCTTTTGGTTTATTTCTCCCAAAACTCCTCCTTTTTCGACCATAACCCTTCATGGTCATTCAATCCCAACAACCTCATGCCGGCCCGTTGGCATAGTTGCATAAAACATCCTCCACTTCATTTTCTTTGTAAATCTCAATTCTTTCAAAAACTTGCACATGGTCAAAGTAGGGCCTCCCAACTGTCCATATCCGAGGACTCGGCTATTCGAATAGTTTTACACTCTGCAGAGTTAGCACGCTTTTCCCACATCCATCCGGCAGCTCATCGTGTCCGCCACGTCTCGCCATGCAGGGTGTATGCGAAGTAAGCCGCCGACCATAGCCTGTCCTTTGCTCATGCTAGTATAGGACCCTACCGCTATGAAATTTTCCACCTTTCCATCAACACCCAGTCCAGATTCCCCGTCGGGAAACCTAAGTGTGAGGACTCGTAGTTCTGCCCGGCGAGCGAACCCTTCAATCCCCCATCCTCAGATGCCAGGACCCAGGTCAAGGGGTAGGTCGCCATGACCATCCCCTCATGGAACGAGGTCATCCTCGTTTTTGAGGCATCCCATACTAATATGAGCAAATTATATGACTACGCCCTTTTCCCATATGTGGGTAAATGTGGTCGCACAGGGTATCGGCTGGTTGACGTAAGTACAAGGACACACTGTGCATTTTTCATAAACAACTCCATTCTCCACTTCTCCATTCCAACACCGACATCTCGGCATTCCAATAATCACACAAGTATTTTCAAAGGAGTTTTGAATAAACCATTTTTATTTTTCCCATCCTATAATTTTATATAATCTATCTTATAATTCTACATAGGGTGGCAAAATAATTTCCATATACTTTTTGAAAAGGTTTTTATAAATCTTTGCCTTAAGAGTAAATCATGATATCAAAATAGATGCATATATTTGGGGTGCAAGCTCAGAGAGTAGCTTGCCTGATTTCAGCATAATGTTCATGGACTTCTCCTCATTGATCAAAGAAATAAACTCTCATCCTTCTCCGATAAATCCTTTCCAAATACCACTCCGGTAGCGTTTATATCTAGCGTCGCGAACATGAAAATAAAACAACACACAATAAGAAAACCAAACCACAATTGGTATACAAACAAGTAATCAAACCACAACATAGCACTAGTTTAATCAAGCAACAAACTAAGATCTACTCTAAGAATACTTCAAGGAAAACTGCCTTAATAACAAGCCTAGCACAATTTATTTACTAAAGCTACAACAATCATAAATAAAGATACAAGTTAAACTAAAAACAAACACTAAACAACAATCACCACACTTAGCTAGATGCTATCAAGTAATTAACCCAATCAAGCAAAACAACACATAACCACATGTTTAACTCTACGCTTAACAAAACAATTTACTTAACAAGCCAATTTATTCAGACAAAATTATAAAGGCATTATACTAGCAAGAGTATAACACCATACACATGCTAAAAATATAGAGTACCAAGACATCCTCTATTAAAGGTAATTAACAACCATTTTTCCTAATCAGGAAATACTTCAGACAAAAGTTAAGCCACCAATTAATCTTTGTAATTCAAAATTTCCCACCAAGCTAAGGTGGATACATTAACAAGATACTTAAACTAGTACTCAACTTAAGACAATCAAGTTCATCAAGCCAGGCAAACCTTTTACTCACACCAACATGTCTAACAAATACCTCTAACAGTACTAACATATTGTAACCTGCTAAACAGTAATAACATGCAAGCACAGTGCCACAACAATCATTAACAAGCAAGGCATACATATTAATCACACACAATATTCTCACATAAAATAAACAAGCTTAACAAATTCCTAATTACTAGGAGAAAAGCTATATAGGGAATAAAACCCTAACAAATACATGACTCATAAGTAGCTCTCCTAATCATGCTAGCACAAATAAGAAAACATGTCACAACAGTGGATTACCACCCTACACATGCTAGGAAACACATTTGTAACAATAAAGTTATAACACACAATTTCTAAAGGTTTAATAAAAATAGGCAGAAAAGGCCTAAACCTTATAATTAGCACCACAGTCAATTAGTGACTCCTAAATTCAAACCAAGCTAGGGATATGTTCTCCTACACATATAGAAGACAAGCCAATTGGATTTACTCTAAAAATCATTTCACAAAAATCTACAAAAATCACCAAAGTGCCACTGGTGTGTTTACAAGAATGAATAGAACTTTTGTTTTAGACTTCATTTGTATACAAGGCCAACAGATCTGGAAAGGTATCACTTCAGGCTATCCATAGAATTTTAGTTTGCAAATTTTGGAGTTATAAAACTCTAGATATTAAATATTTAGTAAAAAGGATACTTTTAACAAGATTTAATCTAGACAACATTCAAAAACATATTTTTGTAATGCACCAGTGCTGCATGTTTAAGGAAACACACAGGAACACTACAAAATTTAGATCACTCAATTTGCTAGCACACATCTACCACAAAAGAATTAAAGCTGCAATGTAAATTAAACAGGAAATAGCAATAGATATTAGATCTACCGAAAAAAAAAGTAAATGGGCCAGATCTGCCCAGATCTGAGCCGAGCCACGCAGAAGGCGGCCCAAACAGCGGCCCACGCGTGCTGGCGAAGCGTTACGGGGCCTTCGTCTTCCTCTTCGCCGAGCAGAGAAGAGCGAGGCAAGGCAGGGAGCACGGCGAGGATGGCGTCGACGGCTCCGGAGTTCCCTGGGCAAAGGAAGGTGGGGCATGAGATGGAGCAGGTCAAGGGGATCTCGGAGATGCAAGAATGGCAGAGAATGGGGTCTGTGTCACCCGCGAGCTTCCCGGCAAGGTGTCGGCCGGAGAGGAAGAGGATGAGCTTCGCGGCGACGATCCCGGGTTCCCTTCTTCGATTCCTCGCGCGGGGAAGGAGAACAGGACGCGGCGGAGCTTCTGGTTCTCTTTGATCTGCTCGGGGAGACTTCTATCGCCGGCGATGCGCGACGGCAGCCAGGGCTAGGGTTCGGAGCTCGTGGGGAGAAAAGACAGAGAGGAGAGGGAGCAGGTGAAGAAGTGAGGGGTGGGAGTGAGCAGAGGGGGCAGCGGTGTTCTTATCTCCCACGCAGGGGACAGGGGAGAGGGGGGGGGGGGGGGGGGGGTCCGGCGAGCGGCGCGGCAAGGGAGCGGGGAACACGGTGGCTTGCCGTGCGGCCACTGGAGCTATAGGAAGGAGATGGAGATTTCGCAGAAAACCCCCTGGACTACTTTTTCCAGTCACAACTAGGTCCTTTGCTGTTTCTTTTATTTTCTTTTTAAAACCAGTAAGTTTCAGTGATTTAATTGAGGCACTCAAACATTTTTAAAAATTCTGAGAAAATTCATGTAGCCTCCCATATACATGTAGAAGCTCCACAAAAATTGGTGTTGAGAAATAAAATGTTTTGAACAACATTTGTTCATAGGGTTTGAATATGTTATTTTTGGAAAAACCAATTTGACAAATTGAGATCTCTTTGTAAATGGAGATAAAATATTTTGAGGAGAGAGTAATATGATAATGAGATGATTATCATCTCATTCCTGGGTTTTATGAGATAAAATAATTGTTATAACAAAATAGAGAAATAGGTAGAGAGGGAAATTAAATAAGATCATTTCTTTTAATCAAGATTTTATTTTGAGGGTTTAAGTAATCATAGGGGTCTTGTTTTGTTTTCAAGTCACATTCCACATTTGTGATCAGTGGGTTTTCAACTTAACACTCAAGTACATGGGTGTAATTATCCACCCAAGCAACACTAAAATAAGAATTAACAATCAATACAATCATAAGACCAACAAGCAACCCATCCCAACAAGATCAACATCACATCCGAGATCACACAAATCAAACCACAAAAATTAATCATACCACCATTTTCATACTTAACAATACTATCTTATAAAAATGATCACACTTAATTATGACAAGATGATGTTTAAAACTATCTCAACTCCACCTTGGTATTTTTTTGAAAAGGGTTTTGAGCAAGACAAAATATGTGGGGTAATATATTTCCCACTAGTGTTATTTTCAATGGAGTGAAAATCAAAGTTTATAAAATGGGAGTTGCATACACATGCAAAAGATCAAGGTTAAAAGATAAATAGGAGATAGCATATAGATCTCCATATTTTTGGGAACACATAGTTTTGGAAATACTTTTACTTTCTCAAATAACGGGTATTAATTTTGGTTGTTGCTAAACCAAGTATCATTGAAATGGACTTTGGCCAGAAATAAGAATGGAAAAAGATGTATGAAATATTTTCTTGTCATAACATGATCACCCATGTTGAATATATTTTTATCTTAGTTAAGTTCTTAAGTTTATATTTAGTGGTCAAACAACTTCAACATCCAGTCACACAAGGTTAAACATAGCAATGGGAAAGAATCCACAATCATTAGTGAAAACATTTCAAAAAGTTTTTGTTGGTTCTGAATTTTGGGTCTGGTAAAACTAAGTTTTTTTTAGTTCCAAAATTTGGGATGTTACAGGGCCGCCGCCGTCGCTCGCCTGCTAGGGGCCGGCGCTGCCGCAGCCGCTGCTTGCTTGCTACGGGCCGCCGCCGCCGTCCGCCTGAAACCACGGTCGTTCCTCGCCTGCTATGGGTCGACGCCGTCGCTCGCCTGGAAGCCGCGGTCGTCGCTCGCCTGCTCGGGCCGCCGCCATCGCTCGCCTGCAATCCGTCGCTGGCGCAAGATGTGAAAAAGAAAGGAGCGAGAGAGGTGAGAGAGGGATTAGGGAGACATGAGAGAGAGGTGAGAGCGCTAATCGCCAGCCATTCCACTCGATCCGGCCGATTCGGCCGGACGAGTGCGTTCCGAATATTGGTGGAATATTCCCTTGTCAGGAACCACTCGGTCTCATTCCTATTTTCAACCGTTCCACCCATTACAGAACCGAACACAGTAGAGACCTTTGACTCCCGAAGTTGAGTGTTCCCACTATTTAAAAGAATCAAAAATTATGTTTACGAGTTTCAAAAATTCTGAGAAAGATAGTGAAGCCACCGGATCTCTATCCCAGATCTTCCGCACCTCCGGGCTCACCGACACCCGGTCCCACCTACCGTTGCCGGCCGGCCTCTTCCCCCTTCGGCCTTCCTCCCCTCGCGACCATTTCGAATTACAGAACAAGCCACCTCCAAATTCCAATCCATCCTCACTGCTCCTCCCCACCCATCATTCTCACCTCACCAGATCTCTCTCTCGCTCTCCGCCTCCCCTCCGCCATGTCGGTCTCGTCGCGCTTCGAGCTCCGGGTAAAGCCCTAACCCTACTCCGCAGATCCAAGCGCCGCCCCCCTCTCCCTCGCCCCTAACCCCCTCACTCCTTCCAATGCAGGCATCGTCGCACCTTCACCAGCCGCCGGCGCCTCCCGTCGGCATGAGGTGACGCCGCGATCTCTAGGATTTTGTTCTTATGTAATATAGGTGGGGGTTTGTATGCGGTTGGCTGGCTGGTTCTGATGGCCGCGCGGGTCCGTGGTGTGCTGTTGTTGCAGCGGCGATGGCGGGTCGTTTGCTGACGCGGGCAACCTCGAGCACTGCGCCAAGTACCTCAACCAGACGCTCGTTACCTTCGGCTTCCCGGCCTCGCTCGACCTCTTCGCCACCGATCCGGTCCGTCATTCGTTCACGCCTTCTGTCTCTCCAGTCACTCGCTTGTGTTTCGACTGCTGGTGTTCCACCGACGCGACAGATTTATTATGGCATCTCGCCTCTGGACTGACTCTTGAGTGGGCATATTTTCATTTGGGGCGCTCTTCTTTCTGCTCGTTTAATCAGTTAAATTGTGTCTGTCTGTCTGGATGTTGTTAAGATGGTGGTAAAATTGCATTCTAGTGCGTCTTTTTTGTCCGAGGTAGAACGTAATTTCCTTTTGTTTCTGGTGGTTGTCAAATTTCAAAAAAAGAAGGGCGAGTCGTTATATTTCAGGCGCTTCTTTCACTAGATTTTCTAAACTTATATTCCCTTTCTGTGGCGCAGGTATCTATTGCAAGAACGTGCAACTGCATGTATGCACTGCTGCAGCAGCGCCAGAGAGACCTTGAATTCCGGGAATCGACCAATGATCTACGGCAGCGGTGAGCTTACCATTTCTTTTGTCTGCTCACCCAGTTCTTACTCATGCATCGCCCACCAGATCTGCAAGGTAGTCCGTGTAGTTTAGTAATACAGTACACTGCACAGTACTGGCCAATGTATGGACACTAGTAATTGCTGGTGATGCCTCTCGGTCTCTGATGACATTATTCTCACTGCGTTATTACTTAACCTTTGTCATGAGAATATACATTATGTTATGGCTCTGTTAGGTTAATTAACATCAAGGTCAGGGAATTACACCAGTGGCCTAGGTACCGAAGTTTGGTTGTATCTGATAGAGTATAGGCTGGTGAAGTTAAGTGTCCTGCAAATTTCGAGCACAATTTTTTATGTTTCTGCGTGCTCCTATAGTGTCCTTTTGCCCCTGCTGTTTCCCTGTATTTTCTTATGTTACTGGTTCCAATAACTCTGTCGTTATTGGCCCCCATAACTCAGTTTCCATACATTGCTAGCATGACTCCTTCACCAATTCTGTACTCCATGTGAGTCCTTTTGTTTTCCTTGTGAGCCGAACAGACGCCGTATCTTGGGCACATACATATTTAGGAAAAAGGAGATTTTGCCACCATGAATGGAGTTTGACTTAAGCTGACATCAGTTTAGTACTTGCTGTTTGGCTTTATAACTATGTCATTGAAGTTTAAATCTTGATTTTGCTTGTCTGTGGAAGGTTGAGTTATGCTGGCTTGCTCTTCATTCTATTTTGTCATGGAATCAAAACTAGATCTGGTAATTCTGTAAGACTGTTGCCCTTGACATCATGCACGCTAGAATTCTTTTTCCACATTGTACCACTTTCTGAGATGAACAAACACTGGCAACTCCTAAGTGTCCTTTTCCTTCTTTTGTCTACTCTACTTTTCCTTTTCATCTTCTAACGATGTTTGTTCTGTTCTTGTAAATCTCTATCCTTTCTCCACCCCATCCCATACATATAGCAGTTTTAATCTCTAGTATTCTCTTTTTTTTCTAATCTTAGTATATAACCACCAGCAGTGTAAAGTGTCAATTATTGTGAAATTATTAGCACCTAACAACTTAATGTTTTTTCCCATTTGTCATCAATCATCATCAATTGCACCTGCACAGTTCCTCTTGTATAGGGTCTATATTGATTATCCTCACAGTGCTAATGTGCTACTCCCTCCGTCCAAAAATAAGTGTCTCAAGTTTGGCAAAAAGTGGATGTAAAATGTACAGATACATCCACTTTTTGCCAAACTTGAGACACTTATTTTTGGACGGAGGGAGTATAAGGCATCATTTACTGCAAACTTTGTTAGTACTATGTCTACATGTAAACGAATCTGCTTGCTACTCATTCCTACATGTCTGCGTTCCATTTAGATGCGCAGAAAGATTAGTGTAGTTGATTAGAAATTTCTAACATTTGGAAGGTCCTGCATTCCTGCCCAAATGTTGTCAGTATATGGTGAACACTAGTCCATTATATGCTCATTTGGATATATATTCTGAGCATAGGCTCATTCAGTTTGTGACATCAATGCTTTTGATAGCAGCACTTGGAAGATTTTACAGAATATTGCTATACCAGTATGCAATATATGTCTAATGGCGGGTTGTGTTATACAATGTGCAGTATGCAGTCTGATATTTCAAGACTGGAAGCCAAGATCGAAAGAATGGATGCCCAGTTAGCAGCAAAAGATCGAGAGCTGGCCACTTTGACCAGAACGGTTTGTCCTTGTGTCAACTCTTGTTTGGGTCCTTTACCACTTTTGAAATTCTAACCCCCGATAATCCCACCGCACTCTCCAGGAGGCCAAAAATTCTGCATCTTTGAAAGCTCAAATTGAGAAGCTGCAGCAGGAACGTGATGAATTTCAAAAAATGGTTATTGGAAATCAGGTTAAATTGCCTTATCCTACTGTTTTTCGTTTTAAAACTATTATGTCACTTTTGCTGTTATGTTTTTATTGAGAATTTTCACCATTCTTGTTGCTGCGATGAAGTCCTGTCCTGATGTGCTATCTTTTGTCAGCAAGTGCGCACCCAACAAATTCATGAAACAAAGAAGAAGGAAAAGGAATACATCAAATTGCAGGTAAGTTTTGCATTTATTTCTCATAGGATATATGTAACAGATATATCATGGAGATTTATTCTGGATTGTTGATATTGGATGGGCCTATTTGTGTTTGCAGGAGAAATTAAACCAGGTACTGATGGAAAAGAAAAAGGAATCATCACGTTCAGGAATGGAAATAATGAACCTGTTGCAGGTGCTATGCTCATGAATATTCTCGATATTATTAGTCTAGTCTCTTCTGATGCTTAGCTGTGTAAGCGAAGCTTCTGCTTGATGATTATGTTATTTTATTTAACAGAAAGAGGGACGGCAACGGGGAACATGGACTGGAAAAAAGAACGACAATGACTATTACAAAATGATTGTAAGCATTACACCACTTCTGTAATACTGATACATAGCTGGTTAAATCTATTCTAAGCATCCTTGAGCGCACATTCAGGTTGATGCATATGAAGTGAAAAAACAAGAGCTAGTCCAAGAGAATGCTGATTTGCGGGCACTGCTACGTTCGATGCAGGTATAGATTGCAAGGTTGCGATCTTCATTCCTTGCTTTTGTTTTTTATAATGTATGGACGTGTACTGGTGTACAACAACAAAACAACAACAACAAAGCCTTTCAGTCCCATGCAAGTTGGGATATGCAGGCTAGAGTTGAAACCCATAAGATCTCGAAACCAAGTCATGGTTCTGGCACGTGGATAGCTAACTTCCACGCACCCCTGTCCATGGCTAGTTCTTTGGTGATATTCCAATCCTTCAGATCTCTCTTAACGAACTCCTCCCATGTCAAGTTTGGTCTACCACGACCCCTCTTAACATTCGATGACACGCTAAATTGCTAATAGGGTTCATATTGTATTATTCCTTTGATGATGGACATATGTACACAATTTTGTTGACATTTTGTGTAGGTATTCCTTATATCCATAGTTTTAATAGCCCACTATAGCCCCGCTATAGCTTTTTGAACATGTTGCCGCTAAATGATATACAATTTTCCGCTATAGACCCATTTAGCTCCGATTTAGCCCAGCTATAGCTCTTTTTGAGAGTTGCCGCTATTTGCTATAGCCCGCTATTTAATACATTTTATATCCGATATTTGTTATAGTTATTTCAGTGTCTGCGAAATGTAATAATTCATTATGAGAGCTCTCTCATTTTGTATGTATTCTGAAATACCATGATTGATTGGTGAAGAACTGTAATAGGATTTGTACTCATCGTATCAATATTTCAGCTAGTACTTGTAAACTATTGACGATTGTCCTTATCTGAATATTAATTTTCCTACGTCAGATGGATATGCGTGAGTTTCTCAATGCTCCAAATGGGTCATCACAGCCTGCTGTTGCTGGAAACGGTAGGCAGGAGTCAGGATCTCCGCAGTCCCCGCTTGGTGGCAAGACGGTATGCATGCCCAATCTTCTTTACAGAGTTATTGTTGGTTTTCCTTTTCTTTTGACCATTTACATGGTTTCTGCCATGTATAAATTGTGAAAAGAGGGTAATGAATACTTGTCTTCATGCTTTCCCTTCCCTTATGTCACATGACTTCAAGTCACAAGATCTATCCTTGGTTTCATTGTTCTTTCTCCTGGCAGGATGTCTTTGACTTGCCCTTTCACATGGCCAGAGACCAGATAGAGGAGAGTTTGCGCACAAAAATGGCTTCAGTAAAGGTAGGAATCACTCAATAGACACTGACCTACCCTTGTGGTTCATGTTTCCGTGTGCAAACTTGACTTCCTTTCACTGTGATCCTTAACTTGGTAAAACAATTTATTGTATAGGCACGGATGACACAACTTCAAGATGCTCAAAAAGGTGCTGAAGTGACCTCCGAAGTTACCGAGCGTGAACTTGAACTTGAAGCTCAATTGGTTGAAGCCAGAAGCATCATCCAAGAGCAGGTATCACTTCTGAACGACATTTATATGTAGCATTCAATCTCAAATACATCTTTAAACATGGTAATAAGCTAATCATAATCAGAAAAATGTCTCTAGCATGGTAACTGCGGACACTGTACTATATGGAGTGTCTACACGTCTTGGTCCATGCGAAGCTCTGACTAACCTACATTTGGGAACTGAAATTACAGGCGACCATCATGTCTAAGCACTTCTCCAAGTCTGATAAACCAAGGTGAGGTTTGATACACATTCTCTGTAGTTCTCTTATGTTCACTCCAAAACTCCTTTGATTCATGCATTCATACAATAGCAGGAGGTTAAGTGGCCTGGATGCTGAGCGTGAGGCTATTCATTCTGCGTCGACAGATGCTTAAAGATACTTTGATAGTGAGTTTCAGTTCTGGAAGACTGCAATGCCCATCATGACGGCCTGTGATGATTGTCTCTTGTGTTTGTAACCGCAGTAGTATAGCCCAGGATAAACCTCTTCCTGGCATGGTAGCATGAGTCCAGCCGCAGCCTATGTAGTATGAAGTGCAGGAACATCTCGTCTGCCGTTGCTAACCGGTAATCCTGTAGGAATGACAGCGTAGCTACTACTAAGTATTATGTTGGTATTTATAAATGTGCGTTCATTTGTATGCGGAATGTAAATTGTCTAGCCGCCTCGCCTTCTCAGTTTGGTTAACTGCTGCAGATCTTACCTTTTTTTTTTTGAACAGCAGATCTTACCTTGTGGCAGGGCAATCTGTTGTTCAAAGATCAAATTCAGCGAGACTTTTGAGGGTTTTACAAATGACAACAGAGTTAAGGTTATGCATAAATGGAGGGTGAATTCTGTCTTCTCGCACATGACTTGTACACGGAGATGTACCTTGGCTTTCTAAGAAGCCCATTTCACGTGTGTAAGATGGATTTACTAATTAAGTATTACATCTTTTCGTGTACGATTCATTGTGGGATCATGTTCGCTTCATCCGATCTGATGGAGAAGCTGACTCGAACTAGTGTGGTTTGGTGCCAACCAATCTTGTCGCTTTCCGTGTAATCAATGCGTATCTGCTCTAATGATCCGCCCGTTTGTCGGGCACAGTCCTTTGCCTCTCCGAGTTGAGCTGGAGTGTCTGCCGAAATTCTGAACGTGGAGATGCGTATGATATGTTCTTCGCTGAACATAAAAAAGATCCAGTTGAAACTTGAAAGACGAGATCATCCCATATATTTATGTGTATATGGTGCGCTATGCGCAGCATGTGGCCATGTGCTGTGACTTTGGATGCGAATCACATGACAGAGAAATATTATTTTCGGGGCCTTGAGTGCATGTTGGCATGAGATGCTTTTAAATGCACAAAATCGATAGGCAACCGAGGTTAGCAGCTCACCCGTTGCTGTCTATATTGACGTGATCCATGGGTGCGAAATGGCAGCCTCGGTCATCGGATCAAGTACGTCCATCATCTAACCGACGAAGCTTCCAGCTTAAACCAAAGCCACAAATAAACAGTTGAGTTTTTATTAAAAGAAATGAATATATTAGTTTGCGTGAAGTTTCATACTGAATATTGATCAATCACTGAATCACCCCAACGCACTAAATTATTACCATGATAAATCTAAGAATCATTTTTTATTGAAGAATGCCAATAATATTTTATATGGATAATTATAATAAGCAAAGTTGCTTTCTAGGAAGTCATGTGTTCCAAACTTCCAATACAAATGTAGTATGATTAGTTAGAAATATGTTGCATTTTCATTATTTTGTTTTTGGCGCCCGTCATACTATGTTTGGATCATGCTGCTAAGCTGCGAAACGCGCCATTTGAAACCTTGACTAGATGATGGTGTGTACAATAGAGTGATAGTTTTATTTTGGCAAAATGACACAAGCTAATTGTTGTTGAGAGAGAGAGAGAGAGAGAGAGAGAGAGAGAGAAAGATTGCTATTTGTTTTCTTAGCCAAAAGAAATAAAAATTATGTCTGAAACGACAACAATTTTTCAGTTGATATCAAATGTCATTGTTTCATTGCATATTTCTATTGTTCTCTCCATATGGCGTTACAAGTCCCTTTGTGAAGAACCCAATGTTCCAAATCGAGACCAATTCAACATGGTATGGAGAGCAGTGCGCCTGAAGATAACAAGAGCATTCCTCCTTACTAGGGTGTCAAGTGAGATTCCACTTACGTCCCACTTTGAAGTTATCTTGAAATCCACAATTCAAAATTTGAGAACTTTTAGTGACTTAGAATGACTTAAAAGCAGGATATACATGGGATCCCACTTGTATCCCCTTCTCCCTGAAATCAGAAAAAAAATGTAATCACATGAAATCACTTGAATCTCCCGAGCTCCGGTGATCTTTTCAAAAAGTTAGGTATCCAAAAATTCTAAATAAAATCATATAAGTGTGTATATACATATACGTCTAGTTTGTACGACAAAGTTGAATAGAAATATTTTTCCATATGTGGCCTGCATAAAAAAGAAAAATGTTGGAAGGTAAATCTTTTTTTTTTTTGCTTTCAGAGTACAACATATTATTTTATCTAGCAGAACTCCGCAGATATGTACATAACTTGTGTATATATACACGAAACTTTCTTTTAGAAAATTTTAAAACTTCAATGTTTCTTTCAAAATACAAGATCACTGGAACTCAAGGGACAAAACACCTCTCTCCTAGTCACACCGCAAAACTAGGTGAAAAACTTACTCTCTCCGATTAAAAGTAAGTGTCGTAGTTTTGAACAGTATTAGTTTAAAATTACGACGTTTATTATGTATAGGAGGTAGTATAATAAATTGTTACAGCCTCGTACCAAAATCTATGGTCCTGATTGTCCATCATCTCAACGGCATCCAGGACCTAACCACCCCAACTAACTTATCTGCACTTGTCCTGTGCCCACACCCTCCATTTTCCCAATTGCAAAAACTCCAGAATCCAGATTGCTATCTCTTCGAAAGGGACATCACTGGGAAAGAAGAAAGAAGAGAGCCTGTGTCTGTGTGTGCGCGAGATTATATACCCAGAGAGGGAGGGTGAGGTGAGGCCGCGAGGTTGAGAGGGAGAGCACGAGCCACCTCCCGTTTCCACCTCCTCTATCCTATGGATAGAGCCACCGCGACAGCCATAGATATCATCGACATGATCCCATCAGCGCCTTCGCCTTTGTAGCACCACCTCACCCACAGTCTCTTGGACCAGATTTGATCTCCATCCTCGCACGTTCCTTGGATTCTTTTTTTTTCTCCAAGGGGGGAGAAGATGGCAGAAATGGCCGTGACCGTCGCCGCCGGGACCCTCCGTCCCTGCTCCGGCGTGTCGCCGGCGCCGTCCGGCAGCCGCCTGCTTGCCGGCTGGCGTCCCGCTAAGCTGAGGTGAGGAGACTGGCCCAAGATTTTATCTTTTGCTTTTGCCGCATTAGATTCAGAGTCTTCCTTGCCTGATTCGTTGTGTCTCCGATGGCCAAATGCTGTGCTCGGGTGCAAAGACTTCGCTCCAAGATTTGAGTCTCGTTTTTCTAGAATTTAGAACTGGGGGCCTTTTGGAATGAATACTGCAGAATACTGTTTTGTTCAGTGGGATCTCTACAAGTTTTGGTTTGATCATGCGTAGAATTGTTGGTTTATTTCATCACCTACCATGGAGTAGCTTGTTGGTAGATTCAGTTGTTATGTTTTAGGTGCAGAACATGCCGGATAGGCAGATACTAATAGTTGGTGTTATTCTGGTCAGAAAGTGTGAGAAATTCTATTTCTCTGGGTCATTTCATTGTTAAAGTGGTGACGGTACTAATTGGTTTATAGGCTCAGGAGGCTGATACTTGTTATTGCCTATGAGTGTTACTATATGTATATTAACAGGTGTCCGATATGCAATTCCTTGCTTGGAAGGGGATAAAGTTCTATAGACATAGTTAGACAGGGGATGTCCACCAAGTGTTGTTTGCACAATATATCATCTGAACTGGAGTCAAGAATGCTATCAGTTGATTCATGTAATTCTTCCCTGGCTGAAATGGGATGTTGAATTCAGGGCCGGCTCTATATTTTACGGGGCCCTTGTGCAAGGTCAAAATATTGGCCCCTATAGTTACTATAGATGTACACATATGGCGTAAAACGTTAATCCAATTACACATTTTTATTCCGAGACATCTATAAATAATTGATATAACCGATTAAGCAATGTCATATTACAACAGAAAGTCTAAAAAGGTTGCAAAATATAACAAATAATATTCCCTTCTATAATTTGATTACCTCAAATAAGAACCATATTTCAATGAGTTCATCTTCAATAATGTATAAGTGTTTCAAAAAAAAAAAAAATTCGGTCATTTATGGATGAATGCAGATTCTTTCCATTGATTTTCAGCCTGAGGCGGTTGATGACATTTGCAGATACTGTCACTTGTGCTGTGTTTTTCTTCTTTCTTCGTCCTGGATGTTAGAACTAATGTATTATAGTTTCTTATGCCGACTAGTATGATCAAGCTTGATATTATATTCTTTAGTCCGCGGTGTTGCCATATTTACTCTTTTCTGTTGCAATAAACCGCAGGTTTAAAACCTTTTCATTTGTTGTGTTTTTACTGTCTGATAAGCACTAGCTGTGCCATGTGAACAAGATAAGTTGTTTGCTATATACTTGCTTTCTGTGAATATATTAAGTCCTCTAATATTTTGTCTTATTACATCGCGATCTTTGTATTTAGAGATGGGAGTGGGTCATCAATAGGGTCCCCTCTACCCTCTTTAGTTCAGCAAAATGAACTAACTTCTGCAATGACATCATCATTTTGAAAAAGTTAGTTCATTTTTTTTAACTAAAGGGGGTATAGGTTACCCTAATGATGACCCACTCCCATCTCTAGGATTTACTACTCTCAATTTTTGTCATGTGTATTAGTTACAACTGTTTTGTTTTGTCTTGTTTAGATTGTCGTCTCCAGCTTTGAGGGTTCCTAGAGCTGCTTCGCCGGCAGCTGTTGAGGTAGATAGCATAGCTTACCACAAAACATTGGATGAACCTCCATCTTCAACTGCATATACTTTGGTTAGCAGGATGGGAGCCGTAGCAACACCGATACAGTTCCTACACCGAAAGTTATAATAGATCAAGACTCTGATCCGGATGCAACTATTGTGGAAGTAACCTTGGGTGACCGTCTTGGGGATCTTCTTGATACTGTATGTTGTTTACATAATCTTTTAAGTCTATTTTCATTGTTCAAATTACTCTTTGATTATTATTTCTAGCATCATATAATCATGTCATGCTGATTATTTGTGCTTTGTTTAATGTGAAGATGAGTGCTCTGAGAAATTTAGGGCTAAATGTTGTGAAAGCTAGGGTCTGCCTCGATTCTTCTGGCAAGCACAACAAGTTTGCCATAACAAAATCGTAAGTGGATAGTTTTATTATCATTTCAAATAAGCAAAGCTTGGCATGAGAAATCTCATATAAGCTTGATCTTCCACTTATAACAGAATGTGACATCTTTCTTCATTGTACTTTTCTGCACCTATCAGTTCTTGTCTAGAATGAGTGACAGGAATACTCTACAGGTCGACTGGTCGCAAGATTGATGATCCAGAGTTGTTAGAAGCAGTACGACTGACAATCATTAACAACATGCTTGAATATCATCCTGTAGTTTCCTAAACCCCTCATCGTTTTTGTTTTGTAAGCTGTCTTAAATTGAAATCTTGTATACTAAGGGCTGCATCTTTTAATTTATTTGTCACCAGGAAGCTAGCAGTCAATTGGCCATGGGTGCTACTTTTGGGATAGAGCCCCCTACGGAAGTGGTACCTGCTTAAATCCATTCATAGATCAAATAGTTCACATCCTCTTATCTCATCAATATTGAGTACTTGAAAACGTCTCAACCTTTATGGACGTCCCTAAAACCATATTACTTGTCTATATATATGTTAGGAGAAGGAAACATCACATAGAGGTGTGCAAGATACTATTTGCTTGTAAACTTCAATGCTAGTAATGTATTGGCTGTAAATTTATATTTACCTACTTATCTGCTAAACCTGACTGTATAAACATTTTTGGTAAACATGGACTTGACTGACACCTTGTTGCGAAATAGATTCATTTGTTTTTGTGCAGAGCAACTTGCATGAACTTTTCTCATAGTACTATTGCCATGAAATTGCAGTCTGATGCAGCATCAGAATCACGTCTTCTGTATTGGCATGCATGAGATTTGTGATATTTTCTGTATGTAAGTAGTTGTTGCTCGTAAATTGGCAGGTTGATGTGGACATAGCAACTCACATTGAAATCTATGATGATGGTCCTGAAAGAAGGTATTCTATTGTGTTGCTTTAGTCTTTGTAATGCAAGGAAAATTTCATCTACTGTAATTTTCATCCTAATTAAGTGCATGTGATTGGGCTAGAAGCAATGTAATGATTCATTCTTTTATGGATGAAGCATGTGTCCTAAAGAAGAGATCTGAGTGGAGATTTAGCTTGTCTCTGACGTACTTGTCATTTGGAATGAATATGACCACATTTGTCTTTGGAGGATTTTGATTAATAAAGTGCATTGCCTAGAGGTTATAATGCATGCATTAGAGTTATTGGCACTTTGCTTGCCTTGACCACAGTAACGTCTTGGTTTGTTAGATTGCTGTTATTTGCCATACCTATATGTTTCACACTAATTTGATCTCCTCCAATGTTCCGTTCCAGTTTACTTGTTGTGGAATCAGCTGACCGTCCCGGGTTGTTGGTTGATCTTGTTAAGATCATAGCTGACATCAACATCACTGTCCAATCTGGAGAGTTTGACACTGAGGTGACATGAGTCGCTCGGAGCCTTATTTTCATTCAAAAAGCTATTCTTCTGCTGACATTTTGCATCTTGTAGGGGTTATTGGCTAAAGCAAAATTCCATGTCAGTTATCGGGGCAAGCCACTGATCAAGGCTTTGCAACAGGTAAACTCAACCGTGCCTATAATTTTCTGTTAGGTGAGATATATGATTAACATGAAACCAGAACAGTTCGAAAAGTCCTGTCTTCAATCTGTCGTGAAAGAAAACTGTAATTAGCAGACTATTCTGATTGCCAAATGTTATCTCTGTAATATTTCAAATGATCAGTAGCGGAGTGCTTTCTGATTTAGTTTGTTCCTGCAGGTTCTTGCTAATAGCTTGCGCTATTTCTTGAGGAGGCCGACAACAGAGGATGCCAGTTTCTAGGCCTGTCTTAAGATATCCGTGAGATGATAATGGCCAAATGTTATCTCTGTAATATCATCCACTTTATTCTTGAAATATGCATAATTCCCAAAAGACGGAGGTATACAGTGATCTTATGGCGCATACAGGTCTGAGCTATCTTCATTTGAAGGTAGTAGGCTGATGCTGTATGAACTGAAGTAGCCTTCCAAGCTTACATGCTGACATGATTCATAAGCATGTAACACATGATTATTTTGCTACCTGGGATGCATGTTCGATGATAAAATAAGATGGTGACTTGTGGGGCCAATCATCTGTTTATTTTTGTGGACAATGTGGTCGTTTGGTCATTCCATTTTCGGATTAGTCATGGTTGTGACGATAAATGTGCCATGCACACTTGATGATTTTTTTTTGCAGTGAAGGTAAATATATCCCAGCTGCAAACTTTTACCTTGAACAAAAGATACGCTATTCAGTTTGATAAAGTATACAACACTGATGAAAAAGCATGAACGTATTTGGCATTCGTTTGGGTTTGCGGCTACGTTTTTTCAACGCAAATGCATTAGCCTTAATAGGTTTCAGGAGCAGAGTAAGCTCTGTTCAACCAGCCCAACTGCGCAGGGCCCAATTCGCCCCCAACTGAAGAAGAGTATCCACCGTTGATCTGCCGTCTATCTCTCCTCAGGTTGTGCCCTCGTGCTCGCTTACAAACCAGGGTCACCCTAAAAAAAACAGTGGGTGCTGATGAATTTTTGCTGTCCAATGTCTACCACCGGTGCTACCTTCGGGTGAGGTGCAGCGAAAACCACACGCTCAGCGGCTGGGCGCGGCGACACGTAACCGAGCGAGGGTTAGCTTGAACTCCGAGAAGCTTTGATGGATGGGACCTGGTTGGCCTGCTTTGCACCAACCCAAAAGACTCTGCCCCAATTCCATGGTGATGCCCAACACCCAACCCTAGCTGCTTGGTGCTCTTGGTCACTCACGGAGAACGATTCAACCGAGAGTCCTTTTTTGCCTGCGACAATGTCCCTCGGTGTCCACACTAGTGAACCCCGAGCAACAGGAGAGCCCTGGATTAGGGATTGGCTGTCGAATTGAGACGACAATTCATCGCTTCATGACATACGCGCAACAGTCGTTGCCGCGCCTAATCTGAGAGGGAGAGGGACGATCGAATCTCGCAACATCCTAATCTCGCAACACGCACCTCGACTCGGCCACTCGAGAGACCAGCGGTACCAGCAGGTAGGTACCAATTATCATGAGTCATCAGAAGCACATAACACAGACGGTTGGGAAAATTTGTAAGCACCGGAGAACTTCTCCTTAGTGTTAGTGCTGGCAAGGAGAGAGATGATACATATACAATCTAAAGAAAAACATTGATTGATTGAGGTATATATCTGTTTGATTTATGTGTGGGAAACCGAAAGAGAGATTGTTATAGATTCTGCCTAAAGGTCTTGAAAACCAGAAACTAGTGTTGGAACAAGCGTGACTATGTATTTTATATGGTTGTGGAATAACCTTCTTATCTGCTAGTTTTTCGGCCAAAAACTCATGAAACATCAATAATTATTCTACAAAAAACACCTGTATAATTTGTTGGACATGTTGTGTCCACCGAACAATCAATGTAATCCGTTATAACTTGGAGCGACCAGATGAACGACTCATATTTTTATTATTTTATTTGATTAACATATAACTTTTTTGGGAGCATTAATTCATATAGTAATACTCCCTTAATTTTAGTTTACAAATCCAGCACGTATACCTAGGTCGCTAATTTTACGTATGTAATATAAATTATATAACACAAAAATTATATCATTTGAAAATATAACATTTGAAGTTTGTAATGGTATATTTTTATAATATATACTTTGTATTATGTAGATCAAATTAACGACCTAGGGGTACGCGTATGCCCTATAAACTGAACCGGAGGGAGGACATCTCATCGATTTCCTCGGGCTTGTACGAGGGTTCATTTTGCATGTTGTTGCTGAAGTGTGATCTTTGGACTCGCCAAAAAACAGTACTTGCGTACTGCAAATTTTATTAATTTTTAGGGTTTATGGTACAAAGAAATAAAGTACAAGAGAGTTGTACTAAAAGCAAAAGGATGAATCAAATGAAACTGTCCACCCATGCCGCAAAATTGGCATAGGCCTTCTTGGTCGCTCTGAATTTCAGCATAGTCATTTCCTCCTTGAACACTGCTCGACATCTGTATAAATTTGGACGAATCTGTTGGAAAATGAAAGCATTCCGAGTTTTCCAAATGGCCCACAACCCCATCAGGATGATCTCCATGAAGAAAGGCTCCCTAATTTTATCTTTCAAAGTCTGAATGCAGTCAAGACCAAATGTATCAGTTAGAACTGCCAAAGGGGCAAGGGAACGCCAACAAATTTGAGCAAAAGGGCAGTGAAAAAACAGGTGATCTCTGGTCTCAAGAGCAGCCCTATTGCACAGCACACATGTGTAGTCTGGCAGCAAAAAGTTTTCCTCTGCAACATTGCCCTTGTGTTCAATCGGTCCACCAACATTAACCAGCCAAACACCTTATGTTTTCTCTGACAGCAAGATCTCCATAACCAGTTAAAGGCAGAATGGGGTGTAGGACCAATTTGGAGTTGCTTGTAAGCCTTCTGAAGTGTGATGTGTTGCACTTATTTTTCTATTTACCGTAAATACAGCCATAAAAGTAAAAAAAGAAAACCATGATTTAAGTAAACGGCGCATCAAGAGAAGTCTGGTTACATAAATAAAATAATCGTGATCCATCGCAGTACCAAACCCCAATGGAGTCATGTCTAGCTTAGCTGGTCAAGGTCCAAACAACTTAGGGTTCTTCGATCGATCCATACCTGCTTGTCCTCCTTAATAGCTCGATTTGTTTGTGTTATGCCGTGATCAGTGATGTTATATATCCTTTTAAAATCTTCCTAGCAACCTGCAATTTATTATGCGCGCGTACATACAACAAAGCTCTAAGCCTCTAACCAGGTGTCCAAAACGAGGAAAAAAAGACAAGGCGCGAAGGTAAACAACATGAGCATGCATGCATCTGCAACCTTCGCAATAATTAGTTCCCAACTAAAACCCCTCGAATGGATTTATATATGCGGTAAGACTGCATATAAGAGCATCTCCACCGGGGGCCTCCAAGTGACCCCAAAGGCCCAATGGGGGTCCGGACGGCAACATCGCCCACCAGCGGCACCCCCAAAGGGTCGCCCCGAGCGAAATCGTGTCCGGCACCCCGAAAGGCCTCACATGGGACGGACATGGCCTCCGACAGGGGTGACCCACCCGTCATAGGCACAGCCCCGGCGTGACCTGAATCATTCGATCCCCACACCCTCCTTCTTTTTCCTCTCGCCGGCGATTCACAAAATCGCCGCCACTCTCGTCGCCGCCTGCTTGATTCGCACCTCGGGGACCTAGCCGCAGCGCTAACGCAGACCCGCCTGCCGCCGCTCCCCGCCGGTCTGCGACCTGTCTAGCGCCGGCGTAGCTAGTTTCAGGCCGGGTACGCCTCTTCTTTCCTCCCGCCCCGCCCGCAACTTGTTCGACCATTGGTTGATATGCTGATTTTATTGATTCGTCATTCTTGGCATTGTTTCAGTGCTTTGTTTCGTCAAATAGGCAATGGACAGCGACGACGAGATCATGTTTTTCGAAATGATGGCGGAGGATGCCGCCCTTGCGACCGACGACGAGGAGAATGAGATGGTCATGGCCGCACTTCTAGATGTCGTAGTCGAGGCAGACCCGGGGCCGAAGTTTGGAGGATCAGCGATGGGGCGGAGGGCCAACAAGGAACGCAACAGAGCAACTGGCCACATTGATGCGGGTAGGGTCCCGATTTTCACGGATTGAGGGCGAATGAACGAGGAACACGGAGAACACGAAAAACACAAGAGGGGAAAAGTCAAACACAAGATAACTAGCAAAGCAACACGGACGAAATCAACCGGTAACAAGTCCCCAAGGGCAGCCCCCGATTCTCAATCTCCAAGCAACCTTACTCTTAGGATTGTTTCTCTCACCGGTCAATCCCACCGGTCCAATCTAGTCACTCAAAGAGGGTGGATTGGCAAGTAATCGCAACTACAAGAAGAAGCCTTGAATCCACAAGAGGGATCTTCTCCACAAGGGGAGGCCTTGATTCATCTCCATAGGAGGCAACACTAACAAGGGGTGAAAAGGAGCAAAGCTCAACTCAAGTCTAATCTCAGTCTAACCCTAAATCTGAAGTGGGAGGCACCTATTTATAGTCTAGATGCGAAAAGGTAGATGAGTGGCTAGGATTACATGGCTCAAGGGCCAACTCAGCACACAGGCTCGCGCAGCCCCGGTAGTACCGGAGGAAAAGGGTCGGCAGAACCGACGAAGGTCAACTCAGCTCGCCGGGTTGCGCAGGTCCGATAGTACCGGCGGTGATGGTCCGGTAGTACGGATCGAATTCCGGTAGTACCGCTTAAGTTTTTCCGAGACACCCGTAGCTCCGGAGATTCGGCGGTAGTCGCCCCGGTAGTAGAGCCGGTAGTACCGGGCTGCTCCGGTAGTACCGGGCTGCTCCGGTAGTACCGGATGGTCGGCGGCGGTAGTACTGGCCGTCGGTTTTTCTTGCTCTTCATCCTCATCTTCTTGGCTCAATCCTTGTCCATCTTCATCACTTGGTGGGGTAGCTTCATGAGGGTTGTACCTTAACACACACAAGGTATCTGAATGAAGTAGCAAACCATTCAAATGGGTGTCGAAATCACACATAGAGAGGAGCGAGGTCACCTTTTCATTAAGTGCCTTGACTCTTGATCTTGTCATTGGACCATTTGGTGGTGTTGGTGTTGTGTGCCTAGGCAGCACTACACCATCTCTCCCCCTTGGGAAAGAGTCGTCCTCGACTCTTCGCTTTCATCATCACTTGAGTTCTCATGGTAAGGCGAGATGTCGGCTACGTTGAAGGTGTCATGTACGCCGTACTTGGACTTTGGGATGTCAATCTTGTAGGCATTATCGTTGATGCGCTTGAGAACCTTGAAAGGGCCATCTCCTCTTGGTGCTAGCTTGGACTTTCTCCCGTCGGGGAAGCGATCTTTGCGTAGATGTAGCCAAACAAGGTCTCCTTCTTCAAAGATCATGGGGCGCTTGTGCTTGTTCATCTTCGTAGCATGGGCGTCATTGTGCTTCTCTAGCGTGGTTCTTGTGTCTTCATGTAGTTTTTTCATATAAGCGGCGCGCTTGTCGAAGTCCATGTTGACTTGCTCACGGTGTGGAAGTGGTAGCATGTCTAGTGCGGTGTAGGGGTTGTAGCCATAGACGACCTCGAAGGGTGTTCTCTTTGTTGCGCGGTGTAGTGCTTGATTGTAGGCGAACTCGGCGTGTGGGATGCACTCTTCCCAATTCTTCAAGTTGGGCTTGATCAACACACGAAGGAGTGTGGATAGGCTTCGGTTCACCACTTCGGTTTGACCATCGGTTTGAGGGTGGTATGCGGTGGAGAATAGTTGCTTGATTCCCATCTTGGCCATCAACGTCTTCCAAAAGTAACTCACGAACTTGACGTCACGATCCGACACAATGGTCTTGGGTACTCCATGAAGACGGACGATTTCCCGAAAAAACAAAGTAGCAATATGTGAAGCATTGTAACATCCTGAAATTTGCCTCTTCAAAAATTTCTTTTAAAAATATTGCTATCGACTTTGGATTTAATTTTCTGGGTTTAACTACCTTTTCAATTTTCAATCTTTTACAAAATCTTGTCCAAGCCTGGGATCTTGTGTTTTGGGTTCTCTCCCACTTGGTGCACTTGTTTCCTCTCCCTTTTACCCAAAAACATTTCCTCAAGATTTTCTTTTATCTTAAAAACCAAAATCCATTTATTTTAGCTTTACAAAGGAAGTATATTAAATGCCATTTAAAAAATTCTACAAAAATTAGGGAATGATCCCTAGGCACTATATAGCCTATTTATGCAAAAATATTTTATTCACACTTGAGGATTTACCTCAAATTATTTCTACCCAATTTCTGCCCTCTAACTCGAATGATTTTGAAAACTAGTCAAATGATTTTTCTAGTGGGAGGCAAAGACCTAGATACAAGCCCAAAGGGTGTCTACACCTCAGAACAAAAGGTTAGCCAAACCAAAAATATTTTGCTTCTTCAAAACAACTGTTTCCTTTTTGACCAGTATGGTTTTTCCAAAATTCTACATAGACCAAGTTTCGAATTTGGCAAAACTTTAGTCAGCAAAGTTGCTGGATTTTCCATTTGGCGCACAACGGTGAAAACCTCATCTCATTTGGAGCTATGAGCTGGGAGTTATAGCTCGATGCTGCTTCTGGCATGCCTAGAACCGTGGTCACCGCCGGCGTGACCATGCCAGGCGGCGCCGCCATGTTCTGGTCGTCGCCGTTCTGCTTCCGCTCTCCCCAGACCGTGCCCAATCCACTCCTCTCCACTCCCTCGACCACCGACGCCGGAAATCGCCAGCGCGACCACCTCCACAAGGCCACAGATGCAAGCCGACGCGCCGCCCGGAGCAGTGCCACCGGGGCCCCGCTCGTCAGCCACTCCACCGCGCCCCCGTGCCTATCCACCTCTCCCCTGTGAGCTCGTGAGACCTCCGCCACCAGCTCTGCGACGCGCCGCACAAAACAGTGCGCAGCACAGCGCGCGCCACCTCGCCGTGCCAATAATGGCGGCCACCCCTCGGGAGGCTATAAGTAGCCCTCCCCAGCAGCCTCCAGACATCGCACCACCACCCTCACCCTCCCTATTGTCCCCTACCGTAGTATCAAGGCCAGTAGAGCACCACCTCGCCGGAATCGAGCTCTCCCTGGCCGCTCGGGTTCCGCACGATTTGTTCACCACCAGCACCTCCCCCACCGATTCCTCGCCCAGGCCACCCTCTCAGACCACCATGGACCTCCCGCCGCCCTCGCCTGGGTGATTGGTGGCCGGAGCCGTAGAATCCGTCCTCGACAGATCGCCGTCGCCACGGGAGGAGAAGCTCTGCTTCGGACAGACCTCGCCGACATCCGTGAGTGCACGGACGGGCTGCGCCACACCTCCCCGAGCCGCCCTGCCTCCTCTTCCTCCCCTCCCCGTCGCTCTAGCCGCCGGAAAATGCCGCCGGTGAGTTCGCCGGAGACGAACAGTGTTTTCCCTAATTTCGCGCGAAAAACGTTTTAAAGCAGTGGGCCACTGCCTGGTGGGTCCCGCTGGTCAGATTTTTAATATTTACCCGAAACGTTTTTCTGTTTTATTTTTCTGTTTAAAATTGGGCAGATTTTAGGGCTAACTTTGAAAGGCCATATCTTCCTAAAAAATGACCAGAAGAATATGAATCTTTTTTTGACAGCTTTGTTTTGAAAATGTCTGTCCAATGGCACCAAAATGAAATGGTTTGGAATTTATTTGCTTGGTCATTTATTTGATGGCTTAGGAAGGGTTTTTTTATGCATTTTTATTTCCCTTGTTAGATTTAAGCCTCTCCAACGAAGTGGAAGTTGTTCCCGAACCATATCCCACTGCTGAAGGCAAGCCGTTAACCCGATCTCAAGCTTGGTCGAACTTTAGAAAATTTCTTGATTGTTTAATTTGGTTGCTCTTGCATCTCACATGCCATATTGCGTTGAGTATTGTCGCATTACTATATATTTGTTTATCTTCAATATCTTGCGCATCACTCCCCTTTCTCGAGACGATGGACTGGGGGAACCGCCATAGTTGAAGGAATGGAGGAACGATGCAACTATGCTATGTTTGTGGTCAAACGAGATGGCGCTGGCCGGAGGTATCTCTGCCACAGTCGTCCGGTTGACATTACTTTCTTTTATAGTCAAACGAGATGGTGCTGGTCGGAGGTAGCTCCGCCACAGTCGTCCGGTTGACGCTACTTTCTTTCATAGTCAAACGAGATGGCGCTGGTCGCAGGTAGCTCCGCCACAGTCGTCCGATTGACGTTATTTTCTTTTGCTAAGTTTGGACCTTGATACGTGGTGGCGCCATAGTCGCCCGGTCAATACGATTTAATTACTGCTTGGATTATTATGTGAATGTCATGTGTTGCTGGGATCATGTTGGTGATGGGAATTAAAATTTGACTAAAAAGATAACCACCTCCCTCGACTAGATTGTGTCACATAGTGCCACTCACCAAACACAACCAGCACAACCATGCGTCGTTCATATGGGCGGACCATGGCCGAGTATTCTATCAAGCCTCCTTTTGGCAAGTCTAGTCAATTACCTTGTGGTCGGGGCTAGTCTTGCGAAGGTTCCAGAGCTAGGCGTCGCTCATCTGTTGGGGGCGTGCCAGATTAACTTCGTCATAAGACTTGGTCCCCAGGACGTGTCGGTGGCTACACAGGGAGTGTCTAGGTAGAGTAAGCGGTTATGGAAGTATGGGTTTGTACTGCTCACCATGATCGGTTCTAGTACTTCGGTACCGGCGGTACAAGCCTAGACTTCAGTGTGGATAAAAGTTGCAACCTGTCGACAGTGTAAATCTAGAATCTAGCCTTGTCCCTTGGTTATGGGACGATGTTTGGGTCAAGTCACGCTATGAGTCAGTCCGGTCGAACATGGAGAATTAATAATATGAAACCCAACGATCATGTGGAGACTTGAGAGCCTAGCCAGAGTTGGCTAGAGGCTTGAAAGCCTAGAATAAAGCCAGAGTTGGCTAGAGGCTTGGAGCCTAGTTGTGGTTACAGTTGTTGAGTGAGAAATGTGAACTCACTTTAGAAATACGAAACGTCCTACTAAGGTAAGTAGGTAAGTTATGTCCAACCGTTAAGCTTGGACTCGCACTTTTATACCCGAACTTATGCCATGCTACTTTCCGAACTTATGCCATGCCATATAGATAGACCTTGTTTGATTTTAGGCTAATGTCTTGCGAGTACATTCAATGTACTCACCTGGCTTTTCATGTGGCCAGACCCCGCTGCACCTCGCCGAGTACCCGCTGTACGAGAACTAGGAATCTGTATCCCAGGTAGAACCCCGTGGAATAAGGCCGTCGTTGCCACGCTACTACCTACGTACCCGCTGCGATCTCTGATAGAGGCTCGATGTTGGATAAATAATGTACATACTGTTGTGTGCGCCTGTTGCGCGATCGCTGGAGCCTCACCCCGTGTTGTAATATGTACCCATCCGAACTCGGAGCCATATATATATTTGGTTATGTCTTTGTTTATCAAGTTGTCATATATCCAGTGTTTCTGGGACTGGTATATGGGGTAACTCGATCATCTGGATCGGGGTGCCACAGAGCTTGGTATCAGAGCCTAACTGCCTGTAGGATACCCTAGTTCCTGGACGACTTAGGGTAGAGCTTGCTGTGTTGCCTGCTTCTTCACTGTTTCTCTATTTGTTTGTGCTTTTAAACTTTAACGCTCACCTTTTTGGCTTCTGTCCCTGGTACAGATGGCAGAGTTGTTCGCCGAGACCACCGCCGCACACATTCCCGGCTTTCCGCAGTTTCTCCATGAGATTTGGGACCACCTCTACCCAGGCACACCTCCCCCGACCTACCGCGTGTACTACAACCGTCTCGACAGGTCCACCTCTGAGTTCACCGCCACCGTCCACTTGCGCCCAGAGCCGGTGGCCGATGGATCTTCCACGCCCTCACTTCCGGTGTCTCTACTCAGGCGACCCGAGCCATACAGGAGGCTGCAGGAGACGCCATCGTCTTCCTTCGCACATACGACCCAGTCATGAGGCAGTGCACCCGTTACGTCTACTTCCCGAGGTTGGATTTAGACAACGGGACATTCTTTTTCCCAACCCAGGTGACCCCGCTCAGCCCTCACCGCCCTCCTTCAGTACACCACCCTCCTCCACCAGTATCTCCACATCACCCTCCTCCAGTTTGCCTCGCTTCGCGCCAACGTGGCCATGGCCGAGATGACGGGCATCTGGAGCTAGTTCTTCTCGCCGCCCACCTCGGCTCCCCACCTTTACCCGTAGCTCCCTCGAGCAGATCAGGAGGGGAATAGCCCGCTTTTCCGCACCCCACGTTCCGTCGCCACCTTCCCGCACTCGTAGCAGCGCCGCTCACTACTACTCACGCTTCACCCCTATACGATCCAGCATCGTCGCGTCCGTGCCGACACCCCCCTTACTCCGGAGACTCCCGAGACGACCGGACTTCACCCGACTACAGCCCCGCAAGGGAGGACATCGACATCATCCCACCAGCGACACCCCTCGAGATGGAGTTCTAGACGCTCGGAGACTGCATCGCTTAGTGTATTATACCTTTCCGCCGTATCGCGCGCTCGAATAATGTAGTGGTAGAGTTGTATCCTACATCTTGTATCATGTACTTTGTATCATGTATCTTGTATCGAGTAGCTTGTATCTTTTATCTTGCATCTCGTGTAAGGTAGCAAGTAACTGAATCTTGTAACCCAACCAGCCATTGTATATCACCGTGCTTTGTTGTCTTTGCAAACCTTGTTTCCATTTGGTTTTTCTTGGATGTTGCACTTTTTCCCCATATGGATGCTCATGGTACGTGTCACCACATTCAACCATCCAGGATGAGGCCCAATAGCGGTGCAAGTGGCAGCCAAGGAACCCCGGTTCGTCGTTCCGCACGACAAGCGGGCGAGGATCCCGTGCCCCCGCAATCACCTCCTCCTCCACCAACTCAGGAACCAAGCCCAAGTCAGTTCATGATGATGATGGATGAACATCATACCCAGCACCTGACTCAGATCATGAGAGAGTTTGGCACGTACATGCAAGCCCAAGGTGCCCCACGCCCAGGCACTCAAGCTGCAGGATTTCCAGCGTACTCAGACACCAAAGTTCTCGGAGGCTGACGACCCGCTTGAGGCTGACGATTGGCTCCGCACCATGGGAAAGAAACTAGAGCTCGCTCGCGTTGACGAGCAGGACAAGGTGCTCTTCGCCACCCACTACCTTGAAGGCCCTGCCAACGTTTGGTGGGACAATCAAAAGGACGCAGGGGAAATGGACCCACTGTCACTTCAGAATTTCAGGAAGCCTTCCGCAAGGCCTACATACCCTCAAGCCTTATAAAAATGAAGCAGCAGGAATTTCTGGCACTCACTCAGGCAGCAAATCCATCAATGAATATCTGACCAAGTTCAACAACCTTGCTCGCTATGCACCCGAGGACACCAACACAGAGGAAAAAAGAAAGACAGGTTCCTTCATGGGATGCATCAGGCCATAAAGACTCAGCTCAGCGTTCTACAGTTTCCAGATTTTCAGGCCATGATCAACACTGCACTAATCTCAGAAAAGGAGCACCGCACAATTTATGACTCTCACAAGCGGAAGTTTGAGCCACGTAAGAACCAGCATGAAGGAGCTACTTCAAAGCCACGTACATGGCAGCCCAACAACCAGACCTCAACACCTCAGAACACTTGGAATCAACCCAGGAAGGATGGATATCCCCGAAGGATTCTACCACAAGCGTCCCCTAGTGGATGACTGCAAGAGAGAAAACTCCTGCTTCAAGTGTGGCAAGACAGGACACTACATCAAGGATTGCCCCCTTCACAACAGCCACGGCAACAACAACAACAACTCCAACAACAACCACCCTGCTGGTGCAATCAAGCCACCTCAAGTTGCCCGTGTCCACCACATGTCCGCAGAGGAAGCCTACGAAGCTTCGATGTAGTGCTTGGTACGTGTACTATCAACACTAAACCCGCGCTGATTTTATTCGATTCTGGAGCTTCCCACTCTTTCATCTCGAAGGATTTTGTTGCCAAACACCGTTTTCCCGTTTCCCCTTTGGGCCATCTTTTGGTGATACAAACCCCCGCCTAGAGATGAAAACAAACACCGTTTGTCAAGACCTGACAATCAGCATCAACCAAGTGAAATTCCCAGCTCAGCTCAACACCCTCAATGTGCCCGGTCTCGACGCCATCCTTGGAATGGATTGGTTGGTACAACATGCAGCCCAGATTGACTGTGCAACCGGAGCAGTTACCTCACCAACCCAAAGGCATACGTACCACCTACTTGCCAAATAAACCCCACCAGATAAATGCAAAGATGTTTCTTGTCCAAGCCCCGAGATAGGCAAGTGTATGTGGTCAGTGAATACCCAGACGTGTTCCCAGAAGAGCTACCCGGAATGCCCCCTGACCGTGATATTGAATTTGCCATTGAAGTTGTACCGGAACAAACCCAATATTCAAGAAACATTACCGTATGACAAACCCGAGCTAGTGGAATTGAAGAAGCAGCTCGATGATCTAATCAAGAAGAAGTTCATTCGCCCGAGTATTTCGCCTTGGGGATCACCAGTTCTATTTGCAAAGAAGAGCGATGGTACGCTCCGGCTATGCATTGACTATCGCTCTCAATGATGTCACCATCAAGAATAAGTACCCACTACCACGAATCAATGATCTGTTTGACCAACTCCGTGGTGCCCGTGTATTCTCCAAGATTGATCTCCGCACGGATATTATCAGCTGAAGATCGAGAAAGTGATATTCCCAAGACCGCTTTTACCACCAGATATGGACTGTACGAATGTATGTTATGTCATTCGGCCTAACCAATGCTCCCCTACTTCATGGGCATGATGAACAAGGTATTCATGGAGTATCTCGACAAGTTCGTCGTGGTCATCGACGACATCCTCATCTACTCCAAAAATGAGGAAGAGCACGCCGAACACCTCAGATTGGTTCTCGGAAGACTACGTGAACAACAACTTTATGCCAAGTACAGCAAATGCCAGTTTTGGTTAAAAGAAGTGGAGTTCCTAGGACATGTATTGTCCGGAGCCGGTGTGGCCGTAAACCCCAACAAGATCTCTGATGTGCTGAACTGGAAAACACCCACCAATGTGTCAAAGTCAGAAGCTTCCTAGGATTGGCTGGTTACTACCGAAGATTCATTGAAACTTTTCCAAGATAGCCAAGCCCATGACGGACTTGTTAAAGAAAAATCGCAAGTACACCTGGACAGACGAATGTGAAGAAAGCTTCAACGAGTTGAAGACCCGATTAACCACAGCCCCAATACTAGTACTGCCCGATGATGCCAAGGATTTCACGTATACTGTGATGCATGTAGAAATGGACTAGGGGCCGTCTCATGCAAGAAGGGAAGGTCATCGCATACGTATCAAAGCAACTCAAGACCCATGAGCTGAATTACCCCACATACGACTTGGAATTGGCCGCTGTCATACTCGCCTTGAAAACTTGGCGACATCATCTTATTGGTCGAAGATGCGAGATCTACACTGATCACAAAAGCTTGAAGTACATCTTCACCCAGCTGACCTCAACCTGAGGCAAAGAAGGTGGCTGGAGGTAATCAAGGACTACGACCTTGGAATTCATTACCATCCAGGGAAGGCCAACGTGGTAGCAGATGCCCTAAGCAGGAAGCCCCCAAAGATGCAGCCAAGTTTAGAGAAAGAGTTCGCAAAGCTAAACTTGTGCGTGGGAAGCAAGGCCTATTTAAGCACCTTGGAGGTGAAACCAAACCTGGAGGAAGAGATAAAAACCGAGCAGGCCAACGACCCCGGCATAAAAGGGATCAAGATCAAAATACCACTGGGTAAGGCCAAGGAATTTTCCTTGGACAGTCAAGGAGTGCTCCGCTACGGTAACCGCCTTTGTGTATCCGACAAGGCCGCGCTAAAACAGCAGATCCTCAGGGAAGCCCACGAGTCTGCCTATTCTATCCACCCGGGAAGTACCAAGATGTACCAAGATTTGAAGCAAATATTCTGGTGGGCCGGTATGAAGAAGGAGATCGCCTACTATGTCGCATGCTGCAACGTATGCAACCTAGTCAAGGCCGAGCACCAAAAACCCGCTGGATTTCTTCAACCCCTTAAGTGCCGAGTGGAAATGGGACAACATATGTATGGATTTCATCGTCGGACTTCCCAAGTCCAGCCGGGGAAATGACTCCATCTGGGTCATTGTCGACCGTTTGACGAAGGTGTCTCACTTTATTCCCGTCAAGACAACGTACCGTTCAGACCAGCTAGCGCAACTCTATGTGAACAGGATTGTCAAACTCCATGGAGTTCCGAAGACCATTGTGTCAGACAGAGGTACGCAATTTACCTCCAAATTTTGGACAAGCCTGCAACGGCCATGGGGACAACGCTATCCTTCAGTACCGCGTATCATCCCCAGATCGACGGGAAAACGGAGCGAGTCAACCAAATATTAGAAGACATGCTACGCTCGTGTGTGCTCGCCTATGGTGCAGGTTGGGAAGATAGTTTACCCTATGCAGAGTTCTCATACAACAACAACTACCAAGGAAGCCTGAAAATGTCACCATTTGAAGCACTGTATGGGAGGAAGTGTCGGACCCCACTCAACTGGTCTGAAGCCGGAGATAGCAAGATCTTTGGGCCCGAGGTTTTGTTGGAAGCCGAAAAGCAAGTACATCTGATTCGTGACTGGCTCAAGGCAGCCCAGTCCCGCCAGAAGAGTTATTACGACCGACGGCACCGTCAGATACACTTCGAAGAGAACGACTATGTCTATCTTCGGGTAACCCCCCTCAAGGGACTGAAAAGATTCCACATGAAAGGGAAGCTGGCCCCGAGATTTATTGGACCCTTCAAGATCTTAGCAAGGAAAGGGACATTAGCCTACCAGCTAGAACTACCAGAAGAACTGGCTGGAGTGCACGACGTCTTCCACGTATCCCAGCTAAGAAAATGCATCTCACCACCAACCAAACAGGCTGACATTAGGGAATTGGAGTTAAGCGCGAACTGACGTACGAGGAACACCCCGTCAGAATTTTGGATGAGTCAGAACGCCGTACCCGCAACAAGGTCACAAGGTTCTACAAGGAACAATGGGATAAACACACTGAAGTTGAAGCTACATGGGAACGAGAGGATTTGTTAAGGACTGAGTATCCGTACCTGTTCAGCGAGCAACAGGAATCTTGAGGACGAGATTCAACTTAAGGGGGAAGGTCTGTAACATCCTGAAATTTGGCTCTTCAAAAATTTCTTTTAAAAATATTGCTATCGACTTTGGATTTAATTTTCTCGGTTTAACTACCTTTTCAATTTGCAATCTTTTACAAAATCTTGTCCAAGCCTGGGATCTTGTGTTTTGGGTTCTCTCCCACTTGTTGCACTTGTTGCCTCTCCCTTTTACCCAAAAACATTTCCTCGAGATTTTCTTTTATCTTAAAAACCAAAATCCATTTATTTTAGCTTTACAAAGGAAGTATATTAAATGTCATTTAAAAAATTCTACAAAAATTAGGGAATGATCCCTAGGCAATATATAGCCTATTTATGCAAAAATATTTAATTCACACTTGAGGATTTACCTCAAATTATTTCTACCCAATTTCTGCCCTCTAACTCAAATGATTTTGAAAACTAGTCAAATGATTTTTCTAGTGGGAGGCAAAGACCTAGATACAAGCCCAAAGGGTGTCTACACCTCAGAACAAAAGGTTGGCCAAACCAAAAATATTTTGCTTCTTCAAAACAACTGTTTCCTTTTTGACCAGTATGGTTTTTCCAAAATTCTACATAGACCAAGTTTCGAATTTGGCAAAACTTTAGTCAGCAAAGTTGCTGGATTTTCCATTTGGCGCACAACGGTGAAAACCTCATCCCATTTGGAGCTATGAGCTGGGAGTTATAGCTCGATGCTGCTTCTGGCATGCCTAGAACCGTGGTCACCGCCGGCGTGACCATGCCAGGCGGCGCCGCCATGTTCTGGTCGTCGCCGTTCTGCTTCCGCTCTCCCCAGACCGTGCCCAATCCACTCCTCTCCACTCCCTCGACCACCGACGCTGGAGATCGCCAGCGCGACCACCTCCACAAGGCCACAAATGCAAGCCGACGCACCGCCCGGAGCAGTGCCACCGGGGCCCCGTTCGTCAGCCACTCCACCGCGCCCCCGTGCCTATCCACCTCTCCCTTGTGAGCTCGTGAGACCTCCGCCACTAGCTCTGCGACACGCCGCACAAAACAGTGCGCAGTACAGCGCGCGCCACCTCGCCGTGCCAATAATGGCGGCCACCCCTCGGGAGGCTATAAGTAGCCCTCCCCAGCAGCCTCCAGACATCGCACCACCACCCTCACCCTCCCTATTGTCCCCCACCGTAGTATCGAGGCCAGTAGAGCACCACCTCGCCGGAATCGAGCTCTTCTTGGCCGCTCGGGTTCCGCATGATTTTTTCACCACCAGCACCTCCCCCACCGATTCCTTGCCCAGGCCACCCTCTGAGACCACCATGGACCTCCCGCCGCCCTCGCCTGGGTGATTGGTGGCCGGAGCCGTCGAATCCGTCCTCGACAGATCGCCGTCGCCACGGGAGGAGAAGCTCGATCTGCTTCGGACAGACCTCGCCGACATCCGTGAGTGCACGGACGGGGTGCGCCACACCTCCCTGAGCCGCCCTGCCTCCTCTTCCTCCCCTCCCCGTCGCTCTAGCCGCCGGGAAACGCCGCCGGTGAGTTCGCCGGAGACAACAGTGTTTTGCCTAATTTTGCGCGGAAAACGTTTTAAAGCCGTGGGCCACTGACTGGTGGGTCCTGATGATCCCGAAGAGCAAGTCTTGATGCCTGCACAAATAACGGGATTTAGGTTGAGACTCCAAGTGCAGAGTGTATAGTATAGTGGAAGACAGTTTTCCCCACGAGGGGTGACTCGAGGGTTTAATATCGAACTCTCGGGGAATCTGAAGTGGTAGATTTATCTTCTTATCCTTCTTTTGGTTACCTACAAAACAAGGTTAGATGTTTTGGTCCTCAACCTCACCTGTGGTTGTCAAGCACAAGGTGTAAGAATGATATCAGGATAGTTATGCAATGCAAACAAGAAATAAATATGCAATGATGGTGGATGCAATGGTAAATGATATTTTTGGGTTTTTAATGATGTATGCAAGATGAAAAGTATTTTTGTATTTTCGGATTTAATGATGGCTGAAAATATAAAAGTGGTATATGGTGTTGGAAAGGTGTTTCTTATGATTAAAAATGGACTGGGGTTCATGGTTTCACAAATGCACTCTCTCTTTATAAAGTGGTAGACAATGGAACACACAAAGTTAACATATGAGATTGCAACACAGGGTTTGATAACAAGTTACTTAGATATATGGGCATCACGTCCTAACATAGAGATCTTTTGGTTATTAACCTCTCTTATACTCCACCAAGATGCGAACTAAATCATAACACCTCAGTAATTAAGATAACTCAGAGTATAGCATTAAGTATCATGACATGAAGTGAAAATAAGAACATGCTAGATCTAGTCATGGAGTAGTGGCAATGGTCACGCCCACATCCCCGGTAGCATGGTATTTTAGTTTATCCCTAGTGAGGTAACAAAGTAAGGTAAAGATACCAAAGTGGATCGCAGAACTTTCTCTCACGTTCACTGCACTAGCCACCCCCCGTTACTCCAACTAATGCACACGTTCCCCCCACACGCTCTCATAAACATGCTTGATCAAAACAAGTAGACAAGAACGGGGTACATAATATGCATCTATACTCATAACTGAAACAAACATTGCAATCTCAAACATATATTAACTCATAAAGATCCACCACAAAGGTATTACAACGGTGACCGTAATCATGTTCAGCAGCTCATACGGTGCTAATTAGTGAAGCTCAAGAGAGGAGAGATACATAAGTTACTTCCACAAACCCATAGTCCAGAGGTGGACTACTCCCTCTTCATCATGGAGACGGTGGAGAAGTCGATGGAGAAGATGGAGACCACGCCGGCAGCGCCCCGCCGGAGTTTTCCCCCTCCAATCTGCAGCTCCTGATCTCCGTTTCGGTGTTTCTGTGTTTGTGCGGCGCTCCTTCCAGAGAACGACGGGGGACCTTTTTTATAGGCGTTTTTAGGTCAAGACGAAGGCGGTGGAGCGAAGATCGACGGCAACGGAGCCACGAGGCCCAAACGGGTGGGTCCCACGCGGCCACAGTACCTGGCCGCGTGGGCCACCCGTTTGGCCCTCGGGCCTCCGTTTGCTTGCTTCCTTTTTCCGTAGTCCTTCCTTCCAAATATTGACGCCCGTAAATTTCCAGGTGATTTCGTTGACGTTTGGGTCCCTGAAACATTAAAATACAAAACTAGGGTTTTCTGCCTGTGCAGGGTTAATTCCAAATAAATGGAAAACTATGAAGTATTCCCAAAATCATGATAAAACATTGATATAACCCTTATATGATGCAAATATGATTGGAATATAAGCAATTAAAGTGCAAAGTTCATGTATGCATTTTACATGCATCAACATCCCCAAGCTTAATCCATGCTCGTCCTCGAGTATGAAGATGATAAAACTAACATGGACTTTGCAATTTAATACTTAACAATGGATATCAAAGATGATTACTATTGCTACATATAGTCAAATGATTCATTCTTCAAAGGAGTAGCAATATGCAAATAGTTTATGAAGTGATATCAAGTATTCAAGACAAGGATGTTCATTGATAGTTCACAAAGTGTAACATAGTAGCAAGTAATATGGAACACATGTATGCATAATGATAAGTAGAACATCCTACAATGGTCATAGAGTGTAGATGAAAATCTGAATATGATAGGTGTACACTTTGGAAAGATGTATATGTGAGTAGAGGTAAAGCATGCATAAGTTTCATCCAACTTCCAAACTCTTCTACTTAAGTTAATGATTGCAATAAGGTATTCATTGGTGTCAAGCTCTCATTGCCCCTATCATAGCATCTTGAATGATTAAGGTTAAAGTGAAAGCAAATATGAGTAGTGTGCTTGATAAAGTAAAGGTTGGATGTCTCATGCCCCTTGAATACAAGTACTACACCATGATTACTCAACTTAGGAAACAAAGCAAGTTCAATTATATCATTGTAAGTAATAATAGTATCATCAAGAGCGTCAACTGGGGTACCTCTTGTCCCAGATATGGAACAAGCCCATATCAAAATGACAAGACAAACAAACAAAATGAACAATCTCAACACCCTTTTTATTTACCATTTGGAATAGTTTTTTATTGCAAGGTGTATCACAGAAGGTTCACCATAGTATGTAAGTAAATTTCCACCATGAATGATGCATGGCTTAGATTAGCGGCCCAGGCGTCTCTCTAACCATTTATACAAACTCATTTAAACTACTTCATTTCCACCTCATTTCACATGATAGCATCCATAGACAAAAGTACATGATATCAACTAAATGAGATGAAGAGCATGTTGAAAGCTTGCATGTGACAGCACATATGGGCTAACTCCAACCCGAACATTTATCAAGCCACTAGCATCATAATCTTAATCACAATGGGTCATGTTTTATTATGCAAATAGAAAATGTGCATCAAGTTCGTGAGAGCTATATAACCAATTTTTTCCATTGCAATCAATAACATAAACATTTTCATTCAGAGGTAAGATAACACAAAAACATGTTAAACATACTCGGAATAGCATAAAGCCAATAGGTAGATATGGTGGACTCACTGGAATAACTTTGGTTGAAGGTGTTGGAAACAAGTTTTTGCTTGTTGGAGTTTTTGGGCTAGCAAAAGGGAGAAAGTTGACCATCTAGATGCATGCATGAGTGTCCATAGAACTAACTAATCCATGTTAAACCAAGTAAAATAACAATCAGCACCAAAACATGAATAAGTGATAGCTCTACAAAAAGAATTTGCAAACTATTACTCATAAACAAGCTCATGAATCATGCAACTATATGTATCATTAAAAATCAATCAAACATCCCTTTTCCCAATCTTATAAAAGCATCCAACATATTTCAACCCATATTTCCAGTAGCTCTCTCATATATAATTGATAGTGTGGTGGTCTCTCAAGACTCAAACAAAAACAAAAACGACGCTCCAAGTTTATGCGATAAAGTGTTTCGATCGAAAAACAGAAGTTGGACGTGTGCAAACCGAGAGTGTGTAGGTCCAGCGGGGTTGTCTTCACATCCCCAAGCTTATGGTCTTCACCATCCTTGGATAGCTCTTGGTGCATCTCCTCCAATCCCTGTGAAAAAACTTCAAAACACCGTTTCTCCCATCTCTTTTCTGTGGGGTGCATTAATAGTGATAAACAAATAGGTTCCTTGCTGCATATAATCCTTGAACAAAAATTCATATGAATGTCCAGAAAGTATATAATGTTGTATGCCTACTCATAAACTCAATTGGATCAAAAAGATTCAACTTAAAAGCTCAAAGCATGCATCAAACAAAATGGGACAGAATCTGTCCAGAAAAACAGCAGCAGCAAAACGTATTTTTCTACCCTACCAAACTTTCTCGAAAAATTCCGAAAAAATTCATGCATACAGAGGATGAAAAGTTGCAACTACAGTTCAAATATGAGCTCATTCGGAGTTACAGAATAAGAATTAAAAATCATACCGTGCACTGATTCGTGCAGGAATAAAATCTCCGAACTATAAGCAACTTTTCAAACCAAAAAGGGTAAAACTTGGCACTTTATTAAAAACTCCAGAACCTAACTAGACACAAAATCTCTTGTTACAGCAAGAGGACACAAAGAAAAATCACACATAAAAATAACCGGGTTGCCTCCCGCAAAGCGCTTTCTTTATAGCCATATAGCTAGGCTTCTTACTTGTTGTTTTATTGTGGACGAAGCTCATGAGGGAGCTTGAACTTTGGTGGTTCCCTCTTCCTTGGAAAGTGTTCCATGCACTTCTTGTGTGGAAACTGAAACTTTACATTCCCTTCCTTTGAATCAATGATAGCACCTGTGGTACGAAGAAAAGGTCTTCCAAGAATAATAGGACTAGAGGTTTTATTCCCCATATCCATGATTAGAAAATCCACAGGCACAAAAGTCATATGTAACTCTACCATAACATCACTTACTTTTCCCAAAGCATGTTTAATAGAGTCATCAGCAAGTGCTAGTTCAATAGAGCATTTTTCAAGATTTTTCAATTCAAGCACTTCATATAGTTCTTTAGATAAAACAGAGACACTAGATCCTAGATCAAGTATGGCATGGTGTGTCTCTTTTCCAATAGTTACTAGTACCTTAGGTATCCACATATCCCCAAGCTTAGGTGGTATCATAGCCTCTTGGTTGTACCTAGCAATCTTTTCTTTCAAGACATGATTAGCAATATAAGAACCAAAACCTGCTTGGTTAGTGTTGATGGAAGGATCACTTGCAAATTTTTGTAAGATAGATATTAATTCATGCAAGCTACAATTTTCTAAGTCAAGCAAAGGATCCTTGACTTCATTAAGCATTTTAACTTCCTCAACTTTCTTTTCCAACTCAATCAGCATAAGAGATTCATCATGTTCAGTTTCTTTAGCTTCTTCTTTTAAACTACCAAGTTGAGACATGAGTGGCAACAAATATTCAGGGTAGTTCAATAATTCATCAAGAGTTTCCTCCAAAGTAAGAGGAACATTTTCAGCAATGTTAACAGAATTCATTCCAACCACAGGTGATGCTTGTGGTTTCCCTGCAGACATACTCAATAAAGTGGCTTGATTATCAGCTAGTTTAGACAAAGCTTTGTCTAGTCCTGCAGCTTGGAGTTGTAAGCCTTTAATATCAGAACTAATAGAAGCAACAGACTTATCAACTCTTGTATCATAGTATTATGACTAGCAACTTGTTCCATGAGAATTTTGTTAGCCTCAGAATTATCATTGCGTGATAACATAGGCTTCCAATTATTATCATTAGCATTAGGATATGGAACAAAAGGACGATTGTTGGGAACATATGGGGGTTTATTATAAGAGTTATAATTGTTGTTACCATACCCATTATTACCATAGTTCCTAATGAAGTTGACATCAATATTTTCAGAATTGTTTCCAACTAGTTCTTGCAAAGGAACATTTTCAACACTAGGTTTATTAAGCAAAGCAAGAATAGTATCCATTTTAGATGACAAATCATTAGTTTCTTCAATAGAGTTCACTTTCTTAGAAGGATTAGGTGCCCTATCAGTATGCCATTGACTATAGTTTTGTAAAATGCTTTCCAATATATTTTTAGCTTCTACTATAGTCTTACTCATAAAAGCACCTCCAGCAGCAGAATCAAGTATGTTTCTAGACATGTAGTTTAAACCATTGTAGAAAGAGTGTAATATGGTCCATTCATTAACTCCATGTGAGGGACAAGTTCTAAGCATAAGTTTTATCCTATCCCAAGCCATAGCAACATGTTCATTTTCATTTTGCCTAAAAGAAAGGATGTTGTTTCTATTTTGCAAAATTTTAACAGGGGGATAATATTTCTTAATGAAAGCTTCTTTTAGATCATCCCAAGAATTAATACTACCAGATGGCAAGGAATGCAACCACTCTTTAGCTTTTCCTCTAAGTGAAAAAGGAAATAACTTCAGTTTTAGGATATCACTTTCCACATTTTTAAACTTTTGCATGTCACATATTTCAACAAAGTCATGAAGATGCATAGAGGCATCCTCCATAGCACTACCACCAAATTGTTCCCTAGTTATCAAGTTCAACAAACTAGGACTTACTTCATAACTCTCAGCATTTATCTTAGGTGTGGCAATAGCTCTCGTGATAAATTGATCATTAGGAGTGTTTGTGTAGTCACACAACTTAGTTCTTTCTCCCATTTTAGCAAGTTTTTTTGGTATTTTTAATTTTTTATGCAAAACTGAAATAAATATGATATGATATGCAATGACACTAACAAAACAAATAAATTGCTTTGTAAGTAAAGATGGATAAGATGGTGCTCACGTAGGTGCAACCTCCCCAAGCTTAGGTGTTAGCACAAGTTGGTGACGTTGACTTTGTTGTGAGATGAATGCGATGATGCACACCCTTGGATAAATCTCTCAGCTACGATTCCCCGGCAACGGCGCCAGAAAACGTCTTGATGATCCCGAAGAGCAAGTCTTGATGCCTGCACAAATAACGGGATTAGGTTGAGACTCCAAGTGCAGAGTGTATAGTAAGTGGAAGACAGTTTTCCCCACGAGGGGTGACTCGAGGGTTTAATATCGAACTCTCGGGGAATCTGAAGTGGTAGATTTATCTTCTTATCCTTCTTTTGGTTACCTACAAAACAAGGTTAGATGTTTTGGTCCTCAACCTCACCTGTGGTTGTCAAGCACAAGGTGTAAGAATGATATCAGGATAGTTATGCAATGCAAACAAGAAATAAATATGCAATGATGGTGGATGCAATGGTAAATGATATTTTTGGGTTTTTAATGATGTATGCAAGATGAAAAGTATTTTTGTATTTTCGGATTTAATGATGGCTGAAAATAAAAGTGGTATATGGTGTTGGAAAGGTGTTTCTTATGATTAAAAATGGACTGGGGTTCATGGTTTCACAAATGCACTCTCTCTTTATAAAGTGGTAGACAATGGAACACACAAAGTTAACATATGAGATTGCAACACAGGGTTTGATAACAAGTTACTTAGATATATGGGCATCACGTCCTAACATAGAGATCTTTTGGTTATTAACCTCTCTTATACTCCACCAAGATGCGAACTAAATCATAACACCTCAGTAATTAAGATAACTCAGAGTATAGCATTAAGTATCATGACATGAAGTGAAAATAAGAACATGCTAGATCTAGTCATGGAGTAGTGGCAATGGTCACGCCCACATCCCCGGTAGCATGGTATTTTAGTTTATCCCTAGTGAGGTAACAAAGTAAGGTAAAGATACCAAAGTGGATCGCAGAACTTTCTCTCACGTTCACTGCACTAGCCACCCCCCGTTACTCCAACTAATGCACACGTTCCCCCCACACGCTCTCATAAACATGCTTGATCAAAACAAGTAGACAAGAACGGGGTACATAATATGCATCTATACTCATAACTGAAACAAACATTGCAATCTCAAACATATATTAACTCATAAAGATCCACCACAAAGGTATTACAACGGTGACCGTAATCATGTTCAGCAGCTCATACGGTGCTAATTAGTGAAGCTCAAGAGAGGAGAGATACATAAGTTACTTCCACAAACCCATAGTCCAGAGGTGGACTACTCCCTCTTCATCATGGAGACGGTGGAGAAGTCGATGGAGAAGGTGGAGACCACGCCGGCAGCGCCCCGCCGGAGTTTTCCCCCTCCAATCTGCAGCTCCTGATCTCCGTTTCGGTGTTTCTGTGTTTGTGCGGCGCTCCTTCCAGAGAACGACGGGGGACCTTTTTTATAGGCGTTTTTAGGTCAAGACGAAGGCGGTGGAGCGAAGATCGACGGCAACGGAGCCACGAGGCCCAAACGGGTGGGTCCCACGCGGCCACAGTACCTGGCCGCGTGGGCCAGCCCGTTTGGCCCTCGGGTCTCCGTTTGCTTGCTTCCTTTTTCCGTAGTCCTTCTTCCTTCCAAATATTGACGCCCGTAAATTTCCAGGTGATTTCGTTGACGTTTGGGTCCCTGAAACATTAAAATACAAAACTAGGGTTTTCTGCCTGTGCAGGGTTAATTCCAAATAAATGGGAAAACTATGAAGTATTCCCAAAATCATGATAAAACATTGATATAACCCTTATATGATGCAAATATGATTGGAATATAAGCAATTAAAGTGCAAAGTTCATGTATGCATTTTACATGCATCAGGTCCCGCTGGTCAGATTTTTAATATTTACCCAAAATGTTTTTCTGTTTTATTTTTCTGTTTAAAATTGGGCAGATTTTAGGGCTAACTTTGAAAGGCCATATCTTCCTAAAAAATGATCAGAAAAATATGAATCTTTTTTTGACAGCTTTGTTTTGAAAATGTCTGTCCAATGGCACCAAAATGGAATGGTTTGGAATTTATCTGCTTGATCATTTATTCGATGACTTAGGAAGGGTTTTTTATGCATTTTTATTTCCCTTGTTAGATTTAAACCTCTCCAACGAACTGAAGTTGTTCCCGAACCATATCCCACTGCTGAAGGCAAGCCGTTAACCCGATCTCAAGCTTGGTTGAACTTTAGAAAATTTCTTGATTGTTTAATTTGGTTGCTCTTGCATCTCACATGCCATATTGCGTTGAGTATTGTCGCATTACTATATATTTGTTTATCTTCAATATCTTGCGCATCACTCCCCATTCTCGAGACGATGGACTGGGGGAACCGCCATAGTCGAAGGAATGGAGGAACGATGCAACTGTGCTATGTTTGTAGTCAAACGAGATGCGCTGGCCGGAGGTATCTCTGCCACAGTCGTCCGTTGAAATTACTTTCTTTTATAGTCAAACGAGATGGCGTTGGTCGGAGGTAGCTCCGCCACAGTCGTCCGGTTGACGCTACTTTCTTTCATAGTCAAACGAGATGGCGCTGGTCGGAGGTAGCTCCGCCACAGTCGTCCGATTGACGTTATTTTCTTTTGCTAAGTTTGGACCTTGATACGTGGTGGCGCCATAGTCCGCCCGGTCAATACGATTTAATTACTGCTTGGATTATTATGTGAATGTCATGTGTTGCTGGGATCATGTTGGTGACGGGAATTAAAATTTGACTAAAAAGATAACCACCTCCCTCAACTAGATTGTGTCACGTAGTGCCACTCACCAAACACAACCAGCACAACCATGCGTCGTTCATATGGGCGGACCATGGCCGAGTATTCTATCAAGCCTCCTTTGACCCACCCTTTTGGCAAGTCTAGTCGGTTACCTGGTGGTCGGGGCTAGTCTTGCGAAGGTTCCGGAGCTAGGCGTCGCTCATCTGTTGGGGCATGCCGGATTCACTTCGTCATAAGACTTGGTCCCCAGGACGTGTCGGTGGCCACATAGGGAGTGTCTAGGTAGAGTAAGCGGTTATGGAAGTATGGTTTGTACTGCTCGCCATGATCGGTTTCTAGTACTTCGGTACCGGTGGTACAAGCCTAGACTTCAGCGTGTGGATAAAAGTTGCAACCTGTCCGAGAGTGTAAATCTAAATCTGGCCTTGTCCCTAGGTTATGGGATGATGTTTGGGTCAAGTCACGCTATGAGTCAGTCCGTCGAACATGGAGAATTAATGAATATGAAACCCAACGATCATGTGGAGACTTGAGAGCCTAGCCAGAGTTGGATAGAGGCTTGAAAGCCTAGAATAAAGCCAGAGTTGACTAGAGGCTTGGAGCCTAGTTGTGGTTACAGGTTGTTGAGTGAGAAATGTGAACTCACTTTAGAAATACGAAACGTCCCTACTAAGGTAAGTAGGTAAGTTATGTCCAACCGTTAAGCTTGACTCGCACATTTATACCCGAACTTATGCCATGCTACGTTCCGAACTTATGCCATGCCATATAGATAGACCTTGTTTGATTTTAGGCTAATGCTTGCGAGTACATTCAATGTACTCACCTGGCTTTTTCATGTGGCCAGACCCCGCTGCACCCGTCGCCGAGTACCCGCTGTACGAGAACTAGGAATCAGTATCCCAGGCAGAACCCCGTGGAATAAGGCCCGTCGTTGCCACACCACTACCTACGTACCCGCTGCGATCTCTGATAGAGGCTCGATGTTGGATAAATAATGTACATACTATTGTGTGCGCCTATTGCGCGATCGCTGGAGCCTCACCCCGTGTTGTAATAATGTACCCATTCGAAATCGAGCCATATATATATTTGGTTATGTCTTTGTTTATCAAGTTGTCATATATCCAGTGTTTTTGGGACTGGTGTATGTGGTAACTCGATCACTAGATCGGGGTGCCCAAGCATCGTCGGTCTTGTTGCCATCTTAGAGAATCGATCATGAACGACAAAGATGGAATCCTTGTTTGTTTTAGTACGTGAAGTCCTAGGACAAAATCCATAACAATGTCGGACCATGGGTGATGTGGAATAGGCAAAGGTGTGTATAGGCCAAGAGAGTTAAGAGTAGACTTAGCTTTGAGACAAGTTGAACATCGGCACACTAAACGATCCACATCCCGATACATCCTTGGCCAATAGTAGTTGGTGGCGAGCATGGCGTATGTCGGGATGTAACCCCGGGTACCCCAAAGTTATTGGTTTTATGGAGTTGGTAGAGGCAACATCAAAGAAATAATTGTAGGATAAAGAAAAAGGAGGAAAAAGCGTCCTGGGCCGAGTTTGGCACGACCCAGACCGGCATACCAGCTGCTGGACCGGCATAGGCCTATGTCGGGACAAGCAGGCCGGCATTTCCCTTACCCGGCAGGCGAAATCTGGCCATGGCCCGGACCGAGTTACCCCTGCCCTGGCCGGCATACAATTCCAGGCCGGCAACTCCTATTCTGGTTGGGCCGAGATCAACCTCAGTCTCGAAGCAGGCCGACATCTTCTTTAATCTCGGAGTGGGTCGAGATTCGCTTCTACCTCGGCTGGGCCGAGTTCCCCTCATCTCGGTCTGGCTCCCAATCCCGGGCAGGCCGACTTCGCCCCAATCCAGGCGGACCGGCATCTCCCTCCGAGCTGGGCCACTGCCGGGCCGAGATCTCCAGATCAGGCTGCCGACATCCCCAAGACCCGATGGGCCGCTTCGCTCAACCTCGGACGGGCCGAGATACCTCCATCTTGGCTGGCCATCTCCACACCCTGGCGACGCGCCCGTGCCCATTCCAGTAGCACGGACTCCTCTCTAGCGCTGCAGCAGGCCGGCGCGCCACTCGACCGACGTATCTCCAGCAGGCCTTCGCTCGTTCGTTCCCTGGCGTACTTCATCGACCGAGGCTATCCCGACGCCAGCACCCCGCCTCCATCGCTAACTCGGATGTGACCGAGGCCAGGCGCTTCTTCGACCGGTTACCACTACATCGACGCTGCCAAGGTCTCTAGTGCTACATCGGCCACTACCTCGACGCTCAAGTCAATCGCTACACCAACCACCTACCCAAGACCAAGGACTACAGGACAAGACAAGGACAGGCAGGACGTGCCAAGCCCATCCCCGTGATGCAAGCACAGTGCAGCTCCATGACGCATGCACAGTGCTGACTAGACCCCAGTAGTCAAATCGTGTACAGTGTGTGCATAGTGACCTGCGGGCCACCCTTGTCCCCTGGGCTCCCTCTATATAAGGAGCACCAGGGGGAACGCTCTAGGCAGCCCGATGGGCTCATTTTCCCCCGGTGACTGGCTCACTTCTCCCCTCGCTCCGCAGGAGCTCTCTTCTTCTTCTAGCTTGAGTTAGCCCTTGCGGGCTTAGGCATACAGCTCGAGGAGCACCATTGTAGCTCCCATATACAACTCATATAGTCCAGACATGCTGCAGTAGAGGTGTTATCTCTCACGAGAGCCCCGAAGCAGGGTAAATCCTCGTGTTCGTCCGTTTGTCTTCTGTGTGTGCAATTCTGCTCGCTATCCCTCCCCGAATCCTCTAGCGTGCATCGGCCCCAAACTTAAGCCTACTCCTAGGCATCTGTTGTTCAATACGACGACAGTTGGCGCCCACCGTGGGGCTGATAGTGGCGCTTGCTGGACTAAATTCGGACGGGACCCTCTGTTTGTGCTCGGGGACTAGAGGTAGAAAAAAAGCAGATTTTGAGACTAGAAAAAAGAGCCGTCCGGCGTGCTTTAGTTTTTGGCTGGGGTAAAGTTTATTTGCACCTGTTATAAGTGCTGGTCGAGATCCGGGATCCAACGATTCGGGTTCGGTTGGCGTCCTGGAGTTCTACGAACGCTGCTGGCGAGCCGACATCATCCTGGTGGGCCGGTTTCCGCGCTCGCGGCCGAGATTTGCTTGGAGGGCCGGCATTCGCCTGGTGGGCCGGGATCTGGCTGGGCGAGCCGGAGTATGGCCGGTCGAGCCGACTTCAGCTTGGTGGGCCGGCGTCCGCGCGCGCGCGACCGGGATCTGGTCAGCCCGACATTCAGATGGGTCGAGGTCTTCGTGTCGGCAGTCCGACATCTCGGATGGGCCGAGGTACAGTGTCGGCAGGCCGACATCCCGGCCTCCTGAGCATAGCTCGGTTAGGCGGGCCACGATTCACGCCTCTGCGTCAAGTCGGCATCTGCTGTCGGGAAGGCCGATGTCGAAGCAGCCCGATGGGCTGCCATCGGATCCGACGCGACCAACATCCGTTGAGGCGCCAGCATCGAGCGACAGAGTAATTCGATGTCGGTCGTATCGACATTCGCGGCTGTACAGACCGGCATCGGATGGGCCGGTGTCGAGACAGCGCTGACCAATGTCGCAGCGTTACCAGGTCAATTTCAGGCACTTCATCAGCTGGAATATTTACGCCTACCCTGCGCCGAGACATCTAGGTGGGTATTTACAGCATATTTGTGTTGCATGCTAAGTGGATAATCCTGTAAGTTGCTCGGGACTGCCCCTCCTTATCCTGCTTAGTTGTTTTCCCCGGGAGCGAGACATCGTGACTCGGGGACTGGACAGCCAGTCAAGTTTAGCTTTTTCTCCTAGATAAGAAAGTTAACTCGGGGACTCGGTTGTGACCGAGTCTGCATCTTCGTGCATAGTTTCGCTGCTAGAGTTAATTACTGTCTTGTGCTAGACTTAATTTTGTATGTTAAATAGAACTGCTGGCCACATTAAATATTCATTATATATATGCTTGAACTAACGTTGAAAGGTGGTATCGGTTTTGCCGAGAGAATATTCACCACCAAAATCATGGTTATATCGGTTGTCTCGAATCGCCCAAAATATCATGGCATTATCGGTATTCTCCAGATCGCCGTTTATTTCGGTTTGCAGCTATATCTCAACATCATCTCATATCTCAAATCACCGTTTATTTTGGTTTGTCAAAGTATCACGACATTTATCTCGTATCATCAAGTATCTCATAATTGATATCTTTATCAACTTAACTAATTATCATGGTTCTTCAGTCATCCCAGTTTGCCAGAGTATCATAGCATCGCTATCCCGGTTCAGTGAGTCGAAGAGTATCTCGACTCCCTGAGCATAATGTGTTGAGAGATATCTCAACCGGCATAAGGCAAAGGCCCATGATGGCAAAATGCCAGTTCAGCCAATAACGGCTATATGTTGGTTCAGCTAAGGCTGCCAGCATATCTTTACGGTAAAAACCGGCATAAGGCAAGTGCCCATGATGGCAAAATGCCAGATCAGCCAATAACGGCTATATGCTGGTTCAGCTAAGGCTGCCAGCATATCTTTACGATAAACGCCCAAAGTGGCTAAAAACCGACATATGAGATATGCCCAAGCAGACAATATGTCAATCCAGCTCAGGCCGTTGACATCCGACTTCGGTAAACGCCCAGAGTGGCAAAAACCGACATATGAGATATGCCCAGACATGCATTATGTCAATCCAGCTCAGGCTGTTGACATCCAACTTCGGTAAACGCCCAAAGTGGCAAAAACCGACATATGAGATATGCCCAGACAGGCATTATGTCAATCCAGCTCAGGCTGTTGACATCCGACTTCGGTAAACGCCCAGAGTGGCAAAAACCGACATATGAGATATGCCCAGGCAGGAATTATGTCAATCCAGCTTAGGCTATTGACATCCGACTTCGGTAAACGCCCAGAGTGGCAAAAACCGACATATGAGATATGCCCAGGTAGGCGTTATGTCAATCCAGCTCAGGCTATTGACATCCGACTTTGGTAAACGTCCAAAGTGGCTAAATACCGACATATGGCAGAGCCTAAGTAGGCAATATGTCGAACTTGCCAATGTCGGCAAGGACATCAGTATATGACAAATGCCCATGCAGGCTATATGTCGGATGTGCTCGTATGGGCAGGAGGAAAATGATGCCCGTGCAGGCAAATTGTTATTTATATGGAGATTTTGATATTGCTATTTGATTTTGAAAGTCTGTGCGCGACTCTGCGAGTCCCCCACAGCCTCGGGGACTAGTGTCGGGGATGTAACCCCGGGTACCCCCAAAGCTATTGGTTTTATGGAGTTGGTAGAGGAAACATCAAAGAAATAATTGTAGGATAAAGAAAAAGGAGGAAAAAGCGTCCTGGGCCGAGTTTGGCACGGCCCAGACCGGCATACCAGCTGCTGGACCGGCATAGGCCTATGTCGGGACAAGCAGGCCGGCATTTCCCTTACCCGGCAGGCGAAATCTGGCATGGCCCGGACCGAGTTACCCCTGCCCTGGCCGGCATACTAATTCCAGGCCGGCATTTCCTATTCTGGTGGGGCCGAGATCAACCCCAGTCTCGGAGCAGGCCGACATCTTCTTTATCTCGGAGTGGGTCAAGATTCGCTTCTACCTCGGCTGGGCCGAGTTCCCCTCATCTCGGTCTGGGCTCCCAATCCCGGGCAGGCCGACTTCGCCCCAATCCAGGCGGACCGGCATCTCCCTCCGAGCTGGGCCACCGCCGGGCCGAGATCTGGATCCGGCTGCCGACATCCCCAAGACCCGGTTGGGCCGGCTTTCCCTCATCCTCGGACGGGCCGAGATACCTCCATCTCGGCTGGGCCATCTCCACACCCCGGCGACGCGCCCGTGGCCCATTCCAGCACCACGGACTCCTCTCTAGCGCTGCAGCAGGCCGGCGCGCCACTCGACCGACGTATCTCCAGCAGGCCTTCGCTCGTTCGTTCCCTGGCGTACTTCATCGACCGAGGCTATCCCGACGCCAGCACCCCGCCTCCATCGCTAACTCGGACGTGACCGAGGCCAGGCGCTTCTTCGACCGGGTTACCACTACATCGACACTGCCAAGGTCTCCAGTGCTACATCAGCCACTACCTCGACGCTCAAGTCAACCGCTACTCCAACCACCTACCCCAAGACCAAGGACTACAGGACAAGACGAAGGACAGGCAGGACGTGCCAAGCCCATCCCGTGATGCAAGCACAGTGCAGCTCCATGACGCATGCACAGTGCTGACAAGACCCCAGTAGTCAAATCGTGTACAGTGTATGCATAGTGACCTGCGGGCCACCCCTTGTCCCCTGGGCTCCCTCTATATAAGGAGCACCAGGGGGAACGCTCTAGGCAGCCCGATGGGCTCATTTTCCCCCGGTGACTGGCTCACTTCTCCCCTCACTCCAGAGGAGCTCTCTTCTTCTTCTAGCTTGAGTTAGCCCTTGCGGGCTTAGGCATACAGCTCAAGGAGCACCATTGTAGCTCCCATATACAACTCATATAGTCCAGACATGCTGCAGTAGGGGTGTTATCTCTCACGAGAGCCTCGAAGCAGGGTAAATCCTCGTGTTCGTCCATTTGTCTTCTGTGTGTGCAATTCTGCTCGCTATCCCTCCCCGAATCCTCTGGCGTCCATCGGCCCCAAACTTAAGCCTACCCCTAGGCATCTGTTGTTCAATACGACGACAGCGTAGGTCTTGTCGCGACCAAAGTGTCCCATGAGTGATCCACCATGTGATTCCTTCAAAAGGACCAAACGAAGCGAAGACTCGGGTATGCATAGTTTGTTAGCCTTAAACAAAAATCCTTTGTGCAAATAGAAATCATCAAGGCCTTTATGTTCCGTACACATGGTTAAAATTGGTCCAAAGAAAGTGTCCATGGCATCAAGATTTTTGATCTCATCCAAACCCAAAACATTGATTTCAAGATGCGTAAGTAGGTTGGTTTTGCGGGAAAGAGCATCCGCTACAACATTTTCTTTGCCCTTTTTGTACTTGATGACATAGGGAAAGGATTCTATGAACTCAACCCACTTAGCATGTCGTTTGTTCAAACTTGTTTGAGTTTTCAAAAACTTCAAGGACTCATGGTCGGAGTGGATGACAAACTCCTTAGGCCGAAGGTAGTGTTGCCAAACATCTTAAGCTCGAATCAAAGCAAACAATTCCTTGTCATAGATGGTGTCGTGGGTTTGTCACGTCAGGTGTCATAGATGACTTCGTAGGTGTGGGATTACGCGAGTCAAGCATCTCCGAGCTTGGGATCGCAGGAACAAAGATCAACACAGATTTACCCAGGTTCGGCCCCCTCAATGTGAGGTAAAAGACCTACTTCCTGCCTACCCTAGATTGGTATTGATATGATAATCGAGGTGTTACAATGGAGGCGATCCGATCTGGTACTCGCCGTATGAGCTAGGGTTTGGGGCTTGATAGCTTGACCCGCTCTAAGTCCTGCGAGTCCTCTTTATATGCACAGAGGCTCGCTAGGTTACAAAAGGAAACTTCCCCATAAGGAATACATCCACAGAGGCCTACTCGGAGACTACTTGGTCTTCACGTCCTCCGGGATTTGTCTTCTAGATCTTTCTCCTTATGGCGGTTCAATATTGGGCTTGTTCCCAAGTGGGCCTTCATCCGTGCGAGTAAGTTAAGTCGCACTGGGCCGCGGGTTAATCCAGAAAGTATTCCCCCGACATTAGCCCCCAAGCATGGCCTGAACTTCATAGTACTTCTTGATCTTGAATGCTTAGGCCGTGCTTTTCCTTGTTTCGCGGCTTATAATTGTACAGGTTTGGCCTTGACTCGCACCTGGAAGATCATCTGACTTCATGAGCTTTAGAGCATCCTGATAGCTTCAAAACTTGATGACGACCTATCTTCAAATTTTTGATGATAATATGATATAGCCCCCAAGGATTGAGAGGATGTTATGTGGTAATCATCTCAATTCTTCTCAGAGAACTCTGAAGGTCATCACCTGTAACTTGACATCATGAATAAAACAATTGTTAAGTTACAAGTAATTGTAATTGGTGTTGCCGTACTATAAGCAGTACATCGACCTCTAGTTAGGCCATCTGAATCCTTAAGTGGGCACTCGCGCGACTCAGTATTTCCCAGGAATATGTGTGTTCAGGGTCGAGAGCGGCCATGATAGGCAATCAAGCTCGATTGACGCCACACCCCAGTACTTTGGCCACATAATGCGAGTAGCAATCCAACTTAAGGTAAATTTGATAATTGCCAATAAATCGGCTGTTTCAGGGTAACAAAGACCCCAAGAAACATAATGATATTGCCATGATAGGCTAAGCTATGATAAGCTTTGATTATGATGACACATAAGGTCGCGCCTAGGTGGCAACCGAGTGTTATACATAGGGTTGGATCGCGCGTAGGTGGCGATCCATGGTGATACATGGGGTCGGTCGCGCCTAGGTGGCGACCAGAGATGATACAAAGTTTACGGCCGCGCCTAGGTGGCGGCCGATTTCTGATACAAGGGTCGATCGCGCCTGGGTGGCGATCAGATGTTGCATAGGTCGCGCCTAGGTGGCGACCAAAGTTGAAGTTCTAGCCCTGAGTGGCTGTGATGATACTCAGCTATAAAGCTGGAAAGGATGATGCTTGGCTCTGATTAGCCTTTTCTTATGTATAGTACGGTCGCAGGTGTGCGACGTTCCAAGGGCGAGGTGCCTCGAGACGATCCTCGAAATCATGGCGTTCGCTGCTTTCTTCCCTTACATCCAGCAGGTAGTACGACCCATTGTTTAGCTTCTTGCTGATGATGTAGGGTCCTTCCCATGGAGAGGACAGCTTATGCATTCCCTTGTGATCTTGTTTAAGTCGCAACACTAGGTCGCCTTCTTGAAAGGTGCGTGTTTTGATGCGTCTGGCATGATAGCGTCGCAAGTCTTGTTGATATACTGCTGACCTTGATGCTGCCAAGTCTCTAGCTTCTTCTAATGTGTCCACCGAGTCTTGCCGAGCTATCTCATTATCTGTCTCGATGTAAGCCGCAACTCTTGGTGAATCATGTATGATATCGCTGGGCATGACTGCTTCTGCTCCATAGACCATGAAATATGGTGTAAATCCTGTGGATCTGTTAGGGGTTGTTCTCAAGCTCCACAGTACTGCTGGCAGTTCTTCCACCCAACATCCTGGAGATGCTTCGACCTTTTCAATAAGGCGCGGCTTAATTCCATGGAGAATTTCCTGGTTAGCTCGCTCAGCTTGTCCATTGCTCTGCGGGTGTGCTACTGACGTGAGGTCCAATCTTATCCCATTGTCTGCGCAAAATATCTGTGTAGCCCCTTCAGAGGTGTTGCTCCCATTGTCTGTAATGATACTATGGGGGTAACCAAAGCGGAATATGACCTTCTTCAAGAACTTGACTGCTGTTTCAGCCTCGCAATCTCCCACAGGTTCTGCTTCTATCCACTTTGTGAATTTGTCCACCATGACTAAGAGGTGAGTTTTTCCGTTTGAAGACCGTCTGAAAGGCCCCACCATGTCAAAACCCCATACGGCGAAAGGCCATGTAATGGGTATTGTGCGAAGTGCTTGGGCTGGCATATGATCTTGCCTAGCGTATCTTTGACATCCATCGCACATTCTGACAATTTGCTCTGCATCTGCTAATGCTGTTAACCAGAAGAATCCATGTCGGAACGCCTTTGCCACCAAAGATCTTGACGAAGCATGATGGCCACAATCGCCTGAATGAATTTCGTGCAAGATTTTTCGTCCCTCTTCTGGTGAGACACATCTTTGAAATGCTCCTGATACGCTGCGCTTGTATAATTCATTGTTGATGATTGTATAGGCCTTTGATCGTCGTATGATTTTGCGCGCCTCAATTTCATCGTCCGGCAGCACTCCGCGACTTAAATATGCCATGTATGGCTCTGTCCATCCTGGCTGTTCATGCAGGGCTGCGACTAAAGTTGAATCATCCTCTGGCTCTGCAATGTCAATTTCTGCTGGAGGCTTGACTGATGGATTGTGCAGTTCATCCAGGAAAACATTGGGTGGGACTGACTGTCTATTGGATCCAAGCCGAGACAGGGCATCCGCAGCTTCATTTTGTCTCCGATCAATATGTTCAACTTGGTATCCAGTGAAATGTCCAGCAATTCTGTCCACCTCTCTCCTATATGCAGCCATGTTTGCGTCCTTGCTGTCCCACGTTCCGGAGACCTGCTGTGCCACCAAGTCTGAATCGCCAAAACAGCGTATGCGACTGATGTTCATCTCCTTTGCTATACGTAGACCATGAAGCAGTGCCTCGTACTCCGCCACGTTATTTGTGCAGTTGAAGTGTATCTGTAACACATACCGCAACTTGTCTCCCTTGGGAGATGTCAGAACAACTCCAGCCCCCGAGCCTTGTAACTGTCTTGACCCATCAAAATGCATGGTCCAGTATTTGGTTTCTGCCATGCTGGGGGCAACTTGGATTTCTGTCCAATCGTTAATAAAATCTGCAAGGGCTTGCGATTTAATTGATGTACGCGGCTCATAGCTGATGTGATGTGGTCCCAACTCAATCGCCCACTTAGCGACTCTTCCAGTAGCTTCTCGATTACGAATGATATCTGCCAATGGTGCTGAACTCACCACAGTTATTGGATGCTCTTGGAAGTAGTGCTTCAGCTTGCGACTCGCCATGAACACTCCAAACACCAACTTCTGCCACTGTGGGTAACGCTGTTTGGAAGCTGTGAGGACTTCGCTCACGTAGTATACTGGCCTCTGGACAGGGTATTCCTTTCCTGCTTCTTGTCTCTCCACAACCATGACAGCACTCACAGCGCGGGAATTTGCCGCTATGTATAGTAACATTGGCTCTTTATCTTTTGGAGCCGCCAGACTGGAGCATTCGTCAATTGATGCTTCAAGGCTGTCAGAGCTTCGTCAGCCTCTGCGTCCCAAACGAAGTGTCTGATTTTTTCAGCAGTCTGTACAAAGGTAGCGTTTTTCTCCCAATCTTGATATAAAGCGACTCAAAGCTGCTACGCAACCAGTAAGCCGCTGTACATCTTTTATCTTTTCGGCTTTTGGAGATCCATCACGGCCTTTATCTTGTCAGGATTGGCCTCAATGCCTCTTTCTGATACTATGAATCCCAATAGCTTCCCTGCTGGTACTCCGAAGACGCACTTTGTGGGGTTGAGCTTCATGTTGTATTTTCTGAGATTTGTAAATGTTTCTGCCAGATCATCAATAAGATCCTGGCTAACTTGCGATTTAATCACAATATCATCCACGTAGGCATGAACGTTGCGTCCTATTTGCTCATGTAAGCAATTCTGAATGCATCTTTGGTAAGTCGCACCTGCGTTCTTCAACCCAAAGGGCATGCTGACGTAACAAAAAGCTCCGAAGGGTGTGATGAAGGACGTCTTTTCTTGGTCTTCCCTCTTCATCTTGATTTGATGGTAGCCTGAATAGGCGTCCAAAAAGCATAACAGCTCGCACCCAGCAGTTGAATCAATTACTTGGTCGATTCTTGGCAAAGCAAATGGATCCTTTGGACAAGCTTTGTTAAGACTGGTGTAATCGACGCACATTCGCCACGTACCATTCTTTTTCATAACTAATACTGGATTTGCCACCCACTCCGGATGGTATACCTCTGTGATGAATCCTGCAGCCAGCAAGCGAGCTATCTCCTCTCCTATTGCCTTTCTCCTGTCATCATGAAAACGCCGTAGTGGCTGCTTCACTGGTTTAGCCGCAGGGTTCACTTTGAGGCTATGTTCTGCTAATTCTCTTGGTACCCCTGGCATATCTGACGGCTTCCATGCGAAGATGTCTTTATTTTCCTGGAGAAAAGCAACGAGGGCCTTCTCCTGTTCTTCTTCCATGTGTGCTCCAATGCTAGTTTGCTTGGATGAGTCGCCAGGAATAAGATTTATCTGCTTAGTGTCCTGGGCCGCTTTGAACTTCATTGGTGGCTCAGCAGATGGCGTGGTAACCACACTCATATCGTTTGGGTCCACCTGCGACTTATAACCTTTTAGTTCTTCCGCGGCACAGGCGGATTCTGCGAAAGCCGCATCTCCTTTCTCGCATTCTATTGCTTTTTCTCTGTCTCCGTACACTGTGATGACCCCTTGGTCCTGGTATCTTCAACTGTAGGTACACGTAGCATGGTCTGGCCATAAACTTAGCAAAGGCCGTTCTTCCAAACAGGGCGTGGTATGGGCTCTGGAATTTTACTACTTCGAAGCTTAGAATTCACTTCTAAAGTTCTCTTCTGTTCCAAAAGTTACCCCGAGGGTTATTTTCCCCACTGGCCGTGCGGACCTTCCTGGGACAATGCCGTGAAATACTGTTGACGTGGGCTGCAAGCTGGAATCTTTGAGTCCTAGACGCTGGAAAGTATCGTAGTACAAGATATTAATGCTGCTTCCTCCATCCATAAGCACTTTGGTCAGCTTGTATCCTGCAACGTATGGTGCCACAACCAGTGCCAACTTGCCAGGTTCCCGTACCTGTGGCGGGTGGTCGTCGCGACTCCAGGTTACCGCGTGTTCTGACCACCTTAACCAAGCGGGTGTTGTTGGTATCACGGCGTTCACCTGCTGACTTCTCCGGCTCAATTTCTCTTCTCTTTTGGAGGTATCAATAACTATGGTGTGATACTGCCCCGTCTGTCTGGGGTTACTCGCGCCGTGCTGCCCAATGTTTGTGTTATGAGCCGCACTAGGGTTTCCTTCATGGGTATTCTCCCCGTGGTGTTGGCTCTCTTCCTTCCACTTTTTGTAATAATGGCATTGCGCCTTGGTATGGTCCGCTGGCCGTCCATCACCTGTCGCATGAAGGTCGCATGGCCGGTTGAACACTTCTTGCATATTGATTGGCCGGGAGCCGTATCCTCGACCCCTTCCACGCTGGCCTCTGAATCCTCCACGCGCATTGGCTACGAGCCCTGAGTGACCATCTTCGCTTTTGCGTTTGTTTTGACTCGTGTTGTTGTGGCTCGTTTGCTGCTGCTGGAGCTTGTTGGAGTTTTTCTTTCCTTTTGCAGCAACCTCCTCTTCTTCTCCGTCTGACGCGTCTCTGGTTTTGTCTGAGCTGGCATATTTGTTAGCCGCAGCCATCACCTCGCTGAGGCTTTTGACTTTATCCTTCATGCGACCCAGTTTATGAATCAGCGGCTCAAACTTGCAGTTTTTCTCCATCACCAGGACGGCTGAGCTTGGTGGTATATTATCTGAGAGTGTATTATTTCTGCCACCCTTTTCATCCAATGGCGACTTGACTCGCCTTCCTTCTGGACACAGCGCTCTAAATCTTCTATATTGCAGAGTCGCTTGCAAGTTCCTTGGAAGTTCTTAATGAAGGCATCCTTCAGTTCCTCCCAAGTATTTATAGAGTTGGGAGGCAAATTTTGCAGCCATATGTGCGCTGCTCCTTCTAGCATCATGTTCAGGTAGCGTGCGCAGATCTCTTCAGATGCGTTTAGGATGCTCATGCCCATCTCGTAATTGTTAAGCCAAGTGGTTGGATCCATGCTGGCGTTATAGTTTGCCACCTTGCGTGGCCCTTTGAAATCTTCAGGAAAAGGTTCCGATCTGATCTTTTCAGTGAAACACGCTGGTCCCTTGAGTCGCGAGGACAGGGCTGTGGGTGCGCCTGCGGGGTTATCTGCGACTCGCTCCTGTTGCCTCTGTGCGACTCCTGACACGTCCTCTGGCGGCCTACTCTGGACGCTTCTTTCTGCCGTAATCCTGTGATTGAATGGTACGAGGGGCAGCTGTGCTTCGGCTTCCGCCCTATTGGCTTGTTGCAGGACTGCCGTACTTAACATCTGAATCGCGCGCCGCGCCTCAGCGTTGACCGGGTCATCGCCTGTTGGTACCATCTGTGTCAAGATATTAGCCGCAGCATACATATTATCGACAGGGTTCTGGTAATGGCCCTGTGGGGTGTGAAACCTCCTTGGTTGTTGCTGGGTCTCTTGATTTGTCGGTACCCTTCCTTCCGCAGTCGTCTGGATTCTTGTCCCTGCGGCTGGAGTGAGCGGGATTTCCACTGTTGGTTGAGTCGCGCGCAGCTGTGTTTGCGGGTCAACCTGTTGTTGAGTCGCAGCCAGCGCGGCTACTCTCTGCCGCTCCTGTTGGATTCCTTGGTTTATCTGATCGAGCCTGCGGCGCTCTTCTTCCATCCTTCGAACCTCATATAGGAGCTCGGCCCTGGCGGCCTCAATTTCTGTTGCACGGAGGGCGGCGTTCGTGGCTGACACAGGGACAAGAAGTGGGTTGCTTGGGGGTGCCGATGCCTCGGTTTCTCCAGCAGTCCCTGACGCACCTGCTCCTCCGGCCATGTAAACCGCGACTTGTGCCATCTCTTGATCTGGTGATGATGTGATTTCTGGTGGGTAACCCCAGCAACTTTCTTCAAAGGCAGGTATGATGGACCCAAACTCTTGCGAGTCCATGCTTTCCACGGATTCTTCCCCGTCATCGGCGACTTCTTCTATTGAATCGCCTTCCTGGACCGATCTAACGGACCTGCCACCGATGAAGCCGACGAAGACGTTGAAGGATCCGAACGGGATGACGTGGCCGGTCTCCAAATAATCTGCCTCCGGCCCCCAGCTTGAATCGTCGATGAGGGGTGTGCCATTGACCGTGATGATACGGCCAACAACAAGATCTTCAGCTCCCTTCATGGATCCTGCGCGGAACGTGACGCTCTTGACCGCAGGCCCCACGGTGGGCGCCAACTGTCGTGGGTTTGTCACGTCAGGTGTCATAGATGACTTCGTAGGTGTGGGATTACGCGAGTCAAGCATCTCGAGCTTGGGATCGCAGGAACAAAGATCAACACAGATTTACCCAGGTTCGGCCCCCTCAATGTGAGGTAAAAGACCTACTTCCTGCCTACCCTAGATTGGTATTGATATGATAATCGAGGTGTTACAATGGAGGCGATCCGATCTGGTACTCGCCGTATGAGCTAGGGTTTGGGGCTTGATAGCTTGACCCGCTCTAAGTCCTGCGAGTCCTCTTTATATGCACAGAGGCTCGCTAGGTTACAAAAGGAAACTTCCCCATAAGGAATACATCCACAGAGGCCTACTCGGAGACTACTTGGTCTTCAGGTCCTCCGGGATTTGTCTTCTAGATCTTTCTCCTTATGGCGGTTCAATGTTGGGCTTGTTCCCAAGTGGGCCTTCATCCGTGCGAGTAAGTTAAGTCGCACTGGGCCGCGGGTTAATCCAGAGAGTATTCCCCCGACAGATGGGGTAATTCAAACATGCTCCATCAAGTTTTTCGCTATGGTAAACAATTGGTCTACCATTTTGCATAAGCACGGCTCCAATGCCTAAACCACTAGCATCACAATGAATTTCAAATGTTTTTGAAAAATCCGATAAAGCAAGAAGGGGAGCTTTGGTTAACAACCTTTTGAGCTCATTGAAGGCAAAATCTTGCTCATGGCCCCAAATGAACGGTACATTTTCTTCGTAAGTTCATGAAGAGGGCAAGCAATGGTGGAAAAGTTCTCAATAAAGCGGCGATAGAATCCGGCAAATCCAAGAAAATGTCTCAACTCAGCAAGTGACATAGGAAATGGCCAATTGCGAATTGCTTCGATTTTAGCTTCATCAACTTCAACTCCATTGGAAGAAACAACAAATCCTAAGAAAACAAGCTTGTTTGTTGCAAAAGTGCATTTGGAAAGATTTGCAAAAGCTTTTCTCTTCGAAGGGCGAACAAAACTTGAGCAACATGTGAAGTGTGCTCATCCAAAGATTTGCTATAGATCAAGATGTCATCAAAGTATACCACAACAAATTTTCCAATGAAAGGTCACAAAACATGGTTCATAAGACGCATAAATGTGGAAGGTGCATTGGAAAGACCAAATGACATGACTAACCATTCATAAAGGCCAAGTTTAGTTTTGAAAGCGGTCTTCCATTCGTCACCTTCACTCATTCGTATTTGGTGGTATCCACTCTTAAGATTGATTTTGGAAAATATAGTGGCCCCCACATAGCTCGTCCAACATGTCATCGAGGCGCGGGATAGGGTGGCGACACCTTACGGTGATGGCGTTGATGGGGCGACAATCTATGCATAGGCGAAGCGTGTTGTCGGCCTTGGGGACGAGGATCACGGGCACGTCGCATGGGTTTAAGCTTTCTCGAATGTGACCCATGGAGAGTAGTTCTTGTATTTGCCGCTCAATTTCCTTGGTCTCCTCGGGGTTGGTGCGGTATGGGGCGCAGTTCGGTAGAGGGGCGCCGGGGATGAGGTCGATGCGGTGCTCAATGCCGCGTAGAGGAGGTAGTCCCGGTGGCACTTCTTGTGGAAACACGTCTTCAAATTCCTGCAAAAGAGACATCAAAGGTGGAGAAAGGTTTGTGAAGTTGTTAGTCAAGGAAACCTCTCCATTGCATATTAGGACATAGTGTAGTATGGATGGGTTTTCTCGCAACTCTCTCATCTCTCTTTTGGTGGCAAGCAAGGACATTCCTTGTGGAACTCTCTTAGTGTGTACACTCTCATGTGGCTTGAGGCTCTCACTCACATTTTGGTGGATCTCTCTCCACTCTTCTCACTAGAAGCTTTCTCTTGTTGTGCTCTTGCTATTGTCTTGGCATTGTCGGCAATCACTTGACTTGGTGTCATGGGACGGAGGACAAAGTTCTTTTTGTTGCTCTTGAAGCTATAGTAATTGGTCCTTCCATCATGCATTGCACCCTTGTCATATTGCCATGGGCGTCCAAGAAGCAAGTGACAAACGGACATAGGCACAGCATCACAATCAACGGTATCTTCATATGCTCCAATCTTGAAGGACACTTGCACCATGTGTTGGATCTTGACAGATCCGGAATCGCTCAACCATTGCACATGGTATGGGTGTGGATGCTTCTTGAACTTCAAGTTGAGCTTATCACAAAGCTCTTTACTAGCCAAGTTGTGGCAACTTCCACCATCGATGATGACCTTGATAGACTTTCCATTGATTCCCGCTCTTGTTTGGAACAAATTGCATCTTTGGTCTTCTTCCACTTGGACATTGGCGGTTAATGCTCTTGCCACAACCAATGAAGGGTTGTTATCACCATCGCAATATATGTCATTGGATTCTTCTTCAAGGTTTTGCATTGCAGTGGCTTGGTTCAAAGCATGATACTCATCTTCACTCATCGACTCATATTCTCCTATGTCGTTGACAACCATGACCTTCTTGTTTGTGCACTCAAAGGATTTGTGTCCTTGTCCTCCACACTTGAAGCATTGCAATCCTCTTGTGCCGGCGGAAGATCTTTGAGGTGTGTTGCTTGAGGGAGGTGCCTTCTTGAAAGGTTGAGTAGTTTGAGTGGATGGTGTAGGAGCTCTTGGAGGACCTTTAATGTTTCCTTGAGGAGGGGCTTGCGCGGATGTAGGTGTGGATGATGAAGGCTTGTTAGCGAAGAATGCCTTGGCCTTGAGGTATTTGAGCTCTTCAAGCACGTGACGCTCGGCCTTTGTTGCTTGATGGACTAGCTCAACCAAGGTGGTGTATGGTTGGAATTCCACAATCTTCTTGATGGGGTAGTTGAGGCCATTCATGAAGCGAGCCATTGATTGCTCTTCCGATTCCTCAATATCGGCTCTCATCATGGAGATTTCCATCTCTTTATTGTACTCATCAACGGATTTCAACCCTTGCTTCAACTCTTGCAACTTCTTGTACAAGTCTCTAGTGTAGTGACTTGGCACAAAGCGCTTGTACATCGCTTCCTTCATCTCAACCCAAGTGTTGATTGGTTGTTGGTGGTTGTCCACACGTGAATCTTGAAGTTGTTCCCACCACAAAAGAGCATAATCTTCAAACTCCATTGATGCTAAGGCAACCATCTTGTTTTCAGAGAAGCGTCGAACTCGGAAGATCTTGTCAACCTTGAGTGCCCACGAGAGGTATGCTTCCGGGTCGCTTGTTCCATAGAACTTGGGCATGTCGAAGTGAAGGTTGTTCAAGTTATCGTCGTCATCTCGACGGTTGGGAGGTGGGAATGCATGTCCACGTCTCCTTCGGTTTAGTCCATCACCAAGGTGTTGGTTGGACTCCGCCTCACTTGATTCGGAGTTGTTGTGGTGGTGACGATCATGCAGACGCTCTTGTCGGTGACGAGGCTCATTGTGAGGATGATGCTCTTCATGGTTTCCCTGCGCACGATTGTTATGGCGTGGTCTTGGAGGATGGCGGTGATGACGGCCTTGATCCTCATAGTCATAATCACCCGGGACACCATTGTCATTGGCCAAAGGGTCTTGACATTCTTGATGTTGAGGAGGCGGTGAAGGAGTTCGTTCATGGCATCCACCATTAGGTAGATGTTGTTCTTGATGTCCATTGTCATGGTGTGCGTGAGGAGAAGGTGGGTGTTCCACTTCATGGTGATGTCGAGCATGTTCGTCGCGCCTTGGGATGTCTTGACGACCTTGATGCGGTTCATGATGCACATGCCGTGGTTGTGTCGATCTTAAGGTGCTCCTTGTGCGGCGTGAGCTTGAAGAAGAGCGATGTTGCGCAAGGTTGTTGATAGCTTCGGTCACGCGCGCCATTTGGTCGTTGAAGTTGGCTTCTTGTGCTTGAAGACGGCGCTCATAGCGACCAAGCCCATCTTGAACAAGATGTTGAAGGCCTGCGAACTCGTTGTGGGTGACATAGCCAATGGCACTTCGAATTCCTCCATGGATATTATCCTTCGAACTTGAGCTTTCGTTTGTACTTCCCCTAAACATGATCTCAAGAACAAGTGAAATATGTGAAAATGGAGAACCAAGAGAAACTATATCGAAAGAATAGAGTTGCTTGACGAAAGAGAATCCAGTTCTAACACCCAACACACACACTTATGAGGATAGGAAGGTATGAAGTGGCAAAAGAAACAAGCAAATCCGGAGAAAATTTTATTGTCTAAGGTAGATAAAATCCACAATGGTCAAATTACCAAAAAAACACCAACCATACAAATGATCAAGAAATGCACACAAAGATAGATAAATGGGACTTATACAACCAAGAAGTGAGCTAATGAACCATATGATCCTAGCGAAGACTATAAGCTCGTGTTGCACAAGTTCAAGGAGAGCCACTAGCTCGATTGCAATTTATTGGTGGGCTACTAGATTTGCACAACAATGCACCATATACAAGATGTTCATCGAGCTTGCGCGCTTCCTACAAGAGATATGGCAAGTGGTGGCTTCTTTCTTTTGATTTGGCACTTTTTGCTTCTTTTCTCTTGTCTCTTTTGACTCTTTTCTCTTTTGCACACTCACTTCTTTGATGCCAACACAAGGTATATGTCAACTAGCGCAAATACTTTTGCTCGGAAACTACACGGTGCAAATGTGCAAAGCCCAAGCAATCGTTAAGAGCTAGCCTCAATAGGACATGGTAATCGTAAAGATATAGTATGGCTTACAAAGGAATAGCAAGGGAAGATGTCGAGTCCGTGGTGTCGTCGTCGCTTGTCGTTGATGACGCGTTGTTGCGGAAGCTTGTCAATGTTGTAGATGTTGAATACACCCGGAAGGACTCAAACAACCAAGAGGAAATGCCAAAACGAACCGAGGAAAAAAAAAAAATTCTGAAAAATTCGGCCCCGGCGGTAGTACCGCTCTTCTCGCCCCGGTAGTACCGGACGTTCGCGAAGCTCCGGTAGTACCGATGTTTATTTCCGGTAGTACCGGCGGCCAGAGATCTGGTGTTCTTGGTCGCGATTTGGGCAGAAATTGGGCTCGAAAAATCCTCGATTTCGTGAGAAATTGGCAAAATTGAGACTAGGGAACGCAAACAAAGGTGGAGGTGATCCTAAAGCAACAGATCCATGGACTAAAACTACCAAAAACTCAACAAATCGACCGAATCGCTCGAATCCAAAATGGCTATTTTTGGTGGAAATTTTCGAATTTCTCAAAATCAAAGAAAAAGTTGGTGGATTTGGGGGTGGAAACACAAATCAATCCGTGTCAACCCAAGCTCTGATACCATATGATGCGGGTAGGGTCCTGATTTTCACGGATTGAGGGCGGATGAACGAGGAACACGGAGAACACGAAGAACACAAGAGGGGAAAAGTCAAACACAAGATAACTAGCAAAGCAACACGGACGAAATCAACCGGTAACAAGTCCCCAAGGGCAGCCCCCGATTCTCAATCTCCAAGCAACCTTACTCTTAGGATTGTTTCTCTCACCGGTTAATCCCACAGGTCCAATCTAGTCACTCAAAGAGGGAGGATTGGCAAGTAATCACAACTACAAGAAGAAGCCTTGAATCCACGAGAGAGATCTTCTCCACAAGGGAGGCCTTGATTCATCTCCATAGGAGGCAACACCAACAAGGGGTGGAAAGGAGCAAAGCTCAACTCAAGTCTAATCTCAGTCTAACCCTAAATCTGAAGTGGGAGGCACCTATTCATAGTCTATATGCGAAAAGGTAGATGAGTGGCTAGGATTACATGGCTCAAGGGCCAACTCAGCACACAGGCTCGCGCAGCCCCGGTAGTACCGGAGGAAAAGGGTCGGCAGTACCGATGAAGGTCAACTCAGCTCGCCGGGTTGTGCAGGTCCGGTAGTACCGGCGGTGATGGTCCGGTAGTATCGGCTGCATCGGTAGTACCGGATCGAATTCTGGTAGTACTGCTTAACTTTTTCCGATACACCCGTAGCTCCGGAGATTCGGCGGTAGTCACCCCGGTACTAGAGCCGGTAGTACCGGACGGTCGGCGGCGGTAGTACCGGCCGTCGGTTTTTCTTGCTCTTCATCCTCGTCTTCTTGGCTCAATCCTTGTCCATCTTCATCACTTAGTGGGGTAGCTTCATGAGGGTTGTACCTTAACACACAAGGTATCCGAATGAAGTAGCAAACCATTCAAAGGGGTGTCGAAATCACACATAGAGAGGAGCGAGGTCACCTTTTCATGATGTGCCTTGACTCTTGATCTTGTCATTGGACCATTTGGTGGTGTTGGTGTTGTGTGCCTAGGCTGCACTACATCACACATGCTCTTGTACCAAGACTACTTTACCAAGAAACCGACAAACTTGCCTCATGAATTTCACCGGCGCTTTAGGATGAGCAGGGAATTATTCAGGACGATCGTGCATGGCGTTCGGGAATACGACGAGTACTTTGAGCTGAAGAGAGACTGCACTGGCCTCCTTGGGTTTTCATCTCTTCAGAAATGCACGGCGGCCATACGGTGCCTTGCTTGCGGGCTTCCTGCCGATGCGTTGAATGACTATCTCCGCATGTCTGAGTCCACCGCCGTCGAAGCTACCTACAGATTCTGTAAGGCAGTTGTGAAGGTGTTCGGAGGCAAATATCTGAGGACACCAAATGAGGCAGACACGGCTCGTCTCTTGGCACAAGGGGAAGCAAGAGGATTTCCAGGGATGCTTGGAAGCATCGATTGCATGCATTGGAATTGGAAGAACTGCCCGTTCTCTTGGCAAGGGATGCACAAATCAGGACATCATGGAAAGTGCAGTGTTATACTTGAGGCCGTGGCAGATTATGATCTTTGGATATGGCATGCGTATTTCGGCACCGCCGGTGCCGCCAATGACATCAATGTGCTCCACCGCTCCAATGTGTTCAAGAAACTTTGTGATGGCCTAACTCCACCATGCAACTATGTGATCAATGGCCATGAGTACGATAAGGGGTATTATCTTGCTGACGGCATCTATCCCACTTGGTATACATTTGTGAAGACCATCCGCAACCCTATCGACGAGGCAGATTGCCATTTTGCAAAGAAGCAAGAGTCTGTTCGCAAAGATGTGGAGCGGGCTTTTGGTGTGCTCCAGGCCAGGTTTTCCGTTGTCCGCTACCCTTGTCTTTCATGGTTGCTAGATGAAATATGTGAGATCATGAATGTTTGTGTTATCATGCACAACATGATCATTGAGGACGAGCGTGATACGAGGAGGCAACTGGTTGGCGAAGTGTTTGATTTCCAGGGGACTATGGCCAATCCACAGCCGGACGTGCCGACGCAGTATGCCGAATTTCTTGCCATACATCGGGAAGTTCGTGATGGAACAAAGCATCTGCAGCTGCACAATGACCTCGTGCAGCACATGTGGACTATCAAAGCGACTCAGCCGGCGGCTGTTTGATATGTCATGGTTTAAACTTGAATTTGTATTTAAACTTTGTATTTCGAATTTGAACTTGTGTTGTAATATTTATTACATTTTCTATTTTCAATTCATATTGAAATGCTAAAACCACCGTCGTTGTGTTGATGATTTTTTTTTTTTTTGGAATTGGCCTTTGGCGTGCTTGTTTGAGGTGCGCCGCTGTGGGCAACACCCCTAGCAAATTGGCCGGACACATGTTCAACACCCCAATGGGCTTCAATTGGGGGTGCCGGACACGAATTTGGAACCTCCCACTGGAGATGCTCTAATACACTTTCCACTTGGCTCGAATACTCAATTTCTTTGTAGAGTGTAGACCACTCGTGCATGTTCGTCCGACAAGCTTACGGCGGCAACACATTAAGATTCTTTGTTAGATTCTTCAAATCAAGACTAGTAAAGGAGAACACCACGGCTTCGTGTCACTCTAAAAGCGGCCACACATGCTCCTGCTGTACACGACAAGCACCAAACATTATAGAATTAATGATATATTATATGATGGCGATCCCAATCGTGGATTAGGAGGGTACTGTTCTCATGCACCCACACGGTGTGACCTATCGGGTTCACCCACATATGAGAGAAGACAATATATGATGCATTCTCGGTGTTGGTACAACTGCACCTCTTAAGTTTTTTGGTTGTCATACATGTCCGAACATGTAAATATAGGATATGATGCACGTAATATTCTAAAAACTTGAACCACTTAGCATAATTCGACATCACATGTATATAAAACAATGAGCAAACTAATTATCTTTATTAACTAAGATAAATTGTCTTAACATGCTTAAGATACTCCTACAAAACATCCGAATTTTTCCATGATACTTGAGAAGGTGTAACAAAAACTTCTCCTCAGTTTGTAACCATTTTGCATGAGTAATATATGTCTTTACCATGAAGATTTCACGTGAAATATGTAAAAATGGTGCAATAGATAACAGCTTACCTCGCCAGCATCCCACTTTCTTATCAAAACGGTTCTCCAGACAACATCTTTAAGGGAACGAAATCCATCCACCTAGTACTTGCAACCAAACAAGTGGATTGATGAAACTCAATACTTGGAAGGCCATAATCTATATATTCTATCCATCCCTTGAACCAAAAAATGTGGCCAAGGAACTTTTTTATTTCCCAACATATTCGCATGTTTATCTATTCTTATTTTGTCTATTTTTGTTGTCCGAGATCAGTTATTTTAGTTTGACTCTGTTCTTCTCTATATATATTCCTTCCCTAATACATAATTATCCATTATCGCTATCACATACAATCGATCGAGATGAGATTGCAAGAAATAAGACCGGGGCCGAAGTAAGACGCGGAATAAAAAGGTCCAGCACCACATGTTCTTACGAACTTGATAGTACCACGTTGTCCGTTGTAATGTTGTTATTCTTATAAAAAAAATGAAACATTAGTTTTTTCGGCTCAAAAGAAGGGTTTATGTGTACCCTTGATATGTACATGCACTTTTGGAAACACTTAGGTAGGTGCGTGATCATCGTGTTCGTCTTCTCTTTGGACGGTTTGTCCCTCCAGGATGGCACTCATGACCGTTGCAGTTCGACGTATCCTAATTAAGAATTAGCACCAAACAATTCGGTACGTAGTTATTATTTGATCACCGTGTAATGGTGTTTAAGGATCCATCGATGGAGGGCATCTTTTCCGGCTTGTCATCTAGTGTATGATCTCTCCAGGCTGGCTAATTGGTAGACTAGCTAATCGGACCACGTTCAACTCAATCATTTCGAATTCGCCAATGCACGCATGCATATTTCTATTGAGTATCTTCCCCAAACTAGCAAAGTGCCCATGCGATTGCTACGGAGCATCACAAAGATATGAAAAAACTTTGATTCATAGACATTTTATTTTGTGAAGATGCACGCCTAGCATGATAGATGCCCCCTAGGAAAATTTATGTCATTAGCCGAAAAATCCAAATTATTGCCGCCTTCGTAGAAATATTTAGCAGAAACACCTTAAAAATCTGTCTGGAATTAATATGTTCCGTTAAATCACCATCCAAATTAATATGTCTACATGTAAGACTTGAGCTTAAATGATAGAAGACTGTAGTTAATCACCATCCAAATTAATATTGTCCCACTACTATGTCTAATGTGTAATGCTAACACAGTGACACCATCATATCCAGCCATGCCGTCAGATATCTCTGTACAATCCTCATGTTACCGCGGCATCGGAATCCTATGCAAGCACGCTGTCAGCAGGGAGAGAACTCTTGTAAGTCCTCGTCCAACATAGCAAGAGCAGGTATTTGTCTGAATCGTCCGCCGTGTCTTAGGTCTTCTGATATTGGTGATCTTGCGTCAATTCTTCTCTTTTTAGGTGTAGAATGTTCGACATTTATTGATTCAAAAAGTTCTCTCCTACTTGACATGTTGGGCCTCTGCTGATCAGGTTCCTCTTTCAGGAAACTGAACCCATGCATCCACATAAAATGTGAGCATGTTACAAGTCTAGCTACATTCAGGTACTAGGCACGGTTTCACTTAGGAAACGTATCCACCCAGGAAAAAAAAATCTACTCCAAAGAGTACCTCTCTCGGATGATTTTAAATGCTGCCATTGTTGCTTAAGGCAATCCTGTCTTCGGATCATTGTATCTACAAGTAGTAAAACCTCAAATAATATTATCACCTGGAGATACGGTTCCTTGCTTGAAGTAATCTGTGGTTATCTTCACTGAACTTGACCAAAATGAGCTTCATTCTGTCAAGATGTTGATGCCGTGCTTTGGGGCAGCCTCTGGTTTGCTCACAAATTTTGAGAAGAGCTCTATTATCCCAATTCACTGCTCACAATTGGACACCAGTGCGCTTGCAACCATCCTTGCTTGCCCTGTTCAGAGTTTTCCATGCAAATACCTTGGCCTCCCTCTCTCTGACCAGCGTCTCCGCAAAGGTGACCTGCAACCCTATCTGGACAAATTAGCTGGCAAGGTCAAGGGGTGGAACAAAGGGAGCTTCTCCCTTGATTCTAGGTTCCTCCTAGTCAAGTATGTGCTCTCAACAATGAACATATACCAGCTACTAGTAATCGACCCACCAGCATGGCTCATAAAGGCAATCGATAAACTACGTCGAGGTTTTCTCTGGTGCAATGATGAGCTGGCAGCCGGGGGTCGTTGCCTTGTGCGATGGGAAGCAATCTGCAGGCCGCTAGACTTCAGAGGGCTTGCTATAACTGACCTACAACGCAAAGCAACCGCGCTGCGGGTAAGATGGTTGTGGCACACTTGGACTGACTCCAACAAAGCATGGGGTGGTCTATCTCTTGGCATTGATGACCGAGCTCGCAGCCTGTTGAACTCTAGAGTGAGTTTCAACCTGGGAAATGGGCAAAAGATAAATTTCTGGCATGACCCTTGGACAGCTGATCATCGTAGCCTCGCCACTATTGCTCCTGACCGCTTCAAATGCTGCACCAAGCGTAACCTATCTGTTGCACATGCCATCACTGACAACAAATGGATGAGACATTTCAAGCAAAATCTCTCCGCTGCTGCTCTCAACTAATTCCTCCTACTCTGTGACTTGCTGACGGACGTGCAGCTGCTAAAAATATTTATAGCTTGTATGACCTTTATCCAACGATTAACTGGACTAATACTCTTTTTTATGTTTTAGGTGCATAAATAGTATGGCTGATTATATGTGTATATATATTTGTACTCGAAGACCAACTTCTAACCTTGAGGTATATATAGCTTATGGAGGAATACTCAAAAATATGCATCTCTCTTCCTTATTCCTGTCTAATCTCATTGACTGAGGTATATAGCTTATGGAGTAAATACTCTACTAGTTATTGACGAGAGAACTTAAAATTATTTTCATGAACTCTAAGTCTATAATTTTAGATTATTTGACCTACTGTTGTTTGTTCTTTGCATGCACAAGCTCTGCCGAGTGGTATAGCGGATGTTCCAGAATGTGCTGGGAAGGCACCATTATCTTGTGGCTAGCCGCAGGTGTTGATTTCTGGGAGAATCCTCTTTTGCCTCCTGAAAGTAATGAAGCCTTGAAGCTGATCCTACTGGCAAGTGTAGGCTCGACAAGTGATGTTTGTCTCCCAGGTTCTGAGGATCAAACTGAAGCACGGATACACTCTTGTAAAACTTGTTATACCATGCTCGCCATTGTATGTGTGCTATATGTTGTAACAGATTGACTCTTACTGTTATTTGAAGTATTACTTGATTTTCTGTCTTTTTCGGTAAATATTGGTCGTTGATTTACTGGCATAATGAAATCTGGAAAACGACCCTGACAACTGGGACCCACATACAGAAACCTGACACCCGGGACCCACTCCTTCGAAACTAACACTTGGGACCCACCTCTCAGATCCTGACACTTGGGACCCACCTCTTAGATCCTGGCACTTGGGACCCGCTTCTCAGAACCTGACAATTTGGACCAACTTAGCACTGACAAAGGCCAGGACCAAAAATAAAAAGGCCAAAATAATGGGCTTGGCCCATGTAGTCAATTAGAATTAACAGGAAAAATATTCCAAATTATTGGGCTCGACCCACGTAAAACACAGAACTGGATCGAGCTGATTCTGCTGTATGACCATTTCAATTGATCACAATTTTGCCACATCAGCTATGCCATGTCGAATCTGACATGGACATGCCAGATAGCTAGTGACGAAAACAATTGGTCATAACACCTATGACCTTTTATTTTAGTCATAAGCGTCTATGACCATTGCACACAAAAGGTCACGTAGTTCCGTTAGTGACTGCCAGCTTTCGACCAACTATTTTTGGTCACAAAAAGGTCATAGATGAAAATACGTGACCATTCAGTGACCAATATGGAGAGTCACTAGTTAGCATATTTCTTGTAGTGATACGGTGACTTGGTTTTGGTCCTCCAATGGAAAATATTCAGCTACATCCGCCTATGAAATGCAGTTCGAGGGATCTATCCGTTTCTGCATCAAAGATATCATTTGGAGCAGCGGGGTACCGCTCAAATGTTGTGTCTTCAGTTGGTTGGCGATCTGCGGCAAGTACCATACTGCTGATTGTCTTCAGAAAAAGGGCTGGCCTCACAACGAGGCTTGCGTCTTCTGTGTCAGCGAGCAAGAAACCGCATTGCACCTTCTTGCCTCTTGCCATGTTATCATCATACTATGGCAAAAGATTATTCACACGACCGCCCTCCCCAACTACCTAGTGCCCAACACCAACACTGCAAGCTTGGAAGACTGGCTCCTATCTGCTCGCCAACGGCTCCCTAATACAGTGATGAAAAGTTAGACTACCATAGTCAACTTATTCTGGTGGTCCATCTGGAAAGAACGGAATGCTCGGATTTTTCACAACAAAGCCGAACCTCTTAACCGTATACATTTGAGCATAGTCGAGGAGGCTAGATGCATGAGAGAGGCTGGAAGATCAGGCGCTGCTGACTGATCCTAAGACCCAGGGAACTTGACTAAACGCTTCCTCTAGTGTTTTTCAGTCTGCAACCCCTTTGCTGTAGACTTTCTTTTTTCCTTTGCTTTAGTTTCCTTTTTTTTTTTGCTTTGGTCACCTTGTACTCTTGTATATCTCTTCTAATTGCAATGAAAAGCAGGCCAGACTGCCTTTTCGTAAAAAAAAGATTATCACTTGGAACATAAATCATGGAGACATAATAGTCTCAGCTCGTAACCAATGCATCAGTTCATGTGTACTAATATAGGAGTGTGATCATTTCTAAATCAAGAAAATTTGTTATTCCATCACGACAGAGTACACTGAAAAGACAAAATAGCTCAAACGAGGATGTGCATACACATAATTTTTAAACAGTGGAATTTAGAAGGGATTGTCAATACCCATGCGTGGCAAGGGGGTATCTGCATCAAATGAAGTAGTGCAATATAATTAAACCAAAATATTTTTCTAGCATTTTCTTATTTTGGCTCACTTCGACTTGGCAACAAGTTGTCATCTTAATCCCTCTTTGTCTGCCCATCATCTTTGTCATCAGATCCATCACCTCTGCTATATCTAAGTACCCAGATTTATCAGTGTGACATGCACATACCTATGAAAGCTTAAATCGGTTATAGATAGCAACATGTCTTCCTTGGTCACCTATTAAATTCTCTGATAAAAGTGGAATGAACTTCATACTCGGTTTAAAACTTTAAATGCATTGCCCAAATATTTCATTAGGAACAAAGATGCCAAAATAATAAATTGCCTACAAATTATCAAGGATCATGCGGTTTATTCTACCAAGCCAATCACCACAATTTTTTTTTTAAGGGATACACATAACTACAAAAGGAGGAACATCCAGCTTGTGTACTTAAATTGAGAAATATGGTTGCACAATTGTGGAGTACTTTGATTCAGTGTGAATAAAGACACCAATTCAGTATTGGTGAGAAGCTATATTTTTTTCACACTCCAAATAGCTTGGATCTTTTATGCTCATACACATGCACATCCGCAGTTCAGTAATGTAAATCAAGATCATGAGATAGTCTGGTACCTTCTCTTACATGACAAAAGCTTAGTATCATAAAAAACACATAGCTATTATTTCTAATTACAAAATCAAGGTATTTCCAAACTATGTATGCCTGCACCTAATCGGTGGAAAGGACACATAACTGAAATCAAAAAATATGTCTAGTATTTCCACATGTACCCATAATCTACTGATATTCTAATTACACAGTACATAGATTCAACAATTGATGAAATTTCCCTTTTACATATTCAGTGTTAAATAGATACATGATCTCATTTGTTATAGGCCTCCAATCAAGTATTACCTAATTATCTATCTATTGCACAATTATTTTTAATTAATTTGGTTCTCACAAGTCTTCCGATGTTTATGTTATCATTCTTAGAAATACCTAAAGGGGTAAGGAAACACCTTGATTTTTATAGGTCAATATTTTTGTTGCAAAGTGACGAAACTAAACGGAAGTATAGGTTGACTAAGTGGAACATTGTTTGCCGCCCCAAGGATCAAGGGTGGCTGTGTATCGAGGTGTTAGACATTAAAATAAATGCTTGCTAAGTAAATGGTTATTTAAACTTCTTTCTGAGAAAGGTGTGTGGAAGGAGTTGCTGCACAAATAAATATTTGAATGGTAAAACGCTTGCTGAGGTGCAGGTAAACCTACGGGTTCTCAATTCTGAAAGGGCCTAATGAGTGTTAAAGATGAGGTCTTTAACAAGGGTTCTTTCAAAGTTGGAAATGGGATGGATATAAGATTTTGGGAGGAAATATGGCTATGTGATAAGCCCCTCGCTTAGCAATATCAGTCATTATACAATATAGCTAATCCGAAAAATGTTTCGGTAGCTAGTGTTTTAATACATGCTCATCCGAATTTAGAGTTTTCGAGGGCCTTAATCAGCAATAAGTGGGATGCTTGGCTCCATTTATTTCAACATCTAATGGCAGTGCAATTGTCTGAGGAGACAAATTGCTTCGTGTGGAAGTTAATTGATTCGGGGGTATTTTCGGTGAAATATATGTACGCCGACATGATGAATGGGCATAACCATTTTCCTTGAAAATATCTTTGTAAGCTTAATATTCCTCTAAAAATTAAGTTTTTTTTGTGGTTCCTTAATAGAAATGTGTTACTTACTAAGGACAATTTGGAAAAAACGAAATTGGGCAGGGTCGAAAAAGTGTTGTTTTTGCGATTCAGAGTAGTCAATGGAACATGTCTTTTTAAAGTTTCCCTTTGCTAAAACTATTTGGCTTTGTTCAGTTTACTTTTAATCTACCTCCAGCGACTAATATTACTAATATGTTTGGGAATTGGCTGAACAGAGTTGAGAAAAAACTAAAACTAGAATTTTTATTAGCGTTTCAGCTTTGTGTTGGGCTATTTGGAACTATCCCAATAGTATTGTCTTTAACAAGGAGCGGATTATTAATTTCTTGCAGGTTTCTATATGGCCAACAACTGGATCGCGTTTGGGCTCACGGTTGGAATATACCCTAGAGGCAATAATAATGTTGTTATTATCATAGTTTCCACGTTCATGATAAATGTTTATACTCCATGCTAGAATTGTATTACCTGGAAACAAAATACATGTGTGGTTTCATAAACAACCCAGTGTCGCTAGTAAGCCTATACTAGACTAGGTCGTTCATTAATTGATGGTTACAGTTTCCTAACCATGGACAAGGAGTTGTCAAATTAATAACAGGGTCATCTCACTGGAGAATGATATGATGGGCAGACCTAAATTTTATTGTCAAGTGTTCCATTGCTTAGACCATGAGATTATGTTACTACCTGATACCGGAAGAAACCTTAGTGGCATCAACCATCACTTCATAACTAGGTGATCATAAAGGTGTCTTACAGGTGTATCAGCAAGTACTTGTTGGGTTGCGTATTTCAAGACTGGGATTTGTCCCTCCATGTTATGGAGAGATATACTATGGGCACTCGGTAACACACATTCAATATCGCTTGCAAGCACGTGGCTAAGGAGTTAGTCACAGAGTATGCTGTATTACGTAGCGAGTAAAGAGTACTTGTCGGTAACGAGATTGATCGAGTTATGGAGATACCGACGATCGAGTCTCGGGTAAGCAAAATATTGCGAGACAAAGGGAATGAAATGAGGATTGGTTCAATCCACGAGATAGTGGTTCGCACGATAAAGATCTTCGTGTATAATGTGGGAGCGCTTATGGGTTTCCAAATCCCGATGTTCGTTATTGACTAGAATGGTTCCGGTGCATGTCTGCAATATATCGAACCCGTAGGGTCACACGCTTAACTGAGTGGCATTCTTGTAGAACGTGTTTGTGACTAGATTAAATGAGAGGGATTCCCAAAATGTGTTTTGGGTGATCTCAAAATAGTTCCGGGATGACACCGATATTCTAGAAGAGTCTAGAATGTTGTGGAATATCTGGAACCTTGTAGAAGGCTCTGGAAGGGAGGAGGCAGCCATAGGTGGCATGCCACGGGAAATGTGGCATGGCCCATGACATATATCGCATTAAGAGTGATTGCGCTTGACAAGTGTCAAGAAACTGGACATGTGTTGCCCCGCAAGGCACAACATCCGACATGTGTCTAGGCACACGCCATGTGGCGCCGTAGATACCTTGGAAGCCAAGGCGTTGATACGTCTCAAATGTATCTATAATTTTTGATTGATCTATGCTTGTTTTATATCATTGCTACATATTTTTACTATAATTTTATATCATTTTAGGGCATTTTCCCAGACTAACCTATTAACAAGATGCCCAGTGCCAGGTTCTGTTTTCTGCTGTCCTTTTGTTTCAGAAAAGTTATTATGGAAATATTCATGAAAAGACCTGAAAATTCACGGGCGTCATTTTTATCACGTAATGAAGACGGAGTCCAAAGGAGAGCCGAAGAGGAGCACCAGGTGGAGAAGGCGACCTAGGGGCGTGGCCCCACCCAGACCCATGCCTAGAGGCCGCCTGGCCACCTAGGGCACCTCCTCGCACTGCCTCTTTGCCTATTTATTCACCCTCGATCTAAAACCCGAGGGCGGCCATTATTTTGCAGAAAGTCGATACCGAGGCGCTGCCACCTCGAAAACCCTAGAATGGGGTTCCTGCAGTCCTGTTCTGTAACCCTGCCGGAGGGGGAGATCGTCACCAAATGCTTCTTCATCACCATGCCTGCCTCCAGAGTGATGCGTGAGTAGTTCATCCTTGGACTACGGGTCCATAGCAGTAGCTAGATGATTTTCTCTTCTCCTTGTGCTACCATGTTTAGATCTTGTGAGCTGCCTAACATGATCAAGATCACTATTATGTAATTCATTACATGTTGTGTTTGCTGGGATCCGATGAATTGTGAAATTATGATCAGATTGTTCATCTTTCTTATATGATCATGATACTATTATCATATCCATGTTTTATTTAAGATCTTGCATGCTCTCTGATCCATGTGGTTACTATGGCCAAGTGATAGTATGTATCTCCAAGAGAGAGTTTGGTGCTAGATAGTAGGTTCATGCCTCCATTAATTGAGTCTGGGCTCGAGTGACAAAAATGTCTAAGACCGGGGATGTGCTGTTGCTACTAGGGGTAAAACAATAGTGTTTATTTCTTTATGTTTATGAACATTGTTTACATTATGTACGAAGCTTAATGCAATTATTTGTTGCTTGCAACTTTATACCAGTTAGTGGCAAGCATAGAAGCGCACCCAAGGTGGATTATTATTCATAGATGCAGCTGGATAGCAGTCTATGTATGTTAGACGTAATGCCCAACTGAATATTACAATAAATTTTATCTTGTCATAATAGCATTGTCATGTCTCACAATTTGTCAATTGCCTAGCTGTAATTTGTTCACCGAACATGTTTATTGTTTTATGGAGAGACACCACTAGTGAAACTATGGCACCCAGTCCATTCTTTTACATTGTTTACACCTCGTTTCCTTTGTTTTTAATCATTACTTGCTCGATGTTCTGTTTTACTTTCATCATTGTATTCCACACCATACATTTAATCTCTTTGTTTTCACAAGACAGGAAGATTGATGATGACCCACAAGTATAGGAGATCTATCGTAATATTTTCGATAAATAAGAGTGTTGAACCCAACGAGGAGCATAATGTGTTGACAAGTGGTTTCGTGCAACGTTTTACTGCAAACACTAACATACAAGTTTTTATGGGTTATTGTAACAGCAAATAAATAAAGTGCGAGTAAATAAAAGGAGCAATAATAATTGCAGCAAGTGGCCCAATCCTTTTTAGCACAAAGGACAGCCGGTGGTGTTACTTATGATGGCTAAAACGTTCCCGAGGACACACGGGAATTTCATCAAGTCACTTTCGCTTCATACCGCTGCTTAGTCTTTAACATTTTGATAAGTGTTGTGTGGTTGAACCTATGCTAATGCACCACCCTTACTTGGACCAGTACATACTTGTGATTAAACCTTCTACAAGCATCCTCAAATGCAAGAAAGTATTTAAGAATTAACTAACCACAGCCTTAAACTCTGGGATCCTACACTCCCTTGTGCAACAACTTACCGACGGGGGTTTAGGTTTCTGTTGCTCCGGCAACCCCGCAATAAGTAAACTAAATACACAATGCATTCTCCTAGGCCCATAAAGGTGAAGTGTCATCTAGTCGACGTTCACATGACACCACTAGAAGAATAACACCATAACTTAAATATCAAACTATTAAATACTACTCAACATAATTCCACTTATAGCGACAAGACTTCTTCCATGTCCTCAAGAATTAAACGAACTAGACATCATATGGATCATGATCAGAGGTGATAAAAGTGATGAACAACAATCTGGACATAAAAGTAATTCACCGATAAAAATCAATAGCATCAACTACAACAAGTAATCAACACCGTACCGAAAAGTAATCCCAACAAACTACACAAGGAGGAACCCTGGATGTCTCAGCGGAACGAAGTGGAGCGGAGGTGATGATCGTGCTGGCGGTGAAGATGGTGTGGATGATGATCCCGATGAAGCCTGTGGCGATGACGATGACGATGGCGATGATCTCCCTCCTCCGGGAAGGAATTTCCCCGGCAGATTTCTCCCTCCCGGAGAGTTTTTCTCTCTATGTGGTTTCCGCCCCCGCGGCAGCGGCGGAATATTTCTTCGAAGCGTCTCCCGTGATTTTTAGGTCAGAGGGAAGATATACGCGAGAGGGGAGTGCCCGAGGTGGGCCAGGGCGGCCAGGTGGGGCCCAGGCACGACCAAGCGTGGGGCCGCGCCTGGGGTCACCTGGGCACCTCGTGGCTCCCCTCAGGTCCATCTTTTGGCTCCCCTGGTCTTCTGACGAAATAATAACCTCTGAATTTTCTCGGAATTTTCGGAGCTCCGGAGAGATGGTATCTTGACGGTGCTTTTTTCCAGCTGATTCAAGACTGCGACAGTTAAATCCCCAATAATCATCAAACATGCAAAATAAGATAAAATAACATGAGTATTGCATTTTAATAAGAAATATATCAATGAATAACAGTAAATTATGATATAAAATAGTGATGCAAAATGGACGTATCAACTCCCCCAAGCTTAGACTCCGCTTGTCCCCAAGCGAATACCAAGCTCGGTAAACATGACCACAGGTTTATAGAGTGAGGTGTCGATAATAAAGAATATGAACATGAAGCATCACTTAATTAACAAGCACTCATGCATTTTACACGGCAACCTTTCTCATAAAACTTGACTTGAAACAAATGAAGAGATACATACATGTTAAGGTGAATCAAGAAACGCTTACTTGAGTTGTGGCAACTATGTTCTTGGTCAGAGAACAATCCGAATTTCAAACTTTTATATTTCAAGAGGAATCTTTATATAAGAGCTATTATTCAACAAATGTCACATGTTAGTTAACAAAAGATCCTTACCATACATTGTGAACCTCTAGAGTTATGAACTGCAATTCAGAACTAGAATGCCAACAAGAGAAAAAATACAACTTACAATAAAACATGATCAAGCACATTGCTGCTATAATTGATTGTATCTCAACAACACTAAATGCTTGCTTGTGGAGAATAAGAAGGACAGGTATACTGACTCAACATAAAAGTAAAAGATAGGCCCTTCGCAGAGGGAAGCGGGGATTAAATCATGTGCTAGATCTTTTTGAATTTTTGAAAGCAGAAGTAAAAATTGTTTTGAGAGGTGTTTGTCTACGTCAACGAATGGCAATAGCGCTTGTCATCTTCCATACCAAATAAGTTTTAAGAGCGGTTCCGAGATATCATACTTCATACTATATATATTTTGACAGTCCTCACCACCTTTGCTTACACAAACCATGGCTAACCGAATACTCGGGTGCCTGCCAATAATCAACTTATCCATGGAGGAGTGCCTAGTTTATTTTCTGATAATGGTCTAACCAGCTCTGTGCAAATTAGAGACGAGCAGATGAAGCATGCAAGTCAAGGTAAAGTTTATTTGGCATGGAAGATACCAAACCAACTACTACTTCCTCATGAGTTGAAGACATTGACACAAATATGAAATATTTTGAACATTTTAAAGGTAGCACATGACTAATTTGCTTGGAGTGGCAGCAAAATACCACATGTAGGAAGTTATGGTGGACACTTTGGAAGGTTTTGGCTCAAGGTTTTGGATGCACGAGAAGCATTCCCTCTCAGTACAAGGCGTTAGGCTAGCAAGTCTTTTAGCAAACAAAACAGTTGGGAGATACAAGCAAATATAAAGAGTAATAAGATATATCATGCATTGTAAGTTGTTTTCCTATTTAATCATCAAATTCTAAATTGCAAGAATACAACGCTAGAGAGCTAACACGCATGAAAGATATCTCAGACTACTATTTTGCATGCAAATCCTTCTTCTCTACTTTAAGCATCAAGGTATTGTTGCAATGACTTGCTACACGCAATGTAAGCCAACACTTCTCTCAAGATCAGCCCATAAAAGATGCGAAAAAATAAGTAAACACTTCTCATTAATATTCCATCATAGACAATCTCACACCAATGGATACAAAGATAGCATACTAAAGGAACGATACTTCCACATTGCAAACTATCTCATATGATAACTTCTCTACTCATGATATGACACTCTACTAAAAATATAAAAGATAAAAGATAATGATGATGATACCGAGGCACTCCCCCAAGATTGGAACAAGCTAAGGGAGTACCATTATCCATGATGTATTACTCCTTCGGCGGTGATTCACGCTCTTCTTCTTTATCATAACACTTCCAGGCAAAGGTTTCCCATCGATGAGGATATTTCGGTCTCCAGCATCCTGAAACTTGCAGCAGAGCTAATACGTTTAAATCTAACTTCGTACTCATAGTTCTGATTGTGTAAGTCATAAATCTGAGCTTGCAGTTGTGTTGTCTCCTTGCAAAGGAATATGATATCCTCCCTTAGCCCTTTGATCTCCTTCTTGTGTTCAACAATAAGTTCAGAGATTATGCGGTGGTTTGCATCAACCCCTCGTAGCACCATCTCCTTGTACTCGAAGACCTCTTGCTCCACTTCTTCGAGTCTAGTCTTCATGTCCCCCTCCTTCTTTGGTCCTTGTAGATCTTGCGGCTGAAGAACTCCCTCCTTGAGCTGCAAGACTTTCGGATGCGTCTTCACTTCATTAAGGTAAGGGTTGACGACATTCTTGAGGAATCCATCCTTGGAGGATTCCGGCGAAGACATGGCGGCTAGGGTTTGGATGTAAAACCTGAACAGGAACAGCTCGAAAACGACAACGTCGAAAACACGAGATACGGACCTCGAGAGATCCGGGTAAATATATAGCAAAAAGTTTCTGAATAAAAGGAAGGCGACAAGACAAGGCGGAGTCGAAGACGAGCTCCAGGGGCTCCAGGTGGGGCCCAGGCACGGTCGAGGGCTGGACCGTGGCCAGGTGCCACCTGGGCACCCTGGTCTCTGACTCCGTCTCTTCTTTGGTTCTAAATTTATGATATTTTCTAAAAACGACGAATATAATTTTTCTGGAATTTTCCGAGGAGTTTTACTTACTAGAGTTGATACCTATTCCACTTCTGGCTCTGGATCCTTCTGGTATTTATTTTTGATGAATTCTTCCGGAGTCACCACTTGTATTATATCAACATCTTTTTCAAGAGGGTCACCAGAAATATAATGCTTGAATCTTTGACCATTGACCACTTGTGGTTTTCTCCATCCAATGAATTAATTTTGATAGCACCACAACGATAAACCTCTTCAATAATAAAAGGATCTTCCCATTTGGATAGGAGTTTTCCTGCAAAAAATCTGAGACGAGACCTATACAACAACACTTTATCTCCAACATTAAATTCTCTTTTCAAAATTCTTTTATCATGCCACTTCTTAACTTTTTCTTTAAATAACTTGGCATTTTAATAAGCTTCACTCCTCCATTCATCTAGAGAACTCATTTGAAGCAATCTTTTCTCACCGGCAAGTTTAAAATCATCATTAAGTTCCTTGTTGCCCAATAAGCTTTATGTTCTAATTCTAGAGGCAAATGACAAGCTTTTCCATAAACCATTTTATAAGAAGACATGCCCATAGGATTTTTATAAGCAGTTCGATAAGCCCACAGAGCATCATTAAGTTTCTTAGACCAATTCTTCCTAGATTTATTAACGGTCTTTTGCAAGATCAACTTAATCTCCCTATTAGTTAACTCTACTTGACTACTTGTTTGAGGGTGATAGGGTGAAGATACTCTATGATTAACATCATACTTAGCAAGAGTTTTCCTAAAAGCACCATGAATAAAATGAGAACCTCCATTTGTCATAAGATATCTAGGTACACCAAACCTAGGAAAAATAACATCTTTAAGCATTTTCAAAGAAGTTTTATGATCAACACTAGGAGTTGGAATAGCTTCTACCCATTTAGTGACATAATCAACAACAACAAGTATATGAGTATTACCATGCGAGGTAGGGAAAGGACCCATAAAGTCAAATCCCCAACAATCAAAGATTCATAACAAGATAATAATTCATAGGCATTTCATTGCGTCTACTAATATATATTACCAACTCTTTGACACTCATTGCAAGATAAAATAAATTTCCTTGCAACTTTAAAAAGAGTAGGCCAATAAAACCTGATTGTAGAACTTTGTGTGTCGTTCTGTCTCCAGCATGATGTCCGCCATAAGGACTGCTATGACATTTTCTTAATATCTCTCCCTGTTCATGCTCGGGAACACAACATCGGATAATGCCATCAACTCCTTCTTTATATAAATGTGGGTCATCCCTAAAATAACGCCTCAAATCATAGAAGAATTTCATCCTTTGCTGATAAGTAAAATTAGGAGCAAAAACTTGGAAACAACAAAGTTATCATAATCGGCGTACCGTGGACCATCATGAGAGTTTACCTTTTTAGCTGCTAATTGTTCATCTGGAAAACTATCGTTTACAGGAATAGATCATAAAGCACATTTTCCATTCTAGACAAATTATCCGCAACGGGATTATCAACACCTTTCCTATCAACAATATGCAAGTCGAATTCTTGTAGCAATAAAACCCATCTAATAATCCTAGGCTTAGCATCTTTCTTTTCCATAAGATATTTAATAGCAGCATGATCGGTGTGAATAGTTACTTTTGAATCAACTATGTAAGGTCTAAACTTATCACAAGCAAACAAAACAGCTAAAACTTCTTTTTCAGTGGTAGCATAATTCTTTTGAGCACTATCAAGAGTTTTGCTAGCATAATGAATAATATTCAACTTTTCATCAATACGCTGTCCAAGAACAGCGCCTACAGCAAAATCACTAGCATCACACATTATCTCGAAAGGTAAATTCCAATCAGGCGGTTGGACAATAGGGGCAGTTGTTAAAGCTTTCTTAAGAATTTCGAAAGCTTCTTTGCAATCATCATCAAAAATAAAAGGAATATCTTTTTGCAAAAGATTAGTAAGAGGTTTTGAAGTTTTAGAAAAATATTTTATAAACCTCCAATAGAAACCAGCATGAGCAAGGAAACTGCGTATACCTTTTACGTCCCTAGGACAGGGCATATTTTCAATAGCTTCTACCTTGGCTCTATCAACCTCAATACCTCTTTTAGAAATTTTATGGCCAACAACAATACCTTCATTAACCATAAAATGGCATTTTCCCCAATTCATAACAAGGTTTGTTTCCTCACATCTCTGCAAAACTTTATCAAGATTGTGCAGGCAGTTATCAAAAGAAGTTCCATAGACGGAGAAATCGTCCATGAATACTTCCACAATTTCTATAAAAAAACCATGAAAAATAGCAGACATATATCTTTGAAAAGTAGCAGGCGCATTACATAAACCAAAAGGCATACGTCTATAAGCATAAGATCCATACAGACAAGTAAAAGTAGTCTTCTCCTGATCTTGAGGTCCAACAACAATTTGAGAAAAACCAGAATAACCATCAAGAAAACAAAAATGAGTGTTCTCAGATAACCTTTCTAACATTTTATCAATAAAGGCAAAGGATAATGATCTTTCTTTGTAGCTTGTTTAATTTTCGAAAATCAATGCACATTCTATAACCAACTACAGTTCTTTGTGGAATAAGCTCATCATTATCATTTGCAACAACATCATACCTCCCTTTTTAGGAACACAATGCACAAGACTAACCCACCTACTATCGGCAATAGATAAATTATACTACTTCAAGGAGTTTTAATACCTCATTTCTTGCCACCTCCTTCATTTTCGGAATTAATCTCCGTTGATGATCAACGATTAATTATATGTTGACAAACGGCTGGAGAAACTCCCTTAGTATAACCCATGGCGCCTCGATGTTTCCGAAGTACTTCCAATAATCTTTCTTCTCCTGTCGTGAAAGTTTAGCACTAATAATAACATGATATATTTTCTTTTCATCTAAATACACATATTTAAGAGTATCAGGAAGAGTTTTAAGTTCAAAAACAGGATCTCCCTTAGGAGTGTAGGCATCCCTAAAGATTCCACATGTAAATTATATTTAAGAATTGCAGGTTGATGGAGAAAAATGTTCTCCAATTCATTTCTTTCCTACTTAAATACCTCACTTTCATGGTCCTCCATAAATTGCTGCAAAGGATCATTAGGAGCAACAACAATAGCAGAAAGTTGTTCAATTTTTATAGTCCTCATTTGTAATTCTTTTTCATGACGTTGTTTAGTAAACTTGGAAAAATTAAATTCATAGTTTTCACCGCCAAATTTAGTATAAACTTTTTCTTTCTTGCAATCAATGATAGCACTACAAGTATTCAAGAAAGGTCTACCAAATATAATATGACAAGATTTATCTGCAACCGAACCAAGCACAAGAAAATCGGCGGGATATTTAACCTTACCACATAAGACTTCAACATCCCTGACAATACCAACCGATAGATAGTATCTCTATTAGCAAGCTGAATAACCACATCAATATCTTCAATTTCACAATTACCAATTTCATGCATTATTTCTTGATAAAGAGAGAAAGGAATAGCACTTGAACTAGCACCAATATCACATAAACCATAATAACAATGATCACCAATTTTCACAGCGATAACAGGAGTCCCAACCTTTTTAACCTTTCCTTCTGGCAGTCTAACAATATTAGAAGCATCCTCACAAAAGATTATATGACCTCCTGATACGTCTCAAACGTATCTATAATTTTTGATGTTCCATGCTTGTTTTATACCAATTGCTACATGTTTTGCATCTACTTTATATCACTTTTATACATTTTTTGGGACTAACCTATTAACAAGATGCCGAAGTGCCAGTTCCTGTTTTCTGCTGTTTTTGTATTCCAGAAAAGCTAGTCTGGAAATATTCTCGGAATTGGACGAAACTACACGGGGTGCCTATTTTTCCAGAACATGCTGACGGAGCGAAGGAGCAGCAGAGGAGGGCCACCAGGAGGCCACACGCACCCAGGGCGCGGGCCCCTCTGCCGCGCCCTGGGGTGGTGTGGGCCCCTCGGGGGTCCGCAGCCGCCGCCCTTTCGCCTACTTATTCCCCCCGACGCGAAAACCCTAAGTACCTGAGCAAATATCCACGAAAAGATCCAGAGACGCCGCCGTCGTCAACCCTAGCTCGGGAGGGTTCAGAACCTCTTCCCGGCACCCTGCCGGAGAGGGGAATCGTCACCGGAGGCTTCTACATCGCCATGCCTGCCTCCGGAGTGATGCGTGAGTAGTTCATCCTTGGACTACGGGTCCATAGCAGTAGCTAGATGGTTGTCTCTCCACTTTGTGCCATCATGTTTAGATCTTGTGAGCTGCCCTACATGATCAAGATCATATTATTGTAATGCTACATGTTGTGTTTGCTGGGATCCGATGAATATTGAATATTATGTCAAGTTGATTATCAATCTATCTTATATGTTATTTAAGATCTTGCATGCTTTCCGTTACTCGTAGATGCTTTGGCCAAGTAGATGCTTGTAACTCCAAGAGAGAGTATTTATGCTAGATAGTGGGTTCATGTCTCCGTTTAACCTGGGACAGTGACAGAAAGTTCTAAGGTTGTGGATGTGCTGTTGCCACTAGGGATAACCTAACGATGCTATGTCCACGGGCATATGTGTTTGTTTACATTACGCACTTTACTTAATGCAATTATCCGTTGCTTGCAACTTAATACCAACGGGGGACTCGGATGACAACCCGGCGGTGGATTATTAGTCATAGATGCTGTTGGATAACGGTCTATGTATTATGTCGTAATGCCCAATTAAATATCATAGTAGTCAACATGTCATGTATATGCATTGTCATGCGCTCACTATTCGTCAATTGCCCAGCTGTAATTTGTTCACCCAACATGTTAGTTATCTTTTATGGAGAGACACCACTAGTGAACTGTGGACCCCGGTCCATTCTTTTACACTGATTAAACAACCACAAACTGCAAACTGTTCCTTTTTCATTCTCTGCAATTTAATACTCATTTTCCACACCATACGTTTAATCCTTTGTTTTCAGCAAGCCAGTGAGATTGACAACCTCACTGTTTCGTTGGGGCAAAGTAGTTTGATTGTGTTGTGTGCAGATTCCACGTCAACAGTCCAGACTCCCTGCGACAGCTATTTTTCTGGCGCCGTTGACAACCTTCTGAAGAGTTGCTGCTCCTACTGGTTCGATAACCTTGGTTTCTTTCTGAGGGAAAACTTGCTGCTGACTACATCATACCTTCCTCTTGGGGTCTCCCAACGAACGTGTGTTTCACGTCATCAAGCTATTTTTCTGGCGCCGTTGCCGGGGAGACAGCAGTCTTCTGCAAGGGGAGTTTCACGCTTCCAATCTCTTTACTTTGTTTTTGTCTTGCTTAGTTTATTTTATTTTATCTTGTTTGCTTTCAATTATCAAAAACACAAAAAAATTAGTTACTTGCATCTAGTTTACTTTCAAGTTATTTTCTGTACTGTTTTTATTTGCTAAAATGAGTACTCCTGAGAACACTAAGTTGTGTGATTTCACTAGCACGAACAACAATGATTTCATATGCACACCTATTGCTCCACCTGCTGCTTCAGCAGAATTTTATGAAATTAAACCTGCACTTTTAAATCTTGTTATGAAAGAGCAATTTTCTGGTGTTAGTACTGATGATGCTGCTGTTCACCTTAATAACTTTGTTGAACTTTGTGAAATGCAAAAGCTCAAGGAAGTAGATGGTGATATTATTAAACTGAAACTTTTTCCTTTCTCCTTGAGAGGACGTGCTAAAGAATGGTTGCTATCTTTGCCTAGAAATAGTATTGATTCATGGACTAAATGCAAAGATGCTTTTATTGGAAAATATTATCCTCCTGCTAAGATTATTTCTTTGAGAAGTAGCATAATGAATTTTAAGCAATTTGATAATGAACATGTTGCTCAAGCATGGGAGAGAATGAAATCATTGGTTAAAAATTGTCCCACTCATGGACTGACTACTTGGATGATCATCCAAACCTTCTATGCAGGATTAAATTTTTCTTCGAGGAATTTATTGGATTCGGCCGCTGGAGGTACCTTTATGTCCATCACTTTGGGTGCTGCAACAAAGCTTCTTGATGATATGATGATTAATTATTCTGAGTGGCACACCGAGAGAGCTCCAACAGGTAAGAAGGTAAATTCTGTTGAGGAAACCTCCTCCTTGAGTGCCAAAATTGATACTATTATGTCTATGCTTGCAAATGGTCAAACACATGTTGATCCAAATAATGTTCCTTTAGCTTCTTTGGTTGCTCAAGAAGAGCATGTTGATGTGAACTTCATTAAAAATAATAATTTCAACAACAATGCTTATAGGAATAATTTTGGTAATAGCAATTATAGGCCCTATCCTTCTAATAGTGGCAATGGTTATGGAGATTCCTATGGTAGAACAAGAATGCCTAGTGAGGAAAGGATGCTAGAAATTGAAAAGGCCACTAAATTTTTATGCAAAAGCAATATGAGCAAAACCAACTGTTTACTAGAACTATGGATGAACAATCTGCTATGCTAAAAAATATAAGCCATCAACTTGAGAATTTGAATAGGGAGATTTCTGGTTTGCAAGGTAAAATTTCTCATGCTGAAACTTGTATTTCATTGATGTCTGAAACACAATCCTCTTTGATTAATAAGATGGCAGCTAAGCCCGAAACAATTGAGAGTAATACCTTTGCCGTAGCCAATGCTATACAAGTTAAAATTGATAACAATGTGAGGATGTTAGCTGAATTGCATGCTAGATGGGAAAGAGAGGATGAAATTGCTAGAAAGAATAATATTGCTAGAGTTTATACTATTACTACTTCTGAAAATGCTTCAAACTCAAGTGTTACAAACCTCCTACCATTAATGGCAAGATAGTTGGTGTTGGTAATGTTTCCACTTCTATTGCAAAATGTCCTAAATTGCCTGATAACTCTGAAACTGTCCTTGATAAAGATGCTGAAATTTCTAGCAATAAGGAAGAGAATAATCCATTACTTTTGATAATAATGACTTTGATTTTGATGGTTGCAATATTTCTGAAGTAATTAAGTTCTTGCAAAAGCTAGCTAGAAGTCCTAATGCTAGTGCTATAAACATGGCTTTTACTAAACATATTACTAATGCTCTCATGCAAGTTAGGGAAGAGAAATTAAAACATGAAGCTTCTATCCCTAGGAAGTTAGAAGATGGTTGGGAGCCCATCATTAAATTGAAATTGAATGACTTTGATTGCAATGCTTTGTGTGACCTTGGTGCTAGTATTTCTGTTATGCCTAAAAGATTATATGATATGCTTGATTTAGCACCTTTGGAAAATTGTTACTTGGATGTTCACCTTGTTGATTCTACTATTAAAAAACCTTTGGGAAGAATTGATGATGTTCTTATCATGGTTAACAACAATTATGTCCCCGTTGATTTTATTGTCTTGGATATTGAGTGCAATCCATCATGCCCTATTGTGCTGGGAAGACCTTTTCTTAGGACTGTAGGTGCTATTATTGATATGAAAGAAGGGAATATAAAATATCAATTTCCTCTCAAGAAAGGTATGGAACACTTTCCTAGGAAGAAGATTAAGCCACCTTATGATTCTATTGTTCGAACAAATTACAATGTTGATGCTTCTTCACTTGGTAATACTTGATGCATGCTTTGTGCCTAGCTAAAAGGCGTTAAAGAAAAGCGCTTATGGGAGGCAACCCATTTTATTTTTCTGCAATTTTTCTTTTATTGAGTCAAGGAGTTTGTTTACTTCTGTAGCAACTCCTTTGTATCTTTATTTTCTCGCATTGTTGTGCCAAGAGTAGCCTCTAATGTAAGATGATGCTTAATTTTGATTGCTGCGCAGAAACAGATTTTTGCTGTTCACTGTACGAAATTCCTAAAATCACCAGATTGTTAATTAAATCTGAAATTTTTGTGCGTAATCTTTATGAATGTCTGAAACTTTCATTAGTTCAGAGTTTCTCGATCTGAGCGTCGTAAGTGCCTCGAAAAAATTCGTCTTTGCGGACTGTTCTGTTTTAGACAGATTATGCCTTTTTATTTTGCATTCTCTCTTTTACTAGTGTTGAGTGAAATTCTTTTTTGGGTGGAAGAGCTTCACATAACATCAGTGGCTGTAGCTAATGTTTAAAGTAACAAATCATATTGCGTCTTTATAGAACATGTGAATTTTTGATTATGCACTAACCCTCTAATGAGATCTACTTTGAGTTTGGTGTGACGGAAGTTTTCAAGGGTCAAGAGAGAAGGATGATATAATAGGATCAAGAAGAGTGAAGAGCTTAAGCTTGGGGAGGCTCCCATGGATCTCCCCAGCATATTTCAAGAAGACTCAAGCGTCTAAGCTTGGGGATGCCCAAGGCATCCCCTTCTTCATCGTCAAAATTATCAGGTCATCTCTAGTGAAACTATATTTTAATTCTTTCACATCATATGTGCTTTTCTTGGAGCGTCTGTGTGCTTTTATTTTCAGTATTGCACTTTTATTTTCAATAAAGCTTGACTGGACCCTAGCATTCTTGATTGGGAGAGAGACACGCTCCGCTTTTTCATGAGAATACTCCTATTCTTCACTTATATTTGTTGAGTATTCATATCTAGCGCTGTTCAGCTTTTAGCTCTTGTTTTCATGTATCTCTTGTCAGAGCTATTAGCTTTCTTTTGTAGAAAGTACTCTCTTGCTTCACTTATATTTGTTTGGAGAGTTGATGAAATAAATTGATTGGTGTTTGGTTGGTTCAGAAAATGTTGCATGTGGTAATTGGTATAAGGAAAAACTTGCTTAATCTTGTAGATCACTAAAATGGATAACTTGATGCTTGTCAATTGTTTTGAGTTAACAAGTAGATCATGATTAAATTGTGCATCACATGAGTTAAGCCTATTAGTGAAGAACTACCGTAAAGCTTGTTGAAAATTTGGTTTGCATCGGTGGTACTCTAAGGTCTAGATATTTTCTAATAACAGGGTTTGGTTAACAAGGAAGACGGTATGAAGTCTTATAACGTTTGCAATATGTTTGTCATATAAAACTTGGTGTACGGGTTGATATTCTTGTTTGCTTACATAACCTTGCTAGCCTAAACTCTGTACTGAGAGGGAATGCTTCTCGTGCATCCAAATCCTTGAGCCAAAATCCATGCCATTTGTGTCCACCATAACTACCTATATGTGGTATTTCCTTGCCACTCCAAGTAAATTTTTCATGTGCTACCTTTAAATTATTCAAAATGTTATTATTCCCTTTTTGTGTCAATGTTTACTAGCTCATGAGGAATTAGTGTGGTTATTCTTTATTCTATTTGTCGAGTGGACTTTTACACCTGGACTAGTGGCATATACATCCGCTTATCCAATAACTTGCAAAAAGAGCTGGCAACGGGGTGCCCAGTCCCAATTAATTACAACTTTAACCAATTAATTCTCTTCACACTTTTGCCCTGATTCATCAGTAAGCAATGACAAACAGTGAAATACCTGAATGTGTGTAAACCAAAGAGAAAGAGGGATGATCTGCCTTGCTGGTAGAAATAACGTCCTTCATGGGAGCCGCTCTTAAAAGTCCGTTCGACAGGTAGAATACTGTTCTCACCCGCTACCATTCGTTGACAATTAACAAACACCTCTCAAAAATAGATACTCCTCCATGGTATGTGATTGATGGAAGGCACCCGAGGATTCGGTTAGCCATGGCTTGTGTTAGCAAGGTTGGGAGGAGTATCAAATATTTTATGCAATCTCTATATGCTTTCAAAAACCTAAAAGCTCTAGCACATGATTTAATCCCTGCTTCCCTCTGCGAAGGGCCTTTCTTTTACTTTTATGTTGAGTCAGTTTTCCTATTCTTTCTGTCTTCCACAAGCAAACACTAGTGTCAACTTTGTTACAACATGCGTTATATGCAATGTATTGGACTTGTTATACTACTTTGTGTTGACAATATCCATGAGATAAATATGTTGAAAGTTGAAGCAAATGCTGAAACTAAATTCTTCCTTTGTGTTGATTAAATACCTTTTTTAGAAACTATTGCTTTATGAGTTAACACTTATGCAAAACTGTTTGATGCTTGTCTCGAAAGTACTATTCATGAAAACGTTTAGCTTGTGTGATTCATTGTTTACTCATTATCTATTTGGTAGCAAATTATAGACCATTGACTTGGATCACTTCATTCATTTACATGTGCCTTGCAATATTATATGATCAAGATTATGATAGTAGCATGTCACCTCAAAAATTATTTTGTTTTTATCGTTTACCTACTCGAGGACGAGTAGGAACTAAGCTTGGGGATGCTGATACGTCTCAAACGTATCTATAATTTTTGATGTTCCATGCTTGTTTTATACCAATTGCTACATGTTTTGCATCTACTTTATATCACTTTTATACATTTTTTGGGACTAACCTATTAACAAGATGCCGAAGTGCCAGTTCCTGTTTTCTGCTGTTTTTGTATTCCAGAAAAGCTAGTCTGGAAATATTCTCGGAATTGGACGAAACTACACGGGGGTCCTATTTTTCCAGAACACGCCTGACGGAGCGAAGGAGCAGCAGAGGAGGGCCACCAGGAGGCCACACGCACACCAGGGCGCGGGCCCCCCTTCGCCGCGCCCTGGGTGGTGTGGGCCCCTCGGGGGTCCGCAGCCGCCGCCCTTTCGCCTACTTATTCCCCCCGACGCGAAAACCCTAAGTACCTGAGCAAATATCCACGAAAAGTCCAGAGACGCCGCCGTCGTCAACCCTAGCTCGGGAGGGTTCAGAACCTCTTCCCGGCACCCTGCGGAGAGGGGAATCGTCACCGGAGGCTTCTACATCGCCATGCCTGCCTCCGGAGTGATGCGTGAGTAGTTCATCCTTGGACTACGGGTCCATAGCAGTAGCTAGATGGTTGTCTCTCCACTTTGTGCCATCATGTTTAGATCTTGTGAGCTGCCCTACATGATCAAGATCATATTATTGTAATGCTACATGTTGTGTTTGCTGGGATCCGATGAATATTGAATATTATGTCAAGTTGATTATCAATCTATCTTATATGTTATTTAAGATCTTGCATGCTTTCCGTTACTCGTAGATGCTTTGGCCAAGTAGATGCTTGTAACTCCAAGAGAGAGTATTTATGCTAGATAGTGGGTTCATGTCTCCGTTTAACCTGGGACAGTGACAGAAAGTTCTAAGGTTGTGGATGTGCTGTTGCCACTAGGGATAACCTAACGATGCTATGTCCACGGGCATATGTGTTTGTTTACATTACGCACTTTACTTAATGCAATTATCCGTTGCTTGCAACTTAATACCAACGGGGGACTCGGATGACAACCCGGCGGTGGATTATTAGTCATAGATGCTGTTGGATAACGGTCTATGTATTATGTCGTAATGCCCAATTAAATATCATAGTAGTCAACATGTCATGTATATGCATTGTCATGCGCTCACTATTCGTCAATTGCCCAGCTGTAATTTGTTCACCCAACATGTTAGTTATCTTTTATGGAGAGACACCACTAGTGAACTGTGGACCCCGGTCCATTCTTTTACACTGATTAAACAACCACAAACTGCAAACTGTTCCTTTTTCATTCTCTGCAATTTAATACTCATTTTCCACACCATACGTTTAATCCTTTGTTTTCAGCAAGCCAGTGAGATTGACAACCTCACTGTTTCGTTGGGGCAAAGTAGTTTGATTGTGTTGTGTGCAGATTCCACGTCAACAGTCCAGACTCCCTGCGACAGCTATTTTTCTGGCGCCGTTGACAACCTTCTGAAGAGTTGCTGCTCCTACTGGTTCGATAACCTTGGTTTCTTTCTGAGGGAAAACTTGCTGCTGACTACATCATACCTTCCTCTTGGGGTCTCCCAACGAACGTGTGTTTCACGTCATCACCTCCTTCAACATTTACCCACTATAAGATCCTTAACTAAAGCTACCAAAGATCAACTTTCAATTGTTCATCAGGTTATTTAGCTTTCGTTTCACTTTTATTAATGACACTAGTTATTATAGAATGCTCCTTTACTTTAACAGGAAATGGCAATTTCTCAACATAGGAGCAGGTAAATAGGATCAAAGTATGAACTTGAATTGCTTATCGAAATAGGAGTTATTTTGATTTCTCTAAAAGGTTCATGATACTTTTTCCAATTTTTCTTAGGATATTAATATAAGTGCCAAAACACTTAAAAAGATCAACAATAATTTGGAATCCAGCCCATACTAGCACTAAACTCATGGAAGTCAGGAGTTTCATCACACAAAAGACTTCAGTATTGCGTTGAATTCTTTCAAGAAGGTCCCATTTATATTCAACCTTCTTATTTGTGAAAGATCCATTAGATGAAGCATCAAGTAAATCCTGTCATGACGAGAGAATCTTGCATAAAAATTAGTAATAATGATGTCTCTGGGGATATCATGAATAGGGCATTTAAATATTAAGGACTTCAATCTCCCCCAACTTGAGCAATACTTTCTCCATTGCGAGGCCAGAAGTTATAATATAATTCCATCTTGATGAATTTCATGAAAAGGATAAAATTTGGCAAAAAGAGAGGCATAATTTTGTTCCAGTCCAATAAATGAGAATATCCAATAGCCTATACCACTCCAATGCTTTGTCTTTCAGTGACAATGAAAATAATTTCCTCATGATTACTTCTATAGAAACACATGCAATCTTGAACAAGCCACGTAATTCTCTCATAAGCAGCAAGTGATAGGTAGGATGGACGGTTCCATCTCCGGCATAACGGTTACATAACACGGTCAACAATTCCCATAGGTATTTTTAAACGGAATACTTTCAGTAGGTGGAGGACCCCTTGCTGCCACAAGAAGAGTGGAGAGGGTATCTCCAACATCAATTCAAATGCAGACGACTCCATAATTAAATAAAGTAACAAGCCAAAATAAAAACAGCACTTGCAATAAAGTTTTCCTTACCAATTACACTTAACAATAGCGCTTCACTCCCCGGCAACGGTGCCAGAAAATAGTCTTGATGACCCACAAGTATAGGGGATCTATCGTAGTATTTTCGATAAATAAGAGTGTCGAACCCAACGACAGCAGAAGGTGTTGACAAGTGTTTCGTGCAAGTTTCACTGCAAACACTAACAGACAAGTTTTTGTGGGTTTTTGAAATAGCAAATAAATAAAGTGCGAGTAAATAAAAGAGAGCAATAATAATTGCAGCAAGTGGTCCAATCCTTTTTAGCACAAAGGACAAGCCGGTGGTGTTACTTATGATGGCTAAAACGTTCCTGAGGACACACGGAATTTTCGTCAAGTCACTTTCGCTTCATACCGCTGCTTAGTCTTTAACATTTTGATAAGTGTTATGTGGGTGAACCTATGCTAATGCACCGCCCTTACTTGGACCAGTACATATTTGATTAAACCTTGTTACAAGAATCCGCAAGTGTAAGGAAGTATTTAAAATTAACTAACCACATCCTTAACTCTGGGATCCTACACTCCCTTGTGCAATAGCTTTACCGACGAGGGTTTAGGTTTCTGTCGCTCCGGCAACCCTGCAATAAGTAACTAAATACATAGCGCATTCTCCTAGGCCCATAAAGGTGAAGTGTCATGTAGTCGACGTTCACATGACACCACTAGAAGATAACACCACACATAAATATCAAACTATTAAATAATACTCAACATAATTCCACTACTAGCGACAAGACTTCTTCCATGTCCTCAAGAACTAAAACGAACTACTCACGAGAAATCATATGGATCATGATCAGAGGTGATAAAGTGATGAACTACAATCTGGACATAAAAGTAATTCACCGAAAAAACTCAATAGCATCAACTACAACAAGTAATCAACACCGTACCGGAAAAGTAATCCCAACAAACTACACAAGGAGGAACCCTAGATGTCTCAGCGGAGCGAAGTGGAGCGGAGGTGATGATCATGCTGGCGGTGAAGATGGTGTGTGATGATCCCGATGAAGCCATGGCGATGACGATGACGATGGCGACGATTTCCCCCCTCCGGGAAGGAATTTCCCTGCAGTTTTTCTCCCCCGGAGAGCTTTTCTCTCTCTCTCTGTGGTTTCGCCCCGATGCGGCGGCAGAATATTTCTTCGAAGCGTCTCCCGTAATTTTAGATCAAAGGGAAGATATACGCGAGAGGGGAGTTCCCGAGGTGGGCCAGAGCGGCTAGGTGGGGCCCAGGCGCGACCAAGGATAGGAACCCTGGGGTCACCTGGGCACCTCGTGGCTCCCCTCAGGTCCATCTTTTGGCTCCCCTGTCTTCTGACGAAATAATAAGCTCTGAATTTTCTCGGAATTTTGAGCTCCGCGGATATGGTATCTTGACGTGCTTTTTTCCAGCTGATTCCAGACTCGTGCAGTTAAATCCCCAATAATCATCAAACATGCAAAATAAGATAAAAATAACATGAGTATTGCATTTTAATATGAAATATATCAATGAATAACATAAATTATGATATAAAATAGTGATGCAAAAATGGACGTATCAATTGACAACCTTCCTGGATAGTTGGGGCAAAGTTGAGTGTCTGTGTTGTGTGTAGGTCCACGCTAATCTGCTAGCGCCAGGGTGGGTTGGCACCGTGTTGAAGCCTTTCAAGTCCTACTGGTTCGATAAACCTTAGTTTCATAACTGAGAGAAATTTCCATCAACTGCATTAAGATGTCTACTACGTGCTTCTATTCTTGTAGACAACAACATCTACAAACGATTGCGCTTATACGTTGACTGCATAACAATGAAGCCACTCTATGTCGGACATGTCCAGACCCTCCACGTCGGTCAGGTCCACATGTCACGTCGGTCAGGTCCACATGTCACCCAATTTAACACGTGGTGCGAGGATTTTCTGTAGCTAGGCACACTCCGTGTCATTTTTTATGTGCTAAAATAAATAAATATTTATATGGCCACCCAAGATCGACGCTTGGTCAAGCGATCCATTGGGAAAAATCAAGCAGGGCCAAGTTTGGAAAGTTGAGACATACTACTCTAAGTACTACGGTAGCAAGTAGCATCATGTTGATAAACATATATGCACACTCATTTATGGGCCACTCGTACGACTATCAAAGTGGAAGAGGACAAAATTAGGAGTATCGGTACTGCATCTGCATGCATGCGCGCGCTTGTCACTCACGATCACACAGTAACTCGTCGTGCTTTTGTACACGGAAAGGCCGGGGGTGTTTCCTTTCGTGCCACACAATTTACCATTTGAGGCCAGACCGGAACATGCGGCGCGAGGATGAAACTAGTGTGCCCTATCGCCGGCACTCTGGCCGACCAAACACTAATCAACACAGCTTGGTTAAATGTTATTTGGACGCGAAGGCACTTGAGGCAACTGCTACGGATCAACTCTTCTACCTCCACGTACCGGTGAGCGAGCCCTGAGATGCAAGTTTGTGATGATGACTAAAAAAAAGATGCTGAGGATTAACAGGAACGTATGCATGTGTTGGTTTGTGTTATTTCTGGTCGGGCTAAAGGTGTTGTTCTTCGGGCAGCAGGGCTTGTTATCTTAATTCCTGCTTTAGGTTTACTACTAGTTGGTCTTGGACTCTTGGTCATCGTCTCTGATAAAGTGTTCGGCTTGGTTCTGTACTATATTGAGTGCTGATGACGTTATTCTGGCGTTATGTTTTCATAGTGGAACCAAGCATGTTGCTTCCTTAACATGGAAAAAAACTATATCTGTCTGTTCGTATTGTTTCGGAAGAACTGCACTCCAGCGGTCATATCTTTGAGCAAATGCTGGGAAAATGAAACTTCGCACCTAGTTGGATGTCGGGTGTGCAACTGCTTTACGATTCATGCACAAAATATCAATGATTTTCAAATATCAATTCATTATCAATAATATTCATATTATATATTATTTTTTAGATGTATGTACTATCAAACAATTTCTGGACATGCATTAACAAAAAAAAAATTAAAACCACACATTAACATGATTTTTTGTTTTAGCAATGCATCAAATAGTAGGAATCATATCGTTCCTTTGATGGAAATTCGACGGTCATGATAGTTGGTGGATATCCAACTAGGTGGGGTATCGCCGCGTTGCTAATGCTGCCATGTCACGATTGCTCCAGCATCATGGTAGCAATACCTCTCATATATATTATCCTGAGCCCTTTTATGGAGCGTACCGATTTAACTAGCAAAATCTCTAGGAGTTCAAAAAAAAAAAATATATATATATATATATATATATATATATATCACTGCCTACTAGAAGTAAGATGGGCTCGTGTATTATAAACGTGCCCTAGATAGCTCATAGTACCATCTACTGCCTAAAGTGTGCAATATAAACGGTGCTCTATCATGCATGAGATCCTGAGCCCTTTTTTGGAGCGCACGGATTTAACTTAAACATATTTCTAGTGATTTTATATTTTATAAAGATATATATCATCTCCTACTCAAACTATAATGCGGTCTCGTATTATAAATGTGACCTACATAGCTCATATATATCCTATGTGCTGACGGTCCGGATAAAAAGCCGTCAACATATATAAGGTCGTTGGCAATAAGGCGATTTCGTGTAGTGACTGGGTAAAATCCGGAATATAAACTGTGCTCGATCATGAGCCACCATAGAAGCATGATATATGATATATTGAAACTCCGCACAAACACCTGTGTATGAATAGACGGGGGGAGGGGTACTCTAGCTTGTTGCTCCATTGAGCCTTTTAGCGAAATGGCTGTTTAAGATTTTAACAGAGGAGGGCGTTTGGCAGGAGCTCCTTTGCAACAAATATTTGAATGGTAAAACACTTTCACAAGTGGAAGCGAAACCAAGTGATTCACCTTTTTGGAAAGGAATTATGGGGTTAAGCAAGATTTTTTTGCACGTGGTTCTTTTGTTGTGGGTAATGGTTTGCGAACCAGAATTTGGGAGGATTCATGGTTGGGTGATACACCGTTAGCCTCCCAATATCCGACACTCTACAATATTGTGAGACATAAAATGTTTTAGTCGCACAAGTGCTGAACACAAATCCACTTAACCTGCATGCCATTTTAGGGGATAAGCGTATTTCCTGGTTGCACCTCGTTGAAAGGCTGATGCAAGTGACACTCTCGGAGGAGAATGACTCGTTTAAGTGGAGTTTAACGACGAATGGCTTGTTTTCTGTAAAATCGTTGTATGCTGACTATATGAATGGTCACACACGCTTTTTGCACAAATACTTATGGCGTTTACGGATACCATTGAAGATTAAGATCTTCATGTGGTTCCTACACCGACGGGTTTGTTAACTAAAGACAATTTGGCTAAGAGACGTTGGACTGGATGTAAGAAATGTGCTTTTTGCGATACAGAAGAGTCTGTAGAACATCTTTTATATCTTGTCACTTCGTGAAAAATATTTGGAGACTAATTCATTTCACTTTTAATATACACCCTCAACCAGTATTTCGAATATGTTTCGAACCTGGTTAAATGGTGTTGCCAAAGAGACTAAGGCTCGTATACGCATCGGTGTTGCAGCTTTCCTTTGGGCAATTTGGAAATGCAGGAATGATATTGTCTTTAACAAGATACAAACTCCACATTTTTTGCAGGTTGTGCTTCGAGCTACGTACTGGATTCAGCAGTGGTCGCTCCTGTCTCCAGGCACCCACCGGGATCAGTTGGATACCGGATGTACTCGAATGATGGCGGTCGTTCAGGCTATCTTCTGCCACAATGGGTGGCGGCATACTAGAAGACTAGATGGCTAGGCTGTTATTTTTCTTCTGGCTTATATTTGTCTTTGCACTGTCTGATCAGTGATTGTAATAATGAGGTACTATCTGAATTTGGATACTTATTGGTAATAAAAAATCGGTCGTATGCATCATTTTGATGCAGAGGCTGGGACGAGGCTCCCATTTCAAATGGACACAAACCGTAGAAACAAGAAGAGGATGTCATATGGGCGTAGTTCAAGATCTATTGTTAAAATACATGAACATTGTTATAAACGATAGTCAAGAAACGACAAAGAAAGCGGAAGATCAACCAACGGGGACACAAGATTTAACGTGGAAAACCCCTCTAACAATGGAGGAGAAAAAACCACGGGCGCCAGCCAGGAATACTTCATTATATCGGGTGAGGTTACAAACACGGGGGATTTACAACTTGCGACTTATCCCAACCGGCGGCTTACAAGATGTATATATGGTGGTAAAATCATAAGTCGGCTGCAGTCCGACTCGGCAACGATGCGTACCGTAATAAATAACAAACCTCCGACGACGGGCTGGATTGCACTATGCACTACGGCCCAAGCCTCCGGCGACGGGGCTCCGCTTCGCTTCGAAGTTAGCCTTCTCTCTTTATATGAATTTGGATCACATCAAATAACAAACACCACTCGATTTCAATTTCAAAGTTTCATTGTCTGGCTGGACCAAGTTGTGCATGCTTGGGAGGGAATCTAGCTATCAGCACATATGCATGCATGCAGAGCCAGGAAGAGATGGACATAGATTGTCCAATTGCGCATGTAGCATCCTCTGCACCTTCAGCATCCTGCACGGATCATATAATCCGTATGTCACGTCGTTTCGCAGGATAGATCCACGGATCGATAGGGTCGTGCGTGCAGTGCGGATCATGCAATGATCATATGATATGCACATGTGTCAGGAAAGAATATTGCCTCGTCGTATGCAACAACGTAGTACTGTATATGCATAGGAGGAAAGGCACAAATTTGGCCGATCTTTGGGCCAACCATTACCTTGCTTGGTGAGCACTTTTCACAAGGATGCATATGTCGGCAAACTGCAATGATAAAAGCATCTTATAATCATGTACATGCATGCATGGCTTTGCTGGGCTGGATTGCACTATGCTTAATTTGGATGTATATATATGCAGCTAAAAGCATAGAATCTAGTTAGTAACTGTACATGTTATGTGAAAACCTACCTACGAGGCTAGTACAGTGCATGCATGTCATGCATGTGTGCAAACAGTGCTATAAGGTGTCAATGGAAAAATGTCCAGGAAACAGAATGCTTCCAATAATGCATGTGGCGAGTAAGAGAAGAATGAATTACTAATAGCTACTAGTACACTGCTACTCTCACCGTTTTTTAATATAAGATGTTTTAGCATTTGTTCACATTCACATATATCTAGATATATATATATCTAGATATATGTAGACATATTTTAGTGTGTATGTGCACTCATATTAGTATGCATGTAGACAACATGTTAGATAGCTAAAACGTCTTATATTCATGCACGGAAGGAGTAGTTGGCAATGGCATGCATCTGAAGGCCATATATGCTCACAGCTTTAGGCCTCTTTGATTCAAAAGATTTTCAAATGAATTGCATAGCATTTCTATCCATAGGAAATTTTCCTATAGATCCAATTTGATTCAAATGATTAAATCTTCCAAAATTTCTATGGGTTGTTTTCCTACACTACAATCTTATAGGATGTCTAGCAAGACGTGAGACCTCTTGGAAAAATTCCTATGTGTTTACGAAAACTATGGCATGCACTCAATCTCTATACAAATTCCTATGTTTTTCCTGCGGTGCAATCAAACAATACCGGTTACTGATTCCTTCGTTTTTGTTTCATGTAGGATTTCAAATTAATGTCATGACATTCTATTCCTGCAATATTCCTATTCATGTGTTTTTCCTATCCTGCGAATCAAATAAGCCCCGGCGAGTCTAAATGGATTATGCGAATCCGAATTGACCCTAGGAACTATCCTATACCCCAAATGGCCATGAAAATCCTAAGATCTGGATAGGCTCTTTTTTTTAAAAAAAGGGAATTTTATTAATCCCAGCCTCTGCATCGAGTGATGCACACAGCCGCATTATTACAAAGTATATCGTATCTTAAAGTTTACATTCTCAATAAATCACTAAGATTAAGAAAGACTCCTCAGCCGACAGTGGCTAAATAAGTAAACTACGAAAGTCGACTAATATGCTGCCACGAATGTCGGGAGAAAAAATCCTGTGCCACTCGCAGGAGTCTCGTACATCCTGCCGCCATAAGATCCCGCTGGTCCGAAGGCAGCAGGAAAGCCCATAACTGGATCCAATGTACCGCCGTATGGATAACCTGTAAAACATGAAATTTATCTTTCCTGTTAAAAACAATATCATTTCTACAATTCCATATGGACCAACAAATAGCTGACACGCCTATACATATCCTATTTTTGGTCTTTTGATTCACTCCCCTCAACCAATTCCCAAACATATTTGTGACATTAGTAGGAGGTGGAATATTATAAATACAGAAAACTACCCGCTAGGTGAGTTTTGCAAAAGGGCAGGAAATAAAAAGGTGTTCTATATTCTCATCGTTCCCACAAAAAGAGCAATGTGAATTACCTTTCCAATTCCGCTTAGCCAAATTATCTTTTGTTAGCAAGACCTTTTTGTGAAGGAACCACATAAAAATCTTAATCTTCTGTGGAATTTTTAATTTCCAAAGATACTTCTGTAAATATCTAGTATGTCCATTCATAAAATCCTCATACATAGATTTTACTGTAAATTGACCGTTTTGGGTCAAATTCCACTTAAATACATCTGGAACATATGTCAAAATGACCTCCATTAATCTGTGGCATAGATGAGACCACATGTCCCATTTATTCCCTACAAGCCCTTCTAAATCCGAGGTTTAGCGGCGGTGCATTGTGTAGCACATCATGAACTGACACATGTTGTTGGCGCACAATGCTATATAGTAATGGATATTGGTTCATCAATGGGGAATCACCCAACCAAGTATCTTCCAGAATCTTGTTGTTTCCCCACACTACCACAGAAAGGCCTTTCTGTGGCGCACGTTTTTGACTTTCTGTGGCGCACCCCCAGGTTTTCTGGGTGCGCCACAGAAATCTCGCCACAAAATGTCACCATTCTGTGGCGCACCTGCCAGGTGCGCCACAGAATTATCAAAAAATTCAAAAAATGCAAAAAAATAGAAAAAAGTTTCAAAAAAATTCAGAAAAATCAAAAAAAGAAATAATATGAAAAATCCTAATTATTGGAATTATTTTCATATTTCTTGAATTTTTGAACTGATACCTTCCCGCTAGGTCACCCATCCTCAAACTGCTCCAACCCTAGCACGCTTAACTTCTAAGTTCCACCCAGTCCACCTACCCTTGTGCTACTCAAGTTCTTATTGATATATATATGATATGAACCCTCTTAAGTATTATGTGTGTATATGTGGTATGTGTTTAAATGTGTGTTTTTAAATATCAGATTTTTCAAAACTTCTAAAGTTTCAAATGGAGATTCAAAAGATCCAAAAAAAATTCAAAAAAACTTTAAAAAATTCAAAAAATTCAAAAAAGTCAAAACACTTCAAAAAAATCCAAAAAATTCAACAATCTTCTTTGTTATACATTTCTGTGTCTTTTTTGGACTTTTGATATTTTGAATTTTTGAATATTTTTTCTTTTTTTCTTTCTTTTTGATTTTGCTGCGAAAAATCATCTGTTTGAAATAACTTTTTTTTTGTTTTGGAATTTGAGGAATCTGTGAATTGCTGACCGGGTAAACCCCGGTGGATTCGAACTCGGATTTTTCTCACGATTTTTTTGACATATTATTTGCGTTATTTCGACGTCGTATGCAAAAGTTATGGCCGTTACAAGTTTTTTTTCCTGTTTGTTGCAGAAAAGGTCAAAATTCATATTTCAAAATTTCTATACCTACTAGACACTCAAAACTAACTACATGTCAAAGGATTTTATTTATTGAAATTTTTATCATTTTCCTTTAATTCTGCAAGACTAAAAAGGCGATCCACGGGGACGGGGGGGGGGGGGGGGGTGGGATTTGAAAAAAAAAAATCTGTGGCGCACCAAGCCAGGTGCGCCACAGAATGTCAACTTTCTGTGGCGCACGGCGCACATGGCCAGGTGCGCCACAGAAAGTTGACATTCTGTGGCGCACTATTTTCGTGGCGCACCAATTAAGGGTGCGCCACAGAATGTAACCTCTCTATAAGGGTTTCCTAGTAGTGCCATTGCCAATTTTAAAATACCCCTAATGAAGAAATCGTCCTTTACTCTCATTAGGCCTTTCCAAAAAGGAGAGTCTGTAGGTTGGGCTTCCACTTGAGCTAATGTTTTACTATGAAGGTATTTGTTATGTAGCATTTCCTGCCACACCCCCTCCTTATTTGAAAGCTTGAAAAGCCACTTGCTTAACAAACATTTATTTTTTAGCTCAAGTACCTCAACCCCTAAACCTCCCTGGTCTTTTGGTCGGCATATAATGTTCCATTTGGTTAATCTATACTTTTTTTTTCTCATCGCTCTGCCAAAATAAACCGAGATCTATAGAAATCTAACCTCTTTCTTACCCCTTTAGGTAATTCGAAAAAGGATAGCATAAACATCGGAAGGCTTGTTAGTACCGAATTAACAAGAACCAGCCGGTCTCCATAAGACAACATTTTCCCTTTCCAACAGCCGAGCTTGCCTTCGAAGCGGCATTCGACTGGTTGCCATTCATCATTTCGTAGTTTCCTATAATGAATTGGGACTCCTAGGTATTCGAAAGAAAGAGAGCCAGGCTCGCAGCCGAAGATCTTCTTGTATTGGTTCTCGACCTCCTTAGCCTTTCCAAAACAAAAAATTTCACTCTTGTGAAAATTTATTTTGAGGCCAGACAATTGTTCAAAAATGCAGAGGATGAGTTTCATATTAACTGCTTTCTCCAAATCGTGCTCCATAAGTAAAATCTTGTCGTCTGCATATTGCAGAATAGATAACCCTCCCTCCACTAAGTGAGGTATGAGACCACCTATCTGACCATCCTCCTTTGCTCGAGCAATAAGAATGGCCAACATGTCCGCCACAATATTAAACAATATAGGGGACAGCGGATCCCCTTGGCGAAGGCCCTTTTTAGTTTGGAAATAATGACCGATGTCATCATTTACTCTAATACCACACCCCCCCCCCCCCCCCCCCGAACAAATTGCGTAATCCAATCACACCATTCTTGTGTAAATCTTTTCATACGCAAAGCTTGTTGGAGGAATGGCCATTTTACTTTATCATATGCCTTTTCAAAGTCAATTTTGAATATAACTCCCCATCCATCTTCTTCGTTTGAAGCTCATGGATGGTTTCATGGAGGACGACCACACCTTCTAAAATGTGTCTCCCTAGCATGAACGCCGACTGCGTCGGTCTAATAATCTTTTGAGCAATTTCAGTAATACGATTAGTACCTACTTTTGTAAAGATTTTAAAACTGACGTTGAGAAGACATATTGGTCTATATTGTTGAATCTGAACCGCATTTTCTTTTTTGGGAAGCAAAGTAATAACTCCAAAGTTTAGTTTAAACAAGGGCAAGTTTCCTTGTTTCAGCTGAACGAAAAGAGCCATTAAATCATCCCTAATAACCTCCAGAAGGTCTTGTAAAATTCCGCAGGAAAACCATCTGGCCCCGGAGCCTTATTGAGTTCCATTTGAGAGATGGCCTCATACACTTCTTTCACTAAGAAATCAGCTGTAAGAATGTCATTCTCTTGTTGCGTCAATTGCGGTATATCATGAGTCATGCTTTCATCGAGTACTATATCATTCGGGGCTGCATCCCCAAACAATTTCTTATAATATTCTGTAATGTATGTCTTTAAATTCGACTCGCCTACAATGGTTCCTTCGTCTTGCTCTAATTGAAAAATCTTCTTTTTCCTATGTTTGCCATTTGCTATGAGGTGAAAATATTTTGTATTATTTCCCCCCTCCTGGATATATTTTACTTTTGCTCGTTGAGCCCACTTGGTCTCCTCATCTCTACGAAGACAGCAAAGTCGATCATTTGCCGCCTTCAAAGCATCCCGCTCCGATGAACTAAGCGGTGTGCTCTCAGCTTTAATATCTAACAAATCGATGATTTTTAGCAATCTTTCTTTCTCCTGTTTATATTTCCCACTTTGGTTTTTAGCCCAGCCTTTAAGGTATCGCCTTAAGTGTCGTATTTTGTTTTGCCATATCTCTATAGGTGAGTTCCTGTTTACTACAGCCGCCCACTCGGCCGCCACCATTTCGTAGAAACCCTCGGTCCGAAGCCAAGATAATTCAAACGAAAAGCGGGCATTATTACCTAGGTGAGCTTGTACCCCTGAATCCACGAAGAGGGGTGTGCGATCCGACCCAGCTCTACTCAAGGCTTGGACCGAAACCAAAGGAAATTTTTGTTCCCACTCAGTTGTTGCCAAAATCCTATCCAACTTTTCATATGTAGGAACTTCTCTCCTACTTGCCCAGGTGAATTGTCTTCCGGTCAATTCTATCTCTCGCAACTCTAGACTCTGGATGATGGCATTAAACATTATAGGCCATCTTGGATTGTATGACGCATTGTTCTTTTCTTCAGGTTTCCGAAGTATGTTAAAATCCCCACCCACCAACATTGGTAGTGGTTCGTTTTCGCATAGTCGGACTAACTCTGATAAAAACATAGGCTTGTGTTCATCTTGAGCTGCCCCATAAACAGACACCAAAACCCATTCGAAACCATCACATTTGGATTTTACATAGAGTTTAACACAAAAAATCCCCTACATCGACATTTTTAACTTGGAACGTTGCAGTGTTAACACCAATAAGCATCCCCCGGATCTACCTCTTGGTGGCAAGCAAAACCAACTAAAGTCCTGCCCCGCCGCCAAATGGGTTAAAAAGGGGTGGAAAAATTAGATCTTCCCGTCTCCGATAACGCGATAAAATCTAATTTCCTCTCTCGGATTGATTCTTGAACAAACAAGTGTTTTCCGGGGTCACGAAAACCTTCACTATTCCAAAAGATCCCTTTTAAACTATGCATCTTTACTATTTTTTTGTAGTTTAATCCTAGCACTTATACGTTTGTTTAGAGTGGAGTAATCTTTCTTTTTCCTGGTCCGAGTGACCCTCTCCGATACGATAGAAAAATCAGTCCTATCTTCCATATTTCTAGTAATATCATCTTCCTCTAGATCCTCAGTAAGACACGAAGCCCTATTAAGGATTAAACTATGTGGATGGTCATCATAATTTTCCTTCATATTATTTTGCAGAATGTGCATAGTTCTATCTAATTCCGATTTCTTAATCAAAGCAGCAGAAATAGCAGATTTAGATCCTAAGGAAACCCCCAATTTAAATTCAAAAAGCGAGAATAGAAAAACTTTTTATTTAAATTCGTACCTGGACCCATGTCGCGACGCTCCGCCAATGCCATTGCCCGCTCCATCTGAGGGACATCCGCATTAAGCTGCGCGCGAAGCCATCCACTCGAGCGAAGGCCCAAAGCCTCCGGATCCGGGATACCACCGAAGTCGATGACGCGCTGACCGGATGCCTCCCTCCCTGCATCACCCGCCTGGTGAATTGGGAAGGAAGGAATCGAAGGGATGTACACCGGTGCTCGGCTACGCCGGCCGTCGCTGCCCCCTCGAGCCCCCCCGCCTGGGGTGCAAGGAGACACCATAATCGCAGCCCCCAAGCTCGATCCGGCCCCACCGCCTGTGGTGCCAGAAGAGCGCAGAGGACACACCGTCGCCGAAGACGGTGAGACAACCATCTCCTGTCCATCCTCTCCGAACGTGCCCGTTGGCGTCATCACCATCACGTCATGGGTGTGCACCCGCTGCCCAGCCGCACACGGGGAAGCCGCGGTCATCGTGGTCGCTGCCCCCTTGCTCGATCTGGTTCCACCACCTGTGGTACCAGGAGAGCATGGGGCGCATACCGTCTCCGAAGACGGCGAGGCGACCACCTCCTGCAGTCCAGCCGCATTGGACACCACCGAGGGTGCCACCACCTGCGCCTCATGTGCTGCAAGCACGGCGTCCACATGACACCTTGCAGCACCGTCCATGGAGGGCATTGCTGCCACCTCCGAAACTCCAGAACCAGCCCCCTCCTCCGTGTCAGAAACACTCGAAAACCCAGTCATAGCGCGGAGAACTCCTCCCTTGCGCGATTAAAAGAGCGACGCACTGTCGGAGAGAAAACCACACCCGTCCTCGCCTCCGAGATAGGAGGTTTGGCGGTGGATCCGCCACCCGTCTCAGTCTCAGTAGTGCTCTCCTTCACGTTACCAGAACTTGTTGTTTTGTCATTGTACCCAAGTTTAGCTACAGCCGCTGCAAAGTCATCCCCAATGTCATCATCGTCTTCATCGTCCTCTTCCTTTCTGTCTACTCCCATCACCACGTCCGGATCAGCCGGTGGCTCCACACCCTCCACCACAAAAGTGAGGTCGTAGAAACCATCCTTGATAAACATGGGAAAATGCCTAGGAATCTTGGTGTAGTCAAGGCACCCAATACGGATCCGAAGCACCCCATTCTCTCTAGTGAAAGCCATGTCAATCTCCAGAGTTTTACCGTACATGTCTCCCAGAGCCCATAATGCAAGAAAATCGCCATTGTGCGGGCTTGGTATCCCAGACACTCTGACCCACACCTCCGGCAAGGTTCTCATCGGTTGAGGCCTATGTGCCCAATTGTCCACCGTCAGCTCACAAGCACTGTTAGGAACCCGACAAAGACCAAAGATCTTCAGCCTCTCTAGATCATTCCTTGTAGGAAATTGCACCTGATACCTATTAGGTCCCATCTGTCTCACCTTCCAAACAAAATGCTCAGAAGGAACCAGCCGCTGCAGTTGAGTCACAATCTCAGGGATGGACATCTCCCCCCTTGTCACCAGCAAGGAAGCAAGGCGCTGATTCTCCATCCTTGGTTTGTACGTGTCGGTGCAAGGATACTCAAAGAAAATGAGCTCATCATGACCATACCCATACACCCTGATTTGCGGCTTCGGAGCTGTCAATAAATGACACAGTTTTCCCCCATGAGCAGGCCCTTCACATATGACACAAATGTCCCCCTTACAGTCCACTGAGCGATGTCCAGCAACACCACACCGGTAGCATCTCTTCTTCTTCGGGATTGCAGCATCTAGGGCGACCGCCAGCTGATCCGCCGAAACAGCAGCCGTTGGCGCCTCGACAACCAACGCAGCAGCCGCGCCTTGTGCCCCTTGGGTCACCGGAGCCACCGCCGTGACCTGCGCTGGCGCCACGGCCTGAACCGGCGCCGCCGTCGGTGCTGGCGCCACTGTAACTGGCGGCACCGTAGGCTGCTGGGGAGGGGTGGGCACGGGCGCGACATGGACCGGCACCGAAGCCTGGCCACGCCCGCCGCGCGCAAGAGGTCCATCTCCGAAGCGACCACGGACGCCACGGTGTTCATACTGGCCGTGCCCGCCGTAGCCATGGTCGTGAGAACCATAGCCGGCCGAGCCGCCATGGCTAGCCGTGCTGCCATGTCCGGCTGCACCACCATAGCCGGCCGCGTTGCCGTACCCCTCCGCACCGCCGTAGCCATGATCGCCGTAGTCCGCATGGCCAGGCGCGCCATCATAGCCCGCACCTCCAGCATAGCCGGCGGCTCCTCCAAAGCCGGCCGCGCCGCGACCCCGATAAGCTCCCTCGCGGCCATATGGTCGTCTCCCACGCCCGCCACCATAGCCGGCATAGAAACCTCCCCTCCGGCCTCTTCCTTCACGATGGCCAGCGTTCACAGCGTCGCCGTGGTACCCGTGATGTCCAGGAACGAAACCCGGTCCATCGGGATGCCCAGCTGTTCCGCTCGACGAACCATGCTCGTAATTGCTAGCACGGCCACCGAAAGTTCCTCTCCCGGCGGTGCCCGCCTCCACGGCCGTGATCGCCTCCACGCCCGCTGCCACGGAAGGCCATGGCGTCGCCGCGCTCGAGTGCGTCCAACGAGGTCGACACACGCCGCCAGAAAGATCCTAACAGCCGCCGGAGACCGAAGCCAGCAGCGTTAGGTTTAGGTATCGGGATTTTTTTCTTTTTCCAACGCACTAGCCCGTGGGCTTCCATGCACTCTGGGCTTAGCCGGGCCGATACCCACTTCGCCACAAAGTTTCAAATTTCGAATCGAGCTCCATCCTCGGTATGCGGATCTCACCGCCGGCGAACGTACCTGCGTTGGTGATCGTCGTCGTCGACGCACCGTGATCCAATCCCCATGCAGGTCTTCTTCAACGAATGACGACGGCGGCATGACTGGGAGTTTTGGTGCACGCATCCGTGGTCGCGACGCCGTACCTGCAGAGATGTCCAGCGATGCCGTACCTACAAGGAAGTCCGGCTTCGTTAGATGAATCAACGCGTACCTCTGTCTTCTCCTCTTCTCCATTCTCCTCTCAAATCTCGACGACGTTGCCGAGAGAGCCCGCGACGGATCAGTCGCCGCGTCGCGCACAGCTCCATGTAGCTCGCCGAGCGTGTCTGCGACGGAGCGGTCGCCGGCGTCGCGCAAGCCTCCATGTACGCCGTAGGTTCGACGACAGCCACCTCCCGCACTCCGCCATCCGCCTCATCCTCCGACTCATCCGTCGAGAGGCACCAGAACCGACCTTGTGGAGGTTATGCCGAACGGGTATACCTGCCACGGTGGATAAAACCAGGCCCACCAAGGAGGCCCATCAGCTAAAGCCGGAGGGCTTAATGGAGAAGGCCTCATGGGCTTAGTCGCAAGGATAAGCCCTGGGCTGGCTTAGTGAAGTCCAAGACGAAGGCCAGACCGCGTTCGCCTTAGGGAGCAAGTTAGGGTTTGTTACCGTGTTAGTCTAGGACTCATGATCTATGTCGGTTAAGACTTTCCTTGTGGGGGAAGGCTTGGCGCCTTTATAAGCCAGCCTTCCCGCAGCCTTAGGGCACACATACAATCTCATTGTAACCTGTACACATATTCTCCTTGAGTGAATTATAGCAGCACGTAGGATCTCGCCACCGTCGTGAGATCCGAAGCTGGGTAAGATCGTGTGTGCAATCCCGTCACTGGAACTCTCTACGTTCTTCCCCACCTCCTCTACGGTACGTATGAATCCATATAGTAGTTCCGCGTTACCAATATCTCGACAGACCTCCGATGCGAGGTGGGAGCAGAGGTGAGGCCGCCGTCGCCGGCGTGGGCGTCACCGGCGAGATCGCCTGGGATCCCACCGGTTTTTCCGGGGTCGCCTCCCGGATCGCCTCCAACGGCTCCATCCCCTCTGTATGCAGGTGGGATTTTCTAGTGTCCCTCCTTGGACGGATTCAACACATCTTCCGAGCCTCTCCTACCTTGAGTTGTTTTTGCGTAATGTGGAGGCGCGCGGTCTATCTGGATAGGCTCTTGAATGCCTGTCAAATCCTCGTCGCCTAAAAAGACGTCTTCTTAAGTTTTCATGAAGAAAATAGTAAAGGGCTCCAGTAAATTTCTCCACAACAAAGTGCTCTTACATCTGGACGTTAATTCTTCTAAAATACGTATATTAGGCGGCATTTCTTCCACTAAATGAAATCTAGAAAGAAGATGTGTTTCATATATGATCACACGCACACTAATTAATAGACATAAGTTCCTCTTCGTCGATCATTGCCCATGTTCGTTCACTTAACTACGTACGATTTGTTTATTGGCATGTATGACTACCGTCTACCGGCCACCTAGGCAGGTTCATGGTACAAAGAGCATGCATACAAGACGACACACCGACTTGTGGATTAAATTGCGCTAAAACATTGTTTTTTTAAGCATATAGGTAGCTAACTTATATAAAACATCAGTGTCCATTAAAAACAATTATGTAGGAAGCATCTGACTGTATACAAATTTACGTACCTCCAAACATGCACATGCAATCATATTTTAATCGAAATTATCTAAGGAGAAAACATCTTGTCCTTCACTCTAACATGAAGAGCCCACCTGTCGAAAAAAACAGAAAACCTAATGACACCCACCAGCACCCATATAGGTTGGTCAGTTTGATCGATTGCGCCTACTCTTATAGTCCCACATGTTCCCCCTTCTGGCTCCCAAAGAGTAGGGCATGCATGCATATGAACAATATGTAGTTTGACCAATTTTTAGGAACTCTAGGATTGGAATGTCATACTCTTTTAATTTGCACAAGATAAACTACAATAGTTTGCTTGAGAAATTAAGCGTGTCCAAGTGTACCATATGAAAGCATATGAATCACGAGAGGTTAGAGTCATGGGAATTTTCGCATCAATAGATCCTTAAATTCTAACTGAGTGTAACAACTTAAAGCATTTGATTTCCTTGGTAGATAGTTATTTTGAGGGGTTCTGCTAAATCTCTGGCGAATGAATCTCTTATGTCTTAGTCACCCAACAAGAGTGTAAAAACAGTTTAAAGAAAAGTGCAACTCGCATTCAAGGTAGAAAAGTGCAATTGGGTGGAAGAAAAATGCAACTCTGGAACAATTTGCATTTTTAATTAAACTGTAGTTGCATTTTTCTCGGGTGACTGAAACTTGAGAAAATCTCAGTCATCTAGACGGACCGTATTTTAAAACATATTATCCAGAATGTGAGAAAATATATGGCGAGAACAACTAATATACAGCGCAACGTATATAGATCGAGCGGAAAAGGCGGATAGAAAAGGGCGCTTAATCTATAGCCAGTCACTTCCTGTGCTCTCTGTTTGCTTAACGTCTGCTCAACTATCACATTAGCGAATACTCCCTCCGTTCAGATTTAATTGACACACATTTTGTTACACATGAATGTATCTAGACATCAAACAAGTATAGATATATCCATATTTGAACAAAACCAAGTCAATTAATTTGGAACGGAGGGAGTAGAAGAGAAGAGAGAGTGTCTGTGTCGTATTTCTATAAGTACACAGGGCTCTCCATTATGCCATTTCCCTCTGTGTTAGCTTCCCTTCCATCAATCCTTCTTTGTTCCTTTCCAGAAGTTTGTCCCTGGTTACCGTAGCTTTGACCATCTACCAGCTAGCTAACGAGGTTCTGCATGGACCAGCGCAACCACGGCAATGCTCCCACCCACCGCATCGGCGGGAGCGAGGGGGGCGAGCGGCGAGGTCACGTTGGGCGCCCAAACCGGAGCAGATCCTGATCCTCGAATCCATCTTCAACAGCGGTATGGTGAACCCGGCCAAGGACGAGACGGCGCGCATCCGCCGCCTACTGGAGCGCTTCGGCGCCGTCCGTGACGCCAACGTCTTCTACTGGTTCCAGAACCGCCGCTCCCGCTCCCGCCGCCGCGCCCGCCAGCTCCAGCAGTCCTCCTGCGTCGGCGCCGGAGACGCGGCTCAGCTCTCCTCAAACGCCGCCGCTGGCCACGCGTACCACGGCATCGGCACCTCCCCATTCAGCATGCAGTACGGGCAGCTTTGCGGCGACGTGTCGGCGGCGGCGGCCGTGCCATCTGCGGCCACGGTCACCGCGACACCCGTTTCTTGGCGGACGACGCCGATGGCGGAGACGATCTCTTCGCCATCCCCCGGCAAATGGGACTCATGGCACGCGGTGGCCACAACCTGTATAGCTACAACACGGCTACCGACACCTTGCAACTCAGCTACCAACACACTGGTTAGTATAGCTAGTACCATGTCTGTGATATTACTAGTAGTGGTTGTGTTGTGCGCGCATTGAACTTGAGCGTGCATGGCGTGTATGAAATCTCATATCGTAGGCTGATAAGTGCCCAATGCCATACAAGCTAGCTAGTGGCCCTCGGGTAAGCCGTGCATGCCTCTGCGGCTCTGCGTCTTGCGTGAGGGAACCTTGCGATGCTCCAATATAACTGAGTACGAAATGATGGGTGTATATTACTTTCAGGAACGATGCAGGTGTTCATCAATGGCATGGCGTACGAGGTGCCGAGCGGTGGCGTGTTGGACGTAGCAGGCACATTTGGGCGTGAGTCGATTCTGGTGCACTCTTCTGGCGAGATCCTCCCGGTGAACGAGCACGGCGTCCTCATGAAGAGCATGCAGATGGGGGAATGCTACTACCTGGTAACTACTCAATTCATTTCTTCCCTTTTGTACTAACTTTAGTTAGTAGGTTCTAATAGAATATACCGTACGTAGAACCATTGTTCTACGGTTCAGTGCTTCAAAAACAAGAAGTTAGTAGGTTCCAATCTTCTATTCTCAGTGAAGATACAATTTCATTAATTAGTTGCTCGTTCGTTGATGTATTTGTAGGTATCCAGATCGATCTAATTAATCAGCTGCATATCTAGCCGACTAGAAGATTAAAGGTCTGTATATGTATGCTAGGAAAGCATGCATTTAGTATAATCAAGCTTCACGGAGCGATCTTGTTGTCCAGATCATGTCATTGTGTAGTAATATTTATCTAGATCACCATCGATGTATATTGTACCATCTCTGGATATGCATCATCCCCTTTGAGAGTTCCTTTCAATGTTGGAGATATTGTAGCAGCTTACAAGAGAATGAGTTACCAAACTCATTCAGCTAGCGTCCATTTGTTTATCTGCATGTGTGTTGTTGCAGTACTCCTTAGTAAGGTAATTAAGTTTACTTGGCCGACGGTAACTAAATTCCTATGAAAGAATACACTATTTTTACGCAATTAATATTATACCATCCAATAATACGAATGAACATTGAATAAAACAAAAATGAGATCAATATGATGATGTAATTTCCTTGTCTGTTGAACTCTTGTGGTTCTTCCCGTGGGACGAAAAACGTCTTTAGCATGTGTATATATGCAAGAGAAGCAACAAGATCACATTTTTATATATGTAACTAGTTGAATGACCCGCGTTCCCTAATTTATTTTAGAAACTGAATGACTCTCACAGTTGCACGGCGGGATTTGCAACATGTGTTTATATTTGTTATGTATGTCTATCAGTTATGGTCTATGGTTTAACGTTTCTTATATGGATGATTGAAAATATGTTCTTTATAGAATTATATCTGCCAAATCATCATGGAATCGGTTAAACAATAACAAAAATATATTTCTCGAGGAAGAAAGATTGTGGTTTGTTAGAAATGTTACCGTTTCATAAGGACCTTGCGACATGACACGTCTGGTGAGTCCAAAAAATATATGCAAAAACGGATCTGCCCAAGAAGTACAATATAATCTACTCCCTCCGTCCCAAAATAACTGTCTTAGATTTGTCAAAAAGTGGATGTATCTAGGCATGAAACAAGTATGATACATTCACTTTTGGACAACTTTGAGACATTTATTTGGGACGGAGAGAGTATAAAATTGCAACATGTTCTACCAGTCTACCGAGTGAGCCAATAAATGGGGTGAAGTAAGAGACCTTGTCGAGCTAAAGATGGCTATTCGAGAGGGCTCTCGTGACCCAGAGGTGACAAAAGGCACTCACTGCCACGGGCTCTCTGCAGTGCTGTGTAACAGTCCATCTCAAGATCAACGATGATGAAAAGCCATTTCTGGTCCCTCGTAGGGTTGGGATCCAACGAAGAGGCACCACAAGAACTATGTTGATACATGACACTATTTTTGTCACTATATTCCATTTATGACAATTTTCTGACCAAAAATTGATCATATAAAAATCTAGCGTCGGTAATTAAATAACGACCTTTTTTAAAATCGTCATAACATTATGACGGTCCAATTTCGTCAGTAGCAGTCCAGCCGGGCCACATCGGATCCTACGTGGCAAAATTATGATAAAATGAAATCGTCGCAAAATTATCCCGGTTCGTTTCGGTTGTCTATAAGGGCCGAGCCCAAAATTTTGGCATTTTCTTCTCATTCTTGGCTTTTAATGGTCCATTTGTCTTTGGGGCCATAGCTTTTTTACGGTAGATACTCAAAAAAACTTTTTTTTACGGCCTTCTGTGTTTTTTGGCCTTGGCCTTTCTATGTTCTATTTTGTAGCTTTTTTATGAATTATTTCTATTAATATAATTTGGGCCATGGCCTTTTTTAGTGCACATATATTCTTTGGTCGTAAATTCCAAATTTTCCATAGTTTGGGCCAAGCCATGGGAAATCCATATCGGGTCATAGGTCTTGATGCACCCACTGATCAAAAAAAAATCAAATTGTTAAAAAGTTCCAAATAAAGTAATTCTGGATTTGTCTTTTTTGCACAGGTCACAAAAATGTCTTTTCTTCGCGAAACGTTTTGTGCTATATAAATTGTCATGATGTATAAACAAATTTTTATTTGGAATTTTTTGATATTTTAAAAATAAAAGAAAAATGTTTTACATAACGGGTGCATCCGCACCCGTGACCCGAAACGGCGTGTCCCCAAGCCATGGACTTTTTCGAGTATAGTAATTTCTAGGCCATGGCTTCTTAAGGTAAATAATTAAATCTCATATTTGTCTACCTCTTTTTTGTCCAGGTATGCATTTCAAGAAAATATCTCTAGAATCAGTCTGTTACATCGTATAAAACACACATATGCATTGACAATCATAGTATATATAACGGGCACTACAAGTGCAGTAGCTAGATATAATCACTGAATAACAAGTTCGTGTCTTCAAACTTCTTCGGCATGGAGTTCCTTCCATGGCATGAATTTATCCGGCCTATAACTTCTGTAAATGAGAGGAACAACCACATGTTTAGACAATATATATAGGCGATGACATGACCACACAGAAATATCTAAATATTGAAGCTATGGTTCAGATCACTTATCAAGCAACCAGCAAGCACTAATCACAAATGGAGTTGTTAGCATAAAACCGCGACATTGATGATCAAATTGCGAAAACCGCGACAATGATCTGGGATCGCACAAAACCATGACTTTGGTGGCGTTCGTTCGCAATAAGCACACATTGGTGTCTAAACGCGAATTGACACCAAAACTGACGTGTGGGACCCACCCGTCAGTGCTAACATGGCACACATTTAGCCAATTTGCTGACTTGGACCTGGTCCCACTTGTCAGGCCAATTAAAAAAATATCTAAATTTCTAATAAAAAACAGAAACAGAGAGCAGTTCCGCGACGGCTTCCCGCACCTCGCGTCCATCCAGGGCCGGCTCGAGGGCGGCGGCACCACCCTGTCCACGTTCGCCTCCGCCGTGGACACCGCGCTGGGCGAGGTCGCGCGCCGCGTGGAGGCCGGCATGTCCTGCAACTACGCCATCAGCAAAGGGGCGCGCACGGCGTTCGGAGGGCGCGCACGGGGCGGTCATGGACGCGGCCTTCACGAGGCACACGCTCCAGGGCGAGGCCTTCGCCGGGAAGGAGCTCGCGCGGCTCGCCGCCGCGGCCAGGGAGTGGGGAGCCGGCGGCGCGCTAGCAGCAGGCGGCGGGGCGCGGGCCAGAGGGCGGCGGCGCGAGCAGGAGGTTTGCGGGGCGCGGGCAGAAAGAGGCGGCGAGAACAGGAGGCGGCGACGCACGAGCCGAAGGGCGAGGCGGCGGCACGACGCGCGGCCTGGCCGAGTCGAGCTTCCCCGCCCATGCCTCGCCGCGCCCCGGCGTCCCGGCTTCGACGGAGGAGGAAGAACGGGAGGACGGCGGCGCCGTGCGCGGCCGGGCGAGGCGGCGGTGCGGCGTGAGGCCGGGGGCGGCGGCGGCGCGGCGCAGCACGCGGCCGGGGGAGGCGGCGGTGTGGCGCGAGGCCTGGGGCGGCGGCGGTCCGGCGCGACGCGGCCTTCCTCCTCGAGCTCGCCCGGCCTCCTCCGATGACTCTTTTTCTTTTAGGATTTTTTTTGTTTTTAATTTCACTTGACATGTTTGACTCAGTCCATGTCAGGAAAAAAATTTGCTCTGTGCCACGTCGGCCCGACATGTGGGACCCACACGTCAGCTGCCCAGTCAGCTTGCCACGTCGGCCCGACAAGTGGGACCCACGTCAGTTTCGGTGTCAATTCGCGTTTAGACACCAATGTGTGCTTATTGCGAACGAACACCACCAAAGTCGCGGTTTTGTGCGATCCCAGATCATTGTCGCGGTTTTTCGCAATTTGAGCATCAATGTCGCGGTTTTTCGCAATTTGAGCATCAATGTCGCGGTTTTATGCTAACAACCCTCGCAAATGAGAGTTGACGATAAATCAGTGCACAAAAAAGAGATTCATACAGCACATGGATCGATCAAGCTAATGATGGATTTCAACCGATCAAGCCAGTGCAACTAAGGTACCGCCAAGAAGCAGGATAAAGGTGGTATCTTAATATCTACAAGCAGGACTAAATATGAGCAGCCTTCAGTATATTACTATATACATTATTACTATTACTATGTATGTATATTAAGGACAAGAAGATTTAGGCCCCCAAAGCGAGCCAGCGCGACGGGGGCACTGTAGTAAGCTTCTTAATTTGTGATCCAAAATCGTCAACACATTCATAATTTTGTCAAATTCGTCGCGCTCAGTCATCCATTTGAATTTTCCTTTCACGCGAGTACTATTCCCGCTACAGTGCCCGCGGTACTGTAGCACTTTTTTTTTCTTTGCAGAAAAAACACGCGTTTTTCGCGTCGACGAACATATTCCATTCCCGTGATCAGTTTCGAATTTTATTCACTCTAGCTTCTTTGATCCAAAATCGTCAACACATTCATAATTTTGTCAAATTCGTCGCGCTCAGTCATCCGTTTGAATTTTCCTTTCAGGCGAGTACTGTGCCCCGCTACAGTGCCCGCGGTACTGTAGCACCTTTTTTTTTGCAGGAAAAAACACCGCGTTTTTCGCGTCGACGAACACATTCCATTCCCGTGATCGGTTTCGAATTTTGTTCACTCTAACTTCTTAATTTGTGATCCAAAATCGTCACCACATTCATAATTTTGTCAAATTCGTCGCGCTCAGCCATCCGTTTGAATTTTCCTTTCACGCGGGTACTGTTCCCGCTACAGTGCCCGCGGTACCGTAGCACTTTTTTTTTCTTTGCAGAAAAAAAACACCGCGTTTTTCGCGTCGACGAACAGATTCCATTCCCGTGATCGGTTTCGAATTTTGTTCACTCTAGCTTCTTAATTTGTGATCCAAAATCGTCAACACATTCAATGAATTTTGTCAAATTCGTCGCGCTCAGTCATCCGTTTGAATTTTCCTTTCACGAGCAGACGCATATCACCCTTCCAAACAACTCTCATGTTTTAGCCTTTTTATTTTGACAGACATATATATATGCATTTCTACAGCGCTCACCATTTTTTGCAGTAAAACCCTCATGTTTTCCGAAAAAACATAAATCGGCCCTCCCGCACGCCGCTTTTTGTGAAAAAGATCTCGCATTTCCTACAAAAAAGCTCCTTACCTTTCCAACATTCTAAAAGTTTCTATTTTTTCCCTCTCTACTCATGAATCACGATTTCCAACAATTTTCTTTTACATATAAATGACAAAACATCCAAACTTTCCACACAAAAGTTGCACCAAAAAATAAATTGTGCACAACATAATGCAAATAGATCAAAATTCAAAATGATACAGCCCTCTAGAATAAGACTTTTTGCATCAAAAGTCCCCGCACGCCGCTTTTTGTGGAAAAGACCTAGCATTTCCTACAAAAAGGCTCCTTACCTTTCCAACATTTTAGAAGTTTCTTTTTTTTCCCTCACTACTCATAAATCACGATTCTCAACAATTTTCTTTTCCATATAAATGACAAAATATCCGAACTTTCCACACAAAAGTTGCACCAAAAAATAAATTGTGCACAACATAATGCAAATAATCTAGAATTCAAAATAATACAAATAATATATCAAAATCTTCTAGATTTAACAAATTTTCAACCTTTCTCCACAAAAAATACACCAAAAAATAATTTGTGCACAAAAATAATGCACATAACATATCAAAAAAAATTCCAAAAATTACCAAATTCTCAAACTTACCACACAAAAGTTGCAAATAAAAAAACATTCGGCACATTTTACAGTTCAAGAAATTTCAAAATTTAAGAAAAATTCAAACCTTTCACACAAACTAACAAATACTTTTTTTTTGTCACCACGGGTGCGGCGTGTCGCCGCACCGCATTTACCTAGTATAGAATAAACAAGAGCAATAGCTCTCGGTAAGTCGGATCAATAGTCCGATGCTATCCTTCGGGCCAAGGTCGTCATGCGTGCGGCCGTCATCGATTACCCTAATTGGGTCAATAGTTCGATGCTATCGCGGAGTCTCTCGCTCCTTTTACATACTAGTTGAATTTGGCGTGGCGTGCCTTCAGAACCCGTAATAGAAAAAACAATCAGAGAAAGAAGACCTGGGAAAAAATCAAACATGGTGAGATGACTCGTGACTCAAGGTCAGGGGCAACCTGTGAAATCAAAGCCGACTCGGCTGTCCCCGCCAACCCCGCCTTCGTCCTCCGCCAGCATCTCCAGGCTAGTCGCCATACCCGATGTTGTGCACGAGTAAGGGAGTTAACTGAACATGCAACATCCAAATGTGTGTTGTTAATAGCATGGCATGGTCCATCATAACGAAATTCAGATTCGTGAATCTTTGTATTCCTAGACGTGTAAGATATTTTCTACTCGTTTGCAAAGAATTTTCTACTCCAAAAAATAGAACTACAAATTAAATATGGTACAAAAATATGAGAATATTTGCAGGCAAACATATAGCTAGAAGGTGTTTGTGGGTGAACTTTGAGAAGGACAGACATGTGAGTAGGCTCGAACGGCCAGACGGCATATGGCGACTGATAATCCCCAAGAGCAAGGAATCACTGTAGCACAATTCGATAAGTATTTGAGTGTCGAACCCACGAGGAGCTGAAGGTAAACTATCTATTCTCTAAAGCCCTATAACCCTCTTATATGGCCTTTTATGCAAAGCAATAAATTTAAATATGAAAGGAACTAACTAATGGAAGCAAGTGATGTGGAATGGGTTTATCTAGTAACAAGTTTCTCAATCAAGTTTCAAACGCAAGTTTCTTAGAGCAAGTTTCTCTCAGCAGTTTTCTCAAGCAAGTTTCTCAAAGTAGCAAGTATCAAATATCTCAAGTAGCAAATATCTCAAGGGAGCAAATGTTCTAGCAATTGTTATTTCATTCGTGTGGTTGTCACAATTAGTGAAGCACATGTTTCAGTCTTAATTGTTTCTTCTAGGAAGGAGCCATAAATAGGTGTAGCCAAGTAAATGAGCAAATTACACAACTCTTATGATGGATCTCATGGCCAAGTAAATGTGCAGCACAAGAATTATTAAGACATAATTGTCCCACCATAGCCTTAAGTTCTAGGGTCCCCCATATATATCCCCCATAATGTAACTTCAAGTCTCAGACCACGGTTTCTGTCTTAGTACTCCGACCCGTCCTACTCAATCCATTACACTACGGTGATCACCTTACATGCATTCCCCAATATATGCGTGCACTCATACATTGTACATCAAGACAATCATAAAAGATAACAAAACTTGTATGCAACCAATCAACGAACTATTTCACTATTGCCATGAACAAATCACTTCTCAAACATAGATGGGGAGACACAATAGATCAAGGGAATAGTATATTGCATCATATATCATGTTTGCCAAGAGTTTACAGTGGAGAGATGGAGATGATCTTGCTGTAGATGTTGATGATGAACACGCCGGAGGGGGGTGGAGCCCTCCGGAGGTGATTCCGGCGGCGTTTCCCCCTCCGATCTTCTCCGGCGGCAGCCTTCTGACTCTCTGTTTCGTGGTTTTGTGTTTCTCCGCCGCCTCCTCGCGAAACTCCTCGGGGGACTATTTTTATAGACGTTTTTAGGTCAAGACGAAGCCACGGAGACGAAAACGGACGGCATCGGAGCCACGAGGAATAAAAGAGGTGGTCCCACACGGCCAAGGAATCTGGCCGCGTGGGACCATCTATTTTCTTCCTCGGACTTCCTTTTTCGCGGATCCTTGGCTCGTACGTCTTCTTATTTCCAAATATTGGGCCCCGTAAAATATTAGGTCATTTGGACGTCGTTTGGTCCCTGAAAGTCAAAAACATGGAAAAAGGGGTTTTCTGGTTCTGCAGGGTTAATTCCAAATAAATGGGGAAACTGTGAATTATCCCCTAAAATCATTATAAAACATAAATATAACCCATATATGATGCAAATAAGTTGGAATATCAAGTAATAAAATGTAAAGTTCATGTATGCATTTTACATGCATCAACATCCCCAAGCTTAACCAATACTCGTCCTCGAGTATGAAGGTGATAAAACTAACATGGACTTTGCATTTTAATACCATCAATGGATATCAAAGATGATTACTATTGCTACATAGAGTCAAATGATTCATTCTTCAAAGGAGTAGCAATATGCAAGATAGATTATGAAGTGATATCAAGTATTTAATGCAACGATGTTCAATGATAATTCACAAAGTGTAACATGAAAGAAAGTACTATGGACCACATGTATGCATAATGAAAAGTAAGAACATCCTATAATGGTCATAGAGTATTCATGAAAATCTGAATATAAAAGGTGGACACTTTGGAAAGATATATAAATGAGTAGGGGTAAAGCATGAATAAGTTTCATCTAACTTCCAAACTCTTCTACTTAAGTTAATGATTGCAAGGTGGTAATCCTTGGTGTCAAGCTCTCATTACCCCTATCATAGCATCTTGAATGATTAAAGTTTAAAGTGAAAGCAAATATGAGTAGTGTGCTTGACAAAGTATAGGTTGAATGTCTCATGCCCCTTGAATACAAGTACCTACACCATGGTGTTACTCAACTTGGGAAACAAAGTAAGTTCAAGTTAAATATCATTGTAAGTAATAATAGCATCATTAAGAGCGTCAACTGGGGTACCTCTTGTCCCAGGATATGGAACAAGCCCATATCAAAATGACAAGACAAACAAACAAAATGAACAATCTCAACACCCTTTTTATTTACCATTGGGATAGCTTTTTATTATAAGGTGTATCACTGACGGTTCACCATAGTATGTAAGTAAATTTCCACCATGAATGATGCATGGCTTAGATTAGCGGCCCAGGCGTCTCTCTAACCATTTATACAAACTCATTTAAACTTGCTTTGTCTCCACATTTATTTCACCCATGATAAGCATCCATAAACAAAAGTACATGATATCAACTAAATAAAATGAAGAGCATGTTGAAAGCTTGCCATGTGACAGCACATATGAGCTAACTCTCAACCCAAGACATTTGTCAAGCCCACAACATCATAATTTTAATCACAATGGGTCATGTTTATTTAATGCAATAAAAGTAAAGTGTGCATCAAGTTCGTGAGAGCTCTATAACCAACTTTTCCCATGACAATCAACAACATAAGCATTTTCATTCAGAGGTATAGATAACACAAATATCATGATAATCATACTCGGAATAGCATAAAGCTAATAGGTAGATATGGTGGACTCACTGGAAAAACTTTGGTTGAAGGTGTTGGAAACAAGTTTTTACTTGTTGGAATTTTTGGGCTAGCAAGAGGGAGAAAGTTGACCGTCTAAATGCATGCATGAGTGTCCATAGAACTAACCAATCCATGTTAAACAAAGTAAAGTAACATTCAGCATCAAAACATGAATAAAAGATAGCTCTTGATAAAACACTTGCATATTAACACTCATTAACAAAGCATATGAATCATGCAACTATATGTATCTTTTTGAATCAACTTAAACATCCCTTTCCCAATCTTTTAATAGCATCCAACTTAATTCAACCCAAATTTCCAGTACCTCTTTCATATATAAATGATGGTGGTGGTCTCACAAAATAAAAATCAAACCAAAATAAAAAGCAAAAGACGCTCCAAGTTTATGCGATAAGGTGCATTGATCGAAAAACAGAAGTTAGACGTGTGCAAACCGAGAGTGTGTAGGTCCAGTGGGGTTGTCTTCACATCCCCAAGCTTATGGTCTTCACCATCCTTGGATAGCTCTTGGTGCATCTCCTCTAATCCCTGTGAAAAAACTTCAAAACACCGTTTCTCCCATTTCTTTTCTGTGGGGTGACATTAGTAGTGATAGACAAATAGATTTCTTGCTGCATATAATCCTTAGACAAAAATTCATATGAATGTCCAGAAAGTGTATAATGTTGTATGCCTACTTATAAACTCAATTGGATCAAAAAGATTCAAGTTAAAAGTTCAAAAAATGCATCAAACAAAATGGGACAGAATCTGTCCAGAAAAACAGCAGCAGCAAAACGTATTTTTCTACCCTACTTAACTTTGTCGAAAAATTCCGAAAAATTCATGCATACAGAGGATGAAAAGTTGCAACTACAGTTCAAATATCAGCTCATTCGGAGTTACAGAATAAGAATTAAAAATCATACCGTGCACAGATTCGTGCAGGAATAAAATCTCCGAATGCTATAAGCAACTTTTTCAAACCAAAATGGGTAAAACTTGGCACTTTATTAAAAATTCCAGAAACTAAACTAAAAACTAAGTCTCTTGTTACAGCAAGAGGACACAAAGAAAATCACAAATAAAAACAACCGGGTTGCCTCCCGTAAAGCGCTTTCTTTATAGCCATATAGCTAGGCTTCTTACTTGGTATCAAGATGGTTGGAGTGAGGTGGCTTGGCATCCCCAAGCTTAAATTCTTGTACTTATTTGATATATGTAGGGTGAGCCTAGGGGTAACATCCCCAAGCTTGAGTGTTTGTCCCTCTTGATATTTGTTCATCACCCTCAACTCTTCCACTTGAAAATTCTCTTTACACAAAACTCATCATAAAACTTGATTAGAGGGGTTAGTGTCTCCATAAATTAAATCCACATAAGTACAGAAAAGACATATCATGAGTTGATTCTAAACATTAACTAATGTTACTATGGTTGTGTATTGTTCTTTGATCCAAAGAACCACACAAAACACAAGTAATGAGAGTAATGCAAAATAAAGACAGAATCTGTCAAAAACTGGACAGCCCGTAAAGAGTGAATTTTCAGAGGCACTTACGTTGCTCAAATCAGAAAACTTTGAACTAATGAAATGTGTAATAATAACTGAATATTGCTGACGTGAAATTTCAGGTCAAAATTCCTTTTCTGTGATTTTTAACATTTTTCGCAGTAAAGCTTAGGAATCTGTTTTCTGGACAGCAAATTACTATTGTTTGATCCTACCTCTCAAAAGAGGTTATTCTTTCCATAAATATGAAAAATAAGATACAAAGGTGATGTTACAGTAGTAAACAAGCACCTTGACTCAAAAACCGAAAATCAAACTGAAGAAATCAAAAAGAAGCAAAACCAAGAAAGGTTCAAGAGAAACAAACAAAGAAGAAAGAAAATATTTTTGTTGTTTTTGATTTAGCAAAAAGGCAAAAGAAGAAGCAAATATATACAACATAAACACTCTTTTTATTTGGTTTTAGCTTTGGGAAAAGTTTTAATGATAGAGACTTTGCAACGGTTCCATTGGCATGAACAACACATGTTCAAGGTCGACCCCAACTTCTCCATTACTCATCCTTCTCATTTACTTTCCCAAATTTTATATAAAATGAAAATCTTAAACTAATTGTCACAAAACAGTAGGTAAAGATATTTTACATGTTGTAAAGATATAAAGGTGTGTTCAAACCGAATAGGAAGTTAAAGCATAAGGAACACACCACAGAATATTAAACAATTTACTTTTAAGTCTAACTCTCTTCCTATGCATTGGAATTTTATATATGAATAAATAACAACAAATTTGAGGTAACCAATGCATATAATAATCAATAGCTTGCATTTTAAATAACATAGAAACATAAAGGGGATTCTTATCTCTCCCTCTCTCATAATAGTTGCAAGCATTAAAGTTAAACATAACCACATAGTTTTGAATAGAATCACCACATAAAGACTTATCATCTAATGAGCATAATGGATCATCAAACTCAATTAAATCACTTTCATCCTCAATAGTAGGGGGACTAAAAATACCATATTCATCAAAACAAACTTCCCCAAGCTTAAGGTTTTCCTTAGCATTAGCAATAAAGGTGTTCAAAGAATTAGTACTACCACAAACATGATTGTTATGCAAATAAAATTTAATTTTCTCCTCAAACACTTCATGTCCTAACTCAAGATAGATATTATACAATTCTATAATTGTTTGGTTGTTTTCCATTTTATAATTTTTTTGTGTTTTAGATTTATATGTTAGTATGCAATGCAAACAAGAATAAAAGCTTAGCACAACGCTCCCCGGCAACGGCGCCAGAAAAGTGCTTGATAATCCCCAAGAGCAAGGAATCACTGTAGCACAATTCGATAAGTATTTGAGTGTCGAACCCACGAGGAGCTGAAGGTAAACTATCTATTCTCTAAAGCCCTATAACCCTCTTATATGGCCTTTTATGCAAAGCAATAAATTTAAATATGAAAGGAACTAACTAATGGAAGCAAGTGATGTGGAATGGGTTTATCTAGTAACAAGTTTCTCAATCAAGTTTCAAACGCAAGTTTCTTAGAGCAAGTTTCTCTCAGCAGTTTTCTCAAGCAAGTTTCTCAAAGTAGCAAGTATCAAATATCTCAAGTAGCAAATATCTCAAGGGAGCAAATGTTCTAGCAATTGTTATTTCATTCGTGTGGTTGTCACAATTAGTGAAGCACATGTTTCAGTCTTAATTGTTTCTTCTAGGAAGGAGCCATAAATAGGTGTAGCCAAGTAAATGAGCAAATTACACAACTCTTATGATGGATCTCATGGCCAAGTAAATGTGCAGCACAAGAATTATTAAGACATAATTGTCCCACCATAGCCTTAAGTTCTAGGGTCCCCCATATATATCCCCCATAATGTAACTTCAAGTCTCAGACCACGGTTTCTGTCTTAGTACTCCGACCCGTCCTACTCAATCCATTACACTACGGTGATCACCTTACATGCATTCCCCAATATATGCGTGCACTCATACATTGTACATCAAGACAATCATAAAAGATAACAAAACTTGTATGCAACCAATCAACGAACTATTTCACTATTGCCATGAACAAATCACTTCTCAAACATAGATGGGGAGACACAATAGATCAAGGGAATAGTATATTGCATCATATATCATGTTTGCCAAGAGTTTACAGTGGAGAGATGGAGATGATCTTGCTGTAGATGTTGATGATGAACACGCCGGAGGGGGGTGGAGCCCTCCGGAGGTGATTCCGGCGGCGTTTCCCCCCTCCGATCTTCTCCGGCGGCAGCCTTCTGACTCTCTGTTTCGTGGTTTTGTGTTTCTCCGCCGCCTCCTCGCGAAACTCCTCGGGGACTATTTTTATAGACGTTTTTAGGTCAAGACGAAGCCACGGAGACGAAAACGGACGGCATCGGAGCCACGAGGAATAAAAGAGGTGGTCCCACACGGCCAAGGAATCTGGCCGCGTGGGACCATCTATTTTCTTCCTCGGACTTCCTTTTTCGCGGATCCTTGGCTCGTACGTCTTCTTATTTCCAAATATTGGGCCCCGTAAAATATTAGGTCATTTGGACGTCGTTTGGTCCCTGAAAGTCAAAAACATGGAAAAAGGGGTTTTCTGGTTCTGCAGGGTTAATTCCAAATAAATGGGGAAACTGTGAATTATCCCCTAAAATCATTATAAAACATAAATATAACCGATGCAAATAAGTTGGAATATCAAGTAATAAAATGTAAAGTTCATGTATGCATTTTACATGCATCAACGACTAATCCGCGGCAAGGCACTGGAGGAGAGAATAACAGGGCATGGCTGAAGACGGCAGTCGATGACGGTTGAACATGGCGTCAAACTTCTGCAAGGGAAACCGATCATTCTTCATTTGGACCACTTATTTATTTCATATATAAAATGTTCAACACACCTATCTATAACCAATCTGATGCGCAGAAACTATATAGCCAATCAATTTTCATTACTTAGTCCTATAATTTTTTATGAAAGAAAAACAGTTAGGAAAGCATACAACTTTAGTAGGTGTGAGGATATATTATATTGCATTATATTACCTGGTATTTTATCTAGCTGAAATATAACAACATTTGGAAAACTCGTAAAGTTGAACTTTATAAAAATGGCTGTCCTGGACTGATGTACCCTGGAAAAAAAGAAGCAAAAAAGGCACCTTTATGAGAAGTGAAACTGTCGTTCACGTACAAAGCCAGCTGCCCGTCCCTCAGCCTCATATGCAGGTTCCTTCCCAACTGCCATCTTGAGTAGACTGCATCCAACTGCTTCAGTAGAGTGCGTCCAACTCCTTCCCTCTAGCACCACAGCCGTGAAGCTGAAAGTATCATTTAGTGCAGTCAACTATTTAAAGAAAAAAGACACATATACTGTTTTACTCCCTGGCCTAACAACAACATGACTAAAATGATCTCCTTATCCAGATAACCAAGAAGCAAGGCATTCGTACAAAAAATTACCAATTAGTCTTTATGTTCAGGATAAGTACTAACTGCATTTTTAAAGATATACTTGCAGCTGCACTTGTTAAAACATTAGGTACATATATACATATGCTCTCTAATTTGTATGTAGTTTGGTATTATCAGCAGGACACATACATCGGTCATGAAGTAATAATTGTAATTGACATATTCTCTTGTAAGTATATATTTCAACTCTGGACTTGCACCTGCCGAAACCTACTGTCCTGCTAGCATCTAAAAATCTATGTATGGCTTTACTAAAGAATAGAGATGGATGCCAACTGATCACGCTATCTTCTCGTCTACCATCATGAAATGGAAAATCAAAAGCTCATTATCTTCCGCGCATCCAGATGCTCCCAAAAACAGGTGATCCACACACGCGCACGTAGAAAAATATTGCAATGGTGGAAGAGGTAAAACTGAGCTAGAAGATGAAAGACTAAGTAAAGAACCCATGCGCTGCCGCCAGCCAGTGTTGACCACAAAAGTAAATAAAGCATATATATATAAATGCTATTCATCTTTCTTGAATCTCTAGGAGGGGAAGAAAAGCACGCTGGATGCAATTGCAACATCAATATTCCCTAACTTCAGTATGCCCATGCTCAAAGGCATAATTAAGCCAAGCAGCTAAGGCCACCGTGTATGTAAATAACAGAAGAACATAGAATTAAAAATACAAAAGGCTACAAAAGGGAAGTGAGCTTTCTTAGTAATCTCGACCATAACAGATCAATTCTGATAGCCTAAGTATTTATTTCCCAACACCACCTTATTATCATCAGAGAAAATCAAAAAGACTGGAAAAGTAGTCAGATGTCATTTAATTAAGTAAATATTGATTAATCACAACAAAAGGGAATACATAAATCGTTCATCACTTAAATTGGATATGTTTATAGTCTCTATCTAAAAATCTTAAGCTGAAGAGTGGCATTTGTCTGGTTCAAATGGGGAAGATACCACGGTCTGTAGATTTTGTGGCAAAAATGTAAGCGACATTCATGAAAAGAAAAATCTAATGGGGCAAATGAAATATTCATAACTTTTTTGTAGATGCAGATCATGAAATACCACGAACAAATTGTTCAATAAATCATGAATGCAAATGTGTAGCTACAAAATTATACCATGAATCCATAATAAAAAAAGCAAGCATGAACAAATCGCAACCGACCCAGGTCATACAAAATTTGGAGCAGGATTAGGAACTTTTCTTAGATCAAAAGCTAACAGTTCTTTTGGTTGGTTCGTTAGGAGAGGCTCATGAAGCGCTTCAGGTAGGACCTCAAACAGCCCACAAGTAAACTATTTATCCAAAGCAGCGTACATCAATAGGTACCACATGAGAAAAATGCTTCGGCATCTTTTTGGGCCACCCACCACCCCAAGGTGTAATACACCTTTGGCTCTTTCATATTTATACTTTCGCTATCTTTTTTGTACCCGGATCAAAATCATGTCATGGAAATAAAGTAAATCTGGTACAAATAGCCGCAGACATCCATTTCAAGTAACCCTAGAAATAGTGAGACATTTGACATTAAAAAAATGAGAGCGTGAATATTTAACTATTTCAGTAATCTGGGTATGCTTTGTACCTTACAATTGCAAGGTTGTCATGGAGTTATTTCTGTTGGTATTGAACCTGCCTGCTCCTTTCTCTCGTGTATGCAATCTGAATGGCTAAAACAACTTCCATTAGATATGTTAAATGCTGGCCAGAAATTGTCATCAAGTTCATACAAAAATCGACAGTATACAGATTCCAGCAAAATCACATTAACTATACCATGGGTACTCCACCTGCATGGGAAAATATTACGACGACAGCCTTAAACTTCAGGAACCATCAGATATGACCTGCTTGCATCTACAGTCTATGTGCTATAAAATCTAAATAGATATAAGTTATGTTTTTTACTCTGAAGCCCAAGAAACATGAGGGATAAGAGAGAAATGCATAGCAACTAAAATAAGATGAGGTACAACGACAAAAAACAGTCTGTATTCCACACTCAATTAGATACCGACAGTCAACAAAAATCAACATTGCTAACTGAAACTTTGAATGAAGATATAATAACCTGTAGAACACACAGAACGTTAGAAAATATTGAGTTTGCATATCAATGCAAGAAGGATAAAATCTAATCAATGTATAGTTGAATATAGTATCTGATTATCTCCACAGTACGATGCACGTTAAAAAGGAAATAAAACACTCATGTATAAATTATCTATGATTGGTGAAGAAGGCATAACTAAAGTTACAAAAGAAAATCCTTCCTAATCTAGAGTGTCAGCATAAATAGGAACTGAAAATCGAACTTCCACATCATCTGAATTATTTGACACTGTTAATTGAGTAGTATGCCCAATTCTCCTCTTTTTTTGCAGTGTGAGTAGTACAGGTAATTCATCAACAAAGATAGAAGGGAGACAGACTCGGGAGATTGGAGCATGACACTCCAACTGATACCGAGCAGCACACAAAAAATTGGGAGGGAATGAACTAAAATTGCAGATGCTACCGGCCATGAGATTGATTTTAAAACTACAATTGCGTAGAAGAGATGTCCGGTTCTAAAAAAGGTTGCATGCTGATTGATTAGCTGTCCGCCGCCGTGCGAGGCACACATCCTCCTCTTTCCGAACTCAGCACACCACATCGGAGACCAAACAAAAGGGATCTCGAGCTCAGCATACTACATCGGAGACCAAACAAAAAGGGATGAAGACATGAGAGGAAGAATGAGACCATGCAACTAAAACTGATAGAGAGAAAGGGGGAGAAACCTGCAGGTCATGGATGAAAAAGAGGCAAGTGGCCGTTCGCCGCGCTGCTGGCCGTCATCTGTGGTGACGATGAACAGGCGGAGAAACCAGGTAGATGTGTTTCCGGTCAGAGGTGGTCGGAGCTCCGCTGGTGCTTGCGCTGCTGAGCACGGGGCGCCGCTTGCGAGGGGCTCCACAACAGTCGCTCCGTCCGGCGGCGGCCTGAGAGGAAGTCGGGGAGGCGCGCGGCGAGGAGGAGGAGGCGCGGTGGGGTGGTGACCTTGCTGGGCCCCCGCTGCACGCTCGTGGAAGACGCTTGCCCTTGGACGATGACCTGCCTCCATGCCGCCGGAGGAGAGCCGTCTCGGGCTAGAGGAGGCAGGACAGCTCGGGGCGGCGGCGTCGCCGCATCGGGGTGGAGGAGGGTGGGGGAAATGAAGAAGAACGCCGCCGCCGCCGCTGTGTGAGAGAGAGAGAGGATGAGTGGAGCGTGAGGATAAGGAATCTAGGGTTAGGGGTTGGCCTAATATACAGAAGGACCGACTCGTAATTTCCGAAAAGTGTAGGAACTTTTTTGCAAAAATGCCACAGGCACTGTTCATTAGAACAGTGCCCGAGCGCTCACAGCTCGCGAATCGGTACGTCTTTTATATAGTTAGGAATATCCAGTAGCTCTCGGACCCGCCCAAAAAAAAAATCTGGAACTCCGGTCGAGACATCCGCATGATATTAAAGGCTCCTCCATTTTTTCATAGGATTCCAGAGGTTTTGTACCGACCTCCGGTCCGCGGTGGAGAGCTACACCATCATGATAGAAGTTTACCTAAAATCCCTGCTAGCATAAAATCCCTGCTAGCAGTGCAATGCCTCTCAGCAGCCCATCTACCGAGTAAAGACATTGTACATATAAAATAAAATAAATAAGTAACTAAGGAGCAGGGGAAATGATTATTGGCATCCTTGTAAAGCCCATGGTCGGGAAAAAATATCAGTAGTTTAGGAGCTAGTCCATATGCCTGATTAGGGATCCGATTTGTGTTTATTATTTCACACATTTAACTAGATATTTCTCTGAATCTCATATTCATAAACTCATACAATTCAAAGCACAGAACATAAACATAATCATAAACAAGTTAATGAAATAAAAACAACTTTATTATTGCCTATAGGTCATATTTCCAAGTCTCTCATACTACTAAAGAACCTACTAGTACAGTTGGACCACGGCCACAGGCCTCAGCCGGTTATCCCGTCCGGCTCGGAGCAATAGTTGGGGATAGTCCAAACGCCCGGAGCCGGTTTCCCTGTCCGACTAGGAAAAGTACCCCTCAGATGGTTTTTAAAACGACCCGACTCTGCAATCTGATGCAGACGAAGTAAAAGGCCGACGCAGACGCCGGATACGGGCTGGTTTCTCGGCCGGCTCCACTAAGACGAAACTTCCCGGTTTGTTCGGGCCCAAGATAATTTAGAGACGGTTTGGAAACCAGACAGACTCCGGTCGCCAGCGTCGTTCTTATTTTAAAACCGGGTGTATATTTTCGGAAAGTCCGTATATCTACGGAAGCGGTGCATTTGACGTCCGTCGCAGGGGTCGGCCGGATGGGACGAACCTGTCCGGATTTTCTAGGGTGCTCCGGAAGGACCGGAATTATTTGGGAATTCAAGCGAACATCCGGAGGGGCCATTTCACTGGCTACCGCCTACTATTTGAGACCAAATATTTACACTAAATAGCAAATAACTTTCATTAATTGCAGTACATTATGACTAATCACAAATAAAACAAATAAAGGACTTCTAAGTGATTACTTCAGCGATACTAGCATGCCTTTTTTTACCAACATAATAAAAAGCAGAAAAGACGCCTGACCATGTTCGGACAGCTAACTCTGGCCCAACATAGACAACACGAATATAGAAGCAAGTCCGGTCCATGGTCGGCGCAAAACAGAAACGGAAAAGGCCTAAGGGCAAGCTAGTTTACCCAAAACTATTTCTGAATAAAGGTCATACTATTCTGCTAAAAAAAACTAGTTTACACAGAAGGAAGCAAAAACCAACAGGATACCAACAAGATATTGCGCGACTCAACAAAATTATATCAATCGCCTGAGATATAGCAAATCTGAAATCCCTAACAAAATTCTAGGCGTGCTGGGTTCGATCTGTTTTAGCGTCGCGCGAGAGGCTCAAACAAACGGACGGGGCTTGCCTGCTCCCCGAGTCTGCTCCCATCCGTGCTCCCGTTCCACTTGTTTCTGATCGAACGGTTTGAACCGCCCTCTACCCCACGGTCCCCACGTCTTATTTCCTGATAGAAAAAATATAATTAATCATGTATTTACTTCTTCTCCTCCGTCGTGTCTTCTCTGCCGTTCCCCGACTGATCTTGGCTAAAGGGAGAGAGAAGCAGCGAGCCAGCTACTTTACTGGTCTCTTGTCGCGGCCACCTCCTTCTCGTCCACACGGCCAACTTTCTCTGTGCGCCGACTCCTCCTTGCGCCGCCGCTGCCGCGGGAACTCGGAGACGGAGAGGACTGCGAACGCAAAAGGAGTTCCTCACGTTGCCACGGCGACGGCAGCGACGCGACGGAGGCGATCCCGCTCTGGGTGTCCGAGGAGTCCGCGGATGCCAAGACCGACAAGGCGGCTGGCGGCCTGGCGGAGCGGTCCATCCACCTCATCCCCGCTGCTCACCTTCCTCTCTGCTTCCTTCTCCTCTTCCTTTGCTGACTCAATCCCGAACGAGGCTGTCGCGCTCGAAGATCAGCAGTCAGTCGGTCACTCTGGCAGTCTCGCCCAGGCAATCTGCAAACCGGCGAGAAGATCGTAGTTTTGGCTGGGCTCGTCGCGTGTTGCATCTCTCTGGCAGGAAATTTCTCATGTAGAAGGTCACCCGATTAAAATTGATCTCCTAACGAGCTTCAATTATAGGTCGTTAATTTGGTGCAGATGATATGCGAGAGGAGATGCACTAGTAGATTTGGTACTAGCGTCGTGACCTTGGATTAACTGAGCTGGGCAGCCTAACGGGAGCTTCTCCACCATAGGGGCACAATAAGAATGTCAGCCCGGGCATACCGACGGTAGACGATGAGAAAGGCACCCCGTTCGGCGGACGCAGCAGGGGCGGCAGCGTCCGCTCCAGTATCCAGTAGATTGATTACATCGATAAAAGGGGGCCGGCCGCCGGCGATGCAGGAAGTCTCGGCAGGAGAAGGAAGTGTATTGTTAAAAAAAATCGGCTAGGAAATAACGAGTGAAGGGGGAACGAAACGCAGCCGTTCGATGGTCCGGGAGCACGGATGGGAGGAGACTCGGGGAGCAGGCAAGCCGCGTCCCAAACAAACCAGTTGGTACCCAACAAATTAGGAGGTTGTTAGGATCTTGGCCGTTCCATCACGCACTCTAGGGAAACATTTTGACGTAGTATTTTTTTTTTTTTTTGCGGGTAGTTTTTTTTAAATTTAACCGCTGCGTTTATATTGCTCCATCGTCAGGTCCCTGTCTAGCCTGTTTACAATAACCAAACGTGGAACATGCCCGAATCGGCTTCCTTCGAGCGCGTGAGCGCTCGCGCGCGCTCTCCTCGCGCGAAGATGCGTTTCCCCTAATTAGCTGTTTGCTAAAGCAGCTTGGTATTCTCACCCGTGGTTTATTAAAACTGAATTCATAGCACAGCACAATGATTCAATTCCTGAAATGATTCAAGCTTTACTTGATTCCCATCACCCACAAATAAGCATAACTTCTCTCTATACTTTCTTGTGGTGTATTTGGAAATCTCGCAATGATGAACGCTTTTGTAGGAAATCTAGTTCCCCTTCACAGGTCTATGCAGCAGCGGCGGCAATCATGCAGAGTACCAATTTGGAGGTCACAACCTCCACTCAGATTACGGATGCAATCTGCTTCACAGATTCCAGGGAGCCTGAAGATGTTTCCATGCAGGCACATGAGCAATCCATCCAACAGGCTGTGCTAGTTCCTGGAAAGACAATCAAAGATATCTCCAACATCTCAACTCCCATTGTATTTTCGGATGGAGCTTGATCTCCAGGTCCAGACGGCAAGCCAGCGATTGCTGGACTAGGTATCTTCATTCAGCTTGGAGGCGATCGTCATTGTTCTCAGCTCTGTATCTGTAACACCCCGGCCACCCCCGGGCCGGGCCTGTCACCCCTGGCAGCTCTCTAGGATCTCCAGACTGGCCCCCACAGATCAACACTAGTCTTTTCTGCGCACTTTGTCCTCACTCGTGCGCACCCGGGAACCAGTTCCCGGTCGGTCACCCATCCTTGGAGTGCTCCGGGCCAAGCACGCTTAACCTCGGAGTTCCTTCCAGATGAGCTTCCGGAAAAGAAGTTGCAACTTGTTGATATGAGTATTCTATCAATCATGTTAAGCCCTGAGCCAGGATCTCACATCCTTCCCCCCTTAGAAGACCGACGCCCTCGTCGGTCAACCCCCAGTCCAGGAACTCCCCCCCTTGGTACACGTCTGTGCGCCCAGTGCCGGCACATGCTCCACATGTCCGCGCCCCTGACCCGCACACGCCCGTGTTGCCGCGAGGGTCGGCTCTGATACCAAATTGTAACACCCCGGCCACCCCCGGGCCGGGCCTGTCACCCCTGGCAGCTCTCTAGGATCTCCAGACTGGCCCCCACAGATCAACACTAGTCTTTTCTGCGCACTTTGTCCTCACTCGTGCGCACCCGGGAACCAGTTCCCGGTCGGTCACCCATCCTTGGAGTGCTCCGGGCCAAGCACGCTTAACCTCGGAGTTCCTTCCAGATGAGCTTCCGGAAAAGAAGTTGCAACTTGTTGATATGAGTATTCTATCAATCCTGTTAAGCCCTGAGCCAGGATCTCACAGTATCTCAGCCATATCCCCGCCGGTAACATCTGCTATTCAGGCAGAGGCGTTCAGCCTGATGTTAGCATCCCAGATTGCAGGAATTCTCCGACTTCAGCAGGCAACCTTCCTGACGGACAATGCCGTGCTGGCTACGGCGGCATCAGCTCAAAACATGATTCTCACTCCAGGTCATTGGTCCATCAGACCACAACTAGCTCACATAGCAACCTCTGTTGCCTTTGATACATCAAGAGTCTACCATATCGGTAGAGGTTATAATTTTAGAGCTCATCATCAAGCCAAACTAGCGCTGAAAATTGAGAGCTTTCCTCTCAGTTTCAGGTGTTTACATTCAGGCAACAGTGCTTGTCTAAATGCAGAAGTAGCTGCAGTTTCTTGCATCATGCAATGCAACCTTGTATATGTACGTTGCTGTTAAATATCAATAAAATCTTTATGTTCAAAAAAAAAAAATTAGCTGTTTGCATGCGGGCTGTCTGACACGGTGCACTGCCCCTAATTAACTGTATGCATGCACGTTGCTAGCTGGCAGTTTGGATACTGCTGCCACTGGTGGTCCTGCTTTGCACGTCCATCCATTCCCTTTTCCTTTGTCCACTTTTTGCCATGGGCTAATTAATCACTGCTAATTACTACCCCGCATGCATGTCCCCATTTATGCTTTTATTTGCAATGCATGCATGCATCTATTCAGCTGTATCGTTTATCTTCCCTTTTTTATTCTTTTTTGTGTAATGGTAATATGTATTTTGTATCCAAAAGTTTATTGGTCAGCTTTATTTTCCAATTTACATTTTAGGCGTAGTTTAGCGCTACTGTCCGTGCTATTGTTCTTTTAGTGGTCGATCAAATCGTTTTTTTCGGGCACTATCTAGTACCCTTCGTTCGCTTATATTCCTTTTTTCAGCCTCCCGCTCGACTTGATTCTCGCTCTTAATCGTTGATTTTTCCGCGTAATCTAGCCGGATGCAATGTGTTCCTCTCTCCTTTTCCCGTTTTTCTACAGGGCTTTTTTCTTAGTTTTTTCTATCGCTACAGTTAAAGTATGTGTACAATAAAACTTAAACCAAAAACTAAAAGTTCATGTTCAAGTTTTCTATTCCCTTTTTTTCCTACATGGCTATTTCTTAGTTTTTTATCGGTGGAATTAAAAAATGTGCACAATAAAACTTGGACCAAAAACCTAAAAGTTCACGTTCAAGTTTTCTATTCCCTTTTTGATGGAAACATGTATTCATTACAAAATCATTTTTCTTAGGCCGCCTTTCTTTAGTCATGGACAAACAAAAGCATGGTACACCAGATGCTCTTTTTACGCAACACGATAACAAATTGAATACAATGTTTGATAATCGTATCTACTTCCAGACGAGATTCAAAACGTGGACTAGCCCTCCCCATCAGGAAAATCAATGGTTAGTATCATCACCTGATAATTTGTTTGTTATGTGACTGCTAACATCTTACCAATTTTTTTCCTCATTGATAACTTGTATGCTAGTCTAATTTTAGTAATTTCACCTGATAACTTGTTTGCGATGCAACTGCTAACATCTTACGAGGTTTTTACTGGATAACTTGTATGCTAGAGCGCTGGTAATAAAATTTTAATATCCCCCACGTGATAACTTATTTGCTATGCAACTGGTAAAATCTTACTAGTTATGTTCATAAATTGTATGGTAGTGTATTGGTAGTAAAGTTTTAGTATTCCCACCTGATAACTTGCTTGATATGTGACGGGTAATATCTTAATTGTTCTACTCGTCGATAACTTGTATACTAGAGTCATGATAATAATTTTTAGTATCCCCACTTGATGACTTGTTTGTTAGGTGATCGGTGACATATTAGTATAACTTGTATGCTAGAGTCTTGGTAATAAATTTTTAGTATCCCCACCTGATAACTTGTTTCTTATGCGACTGGTAACATTTTACTAATTCTTTACTCATCAATAACTTGTATGATAGTGTATTGACAATAAATTTTTAGTATCCCCACATGATAACTTGTTTGATATTTGACTGGTAATATCTTAATTGTTGCCCTCATCGATAACTTGTATGTTAGAGTCTTGATTATAAGTTGTAGTATCCCCCACTTGATAATTTGCTTGTTATGTGATTGATAACATCTTACTAGTTCTTTTCTCATCGATAACTTGTATGTTAGAGTCTTTCTAATAAGTTTTAGTATCCTCACCTGATAACTTGTTTTCTATGTGACTGGTAATATCTTACCAGTTCTTTTTCTCATCGATAATTTGTATGCTAGAGTCTTGATAATAAATTTTTAGTTTCCCACCCGATAACTTATTTGCTATGCGACTAGTATTCATAACTTGTATGCTAGTGTATTGGTAATAAATGTTTAGTATCCCCCACCTGATAACTTATTGATATGTGACATGTAATATCTTAATTGTTCCCCTCATCGGTAACTTGTATACTATAGTCTTGATAATAATTTTTAGTATCCACCACTTGATGACTTGTTTGTTAGGTGACCGGTGACATCTTAGTAGTTCTTTTCTCATCGATAACTTGTATGCTAGAGTGTTGGTAATAAATTTTTAGTATCCCCACCTGATAACTTGTTTCTTATGTGACTGGTTACATTTTACTAATTCTTTGCTCATTAATAACTTGTATGATAGTGTATTGATAATGAATTTCTAGTATCCCCACATGATAACTTGTTTGATATTTTACTGGTAATATCTTAATTGTTGCCCTCATCGATAACTTGTATGCTAGAGTCTTGATTATAACTGGTAACATCTTATTATTTCTTTTCTCGTCGATAACTTGTATGTTAGAGTCTTGATAATAAGTTTTAGCATCCCCCACCTGTTAACCTGTTTGTTATGTGACTCGTAACATCTTACCAGTTCTTTTTCACATCAATGACTTGTATGCTAGAGTCTTGGTAATAAATACTGGTAACATCTTACTGGTTCTTTTCTCATCGATAAATTGTATTCTAAAGTCTTGGTAATAAAGTTTTAGTATCCCCCACTCCATAACTTTTTTGCTATGCGATTAACATCGTACTAGTTCTTTTCTCATCAATAAGTTGTATGCTAGTGTATTGGTAATAAATTTTAAGTATCACACGTGGTAACTTGTTTGATATATGACTGATAATATCTTAATTGCTCCCCTCATTGCATGGTAAGACTGCTATGTGACCACCATGCAGTTGATGAGCGTGCCGAAGACTGCGAGGTCGTCGTCGTCGCCATTCTGCGCGTGAAGTCGTGTCGGGTTTGCTGGGGTCCTTGCCTGCGGTGGAGGCATTTGCTGGCGCAGTGGTCGAGGCGGAGCCGAGACGCCTACCGGAGCATTGTGGCAGAACTCGCGCTCCATTTTGAGCTCGCCTTCCCGCTCGAAGTCGTTGTCGAACTCCCTGTAGGACATGCTGGGTTGAAGCCGAGATTGACACTCCTTCCGGTAATGGCTGACTGCGGAGATCGTGCTCTTCTGGGTGCAGAGCTGCTCCTCCTTGCAGCGGATCTTCTCCTGCTGCCACGCCATCTGGCCGCGCTACGCGTCGAGCTTGCGCGCCTGCTCGGCGACGTTGGATGGGGTGACCGGCGTTGCGAGTGGATCCGCCGTGTTCTGCAGCAGGTGTGTTGTTTCTGCTCGCGTGCATGCTAATTGTGCGCTTGCTGGTTGGCGCCAGCTGGTCACGTTGCTCTTGCTGCTTCTGTGTCAAGATGCACAGTTTCTGCGCCTCTACATCGGCGGTGGAAGTCACCTTGCCCGCCATGTAGATGTTGGCGTGAGTCGCCGAGCCATCGAAGGATGTGTCGACCAATCCTTCCGACTCGTAGTCGAGGACCGCCAGGATCGACCGGCATCAACATCGTCGTCCGGGATTAGGATGGTCCTGGTGGGTGAGTCGACGGTGTAGATCGCATCCTCGGTCACCGCCGCCTCCTCAGCGTTGTCCAGGAAGGAGAGTGCGTTGTCGTCGCTACACCTGTAGGTGACGTCCTCCTCAGTCGAGCTGACGAAGCCGATGTAGGCGGTGACGGCCGCCCTGAAGGCGATGGCGACCGCATAAGAGATCGGACCGCGCAAGGGCGCGCCCATGGAGTGGCGTCGACGACGTAGCCCATGCCGTAGTAGTCGAAGTAGGAAGTGGTAGTTCATTTTTGTTCAATTTTTTGGCGTCAATGGGATTTTCTTTTTTTAATTTTTTTATACTAGTAGGAAGTGGCAGTTCATTTATGTTCAAAAAATTACACTAGTTGGAAGTGGGATTTTCCATCTCCCACCCATTTTATTTTATCCTAAAATATCATTAGCCCAAAAAGGAATAGTTTTGCTCTGTTGTGATTGAAATTCACTGCGTGGGAAATGATTTTGGCGTCAAACCAACGTGCTGACGAGAAAAGGGAATAGTTTTCTACCGTCTAGTGAAAATTTTGTTGCAAGTTGTCCGCACGTGGAGGAAAGGAAATAGACAGGCTGTCATGTTACATGTACGTACGTGTATGTCCAAAAGGAAATAGTGCATGCCCAAAGCTAATAGTGTGCCAATCATTGATTTCCATTTCTAGTAAAGGACAAAACCAATCGACAGCATGGTTTCGGTCGGTCGCGCGCAAGATAGCTCTGCCTTGTATTAGCCATCCACATTATTTAGAAAAGACAAAATATATAAGTTGTACAATTCATTATCTCTTATTATCATTCATAACAATTAATCAGAATTAATCATATTTAGTAGGAAATTATGTTTCTAAGTGAAGACATATGATACAATGGAGAAAATAGTCTTCTCTTATTTTCTAATAGATCATCTCTTAGCTAAGAGAAGACAACATTCTCTTTCTTCATTCTCACTCTAACGAAATGAAAATCCGACGTGGCAATTCTAATAGAAGTCTGACGTCACCACATTATACATATCCTAACAAATGAGCAACTTCATTAGCCGTACGACTAATCGCAGCAACCTTCACTTCATCAAACTTCTGAAGAAAAGCTTGATTTCGTCTATCAACGGACCGTGAGACAAGTTACATATACGACAGTCTTTTTGTTTCCATCGAACGTGTACGGCAGTCTTCTCAGGGTTCCCTGAACATACAAATCCTCCGTTTTGGGGTAAATTTCGGTGGTGGCAAAATCCGAGGGCGTATGCAAATGTATTAACGCGAGCTTTTAACGCAAAATGTGCCATTATAAGACGAAAAGATAAAGTATACGGGGATAATCTCTTCTTTAACTCACGACTCAATGACTCAACTCGGTCGGACAAAGCAAGGAATCCGCTCAATATCGATCCAGATTTTTTTCAACAAAAATACGATGACAGGACAATTAAACGTGAGTTATCTCTCAGCTCCTTCAAGTGTGCATCAAAAGCATCTTTAACGCGCGTGCATGCATCTTATTACACATCTGGTCCATCGTATTTTACTAATTCAGGCACGAGAGAGGCAAAGGATATACTCTAATACTCCCTCCGTTTTTTAATATAAGATGTTTTAGATGTTGTACATGTTGTCTAGATACATGTTAAAGTGAGTGAACATGCACACTTCAACATGTCTACATACATTTATGTACACATGCATATGGACAAATGTTAAAACATCTTATATTAAAAAACGGAGGGAATACTCCGTATGGACCATATATTATATGTACGTATGTGCACATGCACCATGCTTTGCTCGTCATCTCCTACATGCCCTTTATTCTTTTAGTTCATGCCCTGGCTACGTACCTCTCGTCCACCTCCTTTGGCTTTGCCTTCTTTTTGGTCGAGAGAAGACACGAATAATTCCTAGCTTGATTTTTTATTTTCGTGCACAGAGAATGTCCATATGGACACGCAAAGAGTAGTGCATGGCTAAAAAAGATAGGTGCCAACTATTCACTAAATTGTTAAGTTCCTTTATTAAATTATCTTGTTTCGATGAATGATCGCGTGAAAATTAAATACCAGCGGCTTAAATATCTGGTTGTAATTTTTGATTTTGTTGAACTAATTTGTATTGTTCGGTGTTTCTTTTAATGCTAGGGTCATATTCACATTAAAAAAATATGCCTGTTAAATTGTTAATGTAGTTATATTTTTGGAACTCTTATATTGTTGATTGATCTTTATATTGTACTACCTTCGATTTCATAATTCTTATCGTGCTTTTAGTTCAAATTATGGAATACAGGGAGTAATATGTTTAGTGTTCGCTTTCACATAATATCAATCTAACTATATTGACCAAAAGTTTAGGTCGATTCATATTCGTGGCCGATATTATCTGCATTTGTATTTGTATCTCGCGCTATCTGAGTTCGACTATGACACGAAAAATTATTATTTAGTATATTGAACTAGCAATATCAGTCCTTATATGCTAGGAGCCCAGGGCTAGTAAGCATCTCCTATCTCCTCGCACTAGATCCATAAGAGAATGTACCAGATCCCTTTCAAAAACTATATTTATTCTTCCACAACCAAACAGAAGAAAATAAATAGTGTGGCACCAACATGAATACGTGAGGGCACTAACTTTGGTACATACATCGAACTCCAGATTTGACATCCTGCGAGACAATATCGGAGGAGGAAACCAGATCTGTCAGGCTCCAACCACGAAACCAGCACAAGATTCATCATCTGTCAGTTGTCACCAACACAGACTATCGTCTACACTACTCCTGAACAACCTTCCGAGCTCTGCTCGATGCTTGAGCGAACGTCGACGCAACGGCAGAGCCTGAGGACACAAGTCCACCAAAAGGATGTCGTCGTCGCCACGCCATCCCCGCTTGAACAGACTACCGTCCAAATCCCTCGCTGACCATAGAGTAGAGCACCGCATCGGAGGAGTATTTGCAACACTTTTATTCATCACCACCGTCACCTTCGCTAAAGCGAACGCATCGAGCGGCCAAAAACCTAACCTATGAGATCCTGGCTCATGGCTTAATAGGATTGATAGGATACTCATATCAACAAGTTGCAACTTCTTTTCCGGAAGCTCATCTGGAAGGAACTCCGAGGTTAAGCGTGCTTGGCTCGGAGCGATTTGAGGATAGGTGACCGACCGGGAAGTCCTTCCCGGGTGCGCACGAGTGGGGGACAAAGTGCGCAGAAAAGACTAGTGTTGATCTGTGGGGCCAGTCTAGAGATCCTAGAGAGCTGTCAGGGCTGACAGGCCCGGTCCGGGGGTGGGCCGAGGTGTTACATTTGGTATCAGAGCCGACCCTCGCAGTAACTCGGGTGTGTGCGGGTCAGTGCGCGGACATGTGGAGCATGTGCCGACATTATGCACAGACGGGTGCCAAGGTGGGAAGTTCCTGAACTGGGGGTTGACCGACGAGGGCGTCGGTCTTCTAAGGGGGGAAGGATGTGGTCAGCACACACGGGATCCGGCGACCCCCTCACCATCGATGACTAGAAGGTCGTCACCAGAGGGGAGGCGTCGGAGGTCTGCGTCAGATGGCAAGCCCCTAGACGGCAAGATCGCCTTTTTCTCTCCCAAGCGGCGTGGAGGAGGAAAGCCGATCATGGAGGTAGTGCGTTAGAAAGTAAAGTGTTGACGATACAAACATAACTTGTACGTATGTAAAACATGAGACCGACCCAGTGATTCAAAACGGAGCTTGAAAGCTCATGCTCGCGGCTAAAAATAAAGACATTGGAAATGTCAAATAATTCTGACATGTTATGTCCATGCATTAGGTGCAAATGTTAAACTTCACGGAAAATACATATTCTTTGTGGCGTGTATAAAAATAGCTTAATGCTCTAAAATCGTTTTTATGCACAATTTTTTTATCTAATAGCAATATTTATATCTTGTTTCGTGAAACTTGCTGACATGCCAAACACACCAATATTTAGAATATAAGAAAGTAAATATTTTTTAAAAAATTAAACATTGCTTTATCATGAGCCAATACCCATGGGCGTTGAAACAATGCTATGCTAGCATGAAGAATGAAAAAGTGACAAATAAAATAAAATTTAGTGAAGCTTTGCACCGTATACATCCGACATATACAAATGTGGGACATTAATGCTCTAGTAGTCAGCCGCGGCTTCTCCTCATGTCCTCTGTGTTGCCCCTCATAGGTGTCACCAAGGGAAACCCTAGAGCCGCCAAATCGATCCGCCCCTGCTCTACACACTCGGCGTTGATGCCCCCGTTCTAAAGGCGTCGGGAATACCATCTAATGATCGGATGTTGGGAGTGACAGATCCAGGCTCGGATCTCCTGTCCTGCATGTAGATCGAGCCCCTCTTTGTGGCGGATGATTCAATGTGGCATTTCGGTGGTGGCAGACTCATCGGCCTTTGCTTTATGGGGGGGTAAACTCATGGCACGTGTGCATATCCGATGGCAACCGTAGGAGATTAGGAGCAGGGCGACAACATTTGTTCATCAGCGACGGCTGGATCTTGAGATGGTGATGGGCATTGGCTCCGCGTTCTTGCCAAGACGAAGACTGTATGGGTTACCACCTACTAGAAACCATGGAGCTTCTGATGTCGGCGTCGTTTTGAGATGTCCTCTCCACCTCAAATCGGGTTCAGTTGATCGGGCGGGTGATACGCAAGGCAACTCATGCATCCTAGTCATGCCAAACCTTATGTTGGCATTATCAATGACTTCTCGTTTGTCAAAACCGGAGGTGGATCGATGGTGGTACGAACAGAAGCGGGACAGTGTGGGATGTTTTCTTCTTTGATCTTCTCTTGTATATGTATCCGTCTAGCGAGGCATCGTATGCCAGTAGAGTGATTGATGATATTGATAGGCGACAAGTATGTGTGCACTCGGTGGACACATAAGATTTCTGACCAGGTAATGTTAACGTGTGCATGTGTTGTGCCCATACTGAATGTGGTGGCTCAAAGTTGTACTTTGACGGTGTGAATTCCAACATCGACCTACAGTTAGACTCGTCATCATCAGCACATCTATGATGAACCCTTCTGGATGGTTTTGCATAATAGTTGTGTACCGTTTGTTTTGATCACTTGTTATAGGGTTTTTAGATTGTTGGAGTTCCTGTCGCGAGGCATATAAGGAGGATAATTTAATCCACGGATATGTGCCTGATATGTCTCAAACATATCTATAATTTTTTATGTTCCATGTTTGTTTTATAACAAATGCTACATGTTTTATTTACATTATATATCATTTTTATTCATTTTCTGGAACTAACCTATTGACAAGATGGCACAGTGCCAGTTCCTGTTTTCTGCTGTCTTTTTGTTTCAGAAAAGCTAGTAAGGAAATATTCTCGGAATTGGACGAAAATTTACGGGGATAAGTTTTCACCGACACGAAGACGAAGTCCAGAGGGCAGCTGAGGTGGCGCACCAGGGGTCCCAGATGCCACCCGGCGTGGCAGAGGGTGGACCAATGCCGGGGGGTCGTCTGGCGCCCTCAGGTGGCCCCCCGAGCCGCCCTTTCGCCTATATATTCTCCGTCTCCCGAAAACCCTAAATACCCGATAAAAAATCCACGAAAAGTTCCGTCGCCGTCGTCGTCGTCAACCCTAGTTCGGTAGGGTTCTGAAGCTCTCCCGGCACCCTGCCGGAGGGGAGATCATCATCGGAGGGCTCTACACCACCATGTCTTCCTCCGGACTGTTGCGTGAGTAGTTCCTCACGGGACTACGGGTCCATAGCAGTAGCTAGATGGTAGTCTCTCCACTTTGTGCTATCATGTTTAGATCTTGTGAGCTGCCTAACATGATCAAGATCATCTGTATGCAATGCTACATGTTGTGTTTGTTGGGATCTGATGAATTCTGAAGTTATGATCAAGATTGTTCATCTATCTATCTATATGTTTTATTTATGTTGGCCAAGTAGTTGCTAGTGTCTCCAAGAGGGGGTATTTATGCTAGATAGTGGGTTCATGTCTCCGGTTGCCTGGGCTCGAGATGATAGAAACGACTAAGACTCTGGATGTGCTATTGCCACTAGGGAGAAAACAACGGTGCTATGTCTACGTATCATTTGCATTGTTTACATTACACACTTTGATTATTGCAATTATCTGTTGCTTGCAACTTAATACTTGTGGGAGACACGGATGTTATCCTGCGGGTGGATTATTAGTCATAGATGCAGCTAGCAAGCGGTCTATGTATTTTGTTGTAATGCCTAATAAATACTACAATGAACTTGTTCTTGTCGTAATATGCAGATTTTGCTATTTGTCAATTGCCCAGCTGTAGTTTGTTTACCCAACATTTGTTTATCAGTTTTATGGAGAGATACCTCTAGTGAACTATGTACCCCGGTCCTTTATTTTACACTGATAAAAACACCATTTCCACCACGTTCTACAATCATTTGCTCGCTGTCCATTTTTGCACTTTTATTTATTTTACATACCATACGTTTAATCATTTGTATTCGACAAGCCAGGGAGATTTACAACTTTCTTGTTTCGTTGGGGCAAAATAGTTTGATTGTGTTGTGTGTAGGTCCACGTTGATCTACAAGCGCCAGAGTAGATTGACGCCGTGTTGAACCTCTTCCAATTCCTACTAGATTGATAACCTTGGTATTGTTAGCAAGGAAAATTTGCTGTTGCACCACTTCATACCTTCCTCTCGAGGTTTCCCAACGAACGTGTCTTCCACGTCATCAAGCACTTTTCTAGCGCCGTTGTCGGGGAATTGGAAGATACAACAAGGGGAGTTTCGCATCACCTCTTTTATTACTTTGTTTTTGTCTTGCTTAGTTTATTTCTATTTTATATTGTTTGCTTTAAAAATTAAAAACTACAAAAAAAATTGAATTTCAGCACTTAGTTTTACTTCGGTTTTGCTAGTTTATCTTGTTTCTATTTGCTAAGATGGGTTCAGCTGAGAATACTAAGTTGTGTGACTTTACTGGTACCAACAATAATGATTTTATATGCACACACATTGCTCCTCCTGTTTCCAAAGCATAGTTCTATGAAATAAAACCTGTTTTATTAAATCTTGTTATGAAAGAGCAATTTTCTGGTGCTGGTACTGATGATGTTGCCTCTCATTTAAATAACTTTGTTGAGTTATGCGATATGCAAAAATATAAGGAAGTAGAGGGAGACATCATAAAACTGAAACTTTTTCCTTTCACTTTGAGAGGACATGCTAAAGAATGGTTATTGTCTTTGCCTAGAAATGGTATTGATTTTTGGACTAAATGCAAAGATGTTTTTATTGGGAAATATTATCCACCTGCAAAAATTATACAACTAAGGAGTAACATCATGAACTTTAAAAAATTTGATAATGAACATGTTGCTCAAGCTTGGGAAAGACTGAAATCTTTGGTTAAAAATTGTCCCACTCATGGACTGACTACTTGTATGGTCATCCAAACTTTTTATGCAGGTTTAAATTTTTCCTCGAGGAACTTGTTGGATTCGGCTGCGGGAGGGACCTTCATGTCCACCACATTGGGTGCAGCAACAAAAGTCTTAGATGATATGATGGCAAACTATTCCCAATGGCACACTGAAAGAACTCCAACTGGTAAGAAGGTAAATTCTGTTGACGAGATTTCTTCTTTGAGTGATAAGGTGGATATGATTATGTCTATGCTTGCTGGTAATCAAGTTCCTATTGATTCAAATAATGTTTCTTTAGCTTCTTTGGTTTCTCAAGAAGAGCAAGTGGATGTCAATTTTATTAAAAATAATTTCAAGAACAATGCTTACAGGAATAACTATGGTAATGATAATTATAAGCCTTATCCTTCCAATAGTGGCAATGCTTATGGTAATTCTTATGGTAATTCCTACAACAATAATAGGAGTGTGCCCTCTGATCTTGAAAGTGTTCTTAAAGATTTTATTAGTGCACAAAAAGCTTTCAATAAAACTGTTGAAGAAAAGCTAGAGAAACTTGATAGTCTTATCTCTAAAGTTGATAGTCTTGCTCATGATATTGAAATTTTGAAAATAAAAGTTATACCTCTTGACATTAAGGAAAACAAGTCTCTGAATGCTATACAAATTAAAATTGACAACAATATTAAGATGTTAGCCGAATTGCATGATAGGTGGGAAAGATAGGAAAAAGAAGCTGAAATTGCTGAAAAGAATAGTATTGCTAATGTTTGCATTATTTTTACCCATAAAGATGTTAAAACTCTAAGCACTAGTGAGTCACCTACATCGAGCATCTAGTCTTGGATTTGCTTCCCTTGAATTCCAACTACTTATGTTCAGCTCTACGTCCCTTAGTTTCCTATATGTAAACTTTGGTCTACTAAATCGATCTTAGAACAAATTTCGCATCTTCCTTGATGAAGGGCTTCATTGCGTCACTGGATCAACTTTGTGTTATGTAGATTGACTACCTCTCTGCATACCTAAGTCCCAATCTGTGAACATAATGTTTTTTCTATCCTCTCTAGATAACTTGGAATAAATAATAAAATATCTCATCAACCATTATACACTCCCTTAACATGGATATCCTACTCTCCAAAAAAACATGGATATAACCTACAAATTATAACATGGATACAATCGTGCTAGTTTTTTTTTTTTTTTTTGAAATACAATCTGTCAGCGTCAATCGTGCTAGTTGAACTATCTGTCAGCGTCACTTGGATTTGTATTGGTTTCCATGGATTATTGAAACACAAATGGACTCTAGCTACTTGAGGTGCGTGCGATCGTGTTGTGATCTAGATAGTCGGTTAATAATGAACGGTAAAGATTTATCATCCACATCTGGGTGCGCATTTTTATTAGTCCCGCATAGGAGCTAGGGTATATCCTTTCGGTATAGATAATTGCACATAAAAAAAAAGTTCGACTATCCACCATCGATCTCCGGTGTTTGGTAGTGTCACGTTAGAAAAGCTGAGAAGATCGTGTCTACTACTTCAACAGAAAAAGAGATTGTCTAAGAAAATTTTAAGGCGAGATAAACAGTTCAATTCGGTATAATCTGGTAATTGGTTTGAAGAGGACGTGCGGGGCCACCCGATGCCCCCACCGGCCTTCCAGCTATAAAACAGAGCGCGGCCGCTTCGGCCAAAGCCACGCTCAGTTTGGATTCATACGAACACATACGTGCGAACTGCGGCGTGATTTCCGCCTCCGGGCACCCCGGCCGGCGGCGAGCAAGATGGCGGCGGCTGAAGGTCTCGAGCGAATCAAGAACGAATCCGTCGACTTGGTGAGCCAGTTTTCGCACTAGATCTCCATGGTGCAAGCTAGTTGTCGATTTGTTTTTGCCTTTTATCCGATCAGTTTTTTCTATGAGAACAAGAACATGGAGGAAAGTGGGAAAAGATGTAAACGTAGATCGAATCTAGTTTGTTGTTTTAGCACATTATCTTTTCACGGACTGTGTAACTAAAGATGCATCTGGCCTTTTTTAATTACTTGATTCACGGGCGGGCACCGATCGTGTAATTTTTCTCTGGTTTTGCACGCACTTTTTGTGATCTGCAACCAGCGCGCCCGCTTTTTTCCCATCTAACATCATCAATGCTAATGATTAGACGTCTCTAACCGAAGATAGATTTCAGTTCGTTTTTCGGATCAGTTTTCGTGATTGTGTTTTTTCGCTTAACCTGTACGTGCGCGTGTCTCCATTGCAGGAGCACATCCCAGTGGAGGAGGTGTTCCATAACCTCCAATGCAGCGAGCAAGGCCTCACCTCCAAGGATGGCCAGGAGCGCATCGCCATCTTTGGCCCCAACAAGCTCGAAGAGAAGAAGGTTCGGTTTAATCTCGTGTGGTTCCTTCAGTTTTGTAGATGAGGATGTGTTTGCGTGTTCTGAGTTTGCATCCGACAATAATGACGGTGCGTGTTCTTGCAGGAGAGCGAGATTCTCAAGTTCTTGGGGTTCATGTGGAACCCGCTGTCGTGGGTGATGGAGGTGGCGGCCATCATGGCCATCGCGCTGGCCAACGGCGACGGCAGGCCGCCTGACTGGCAGGACTTCGTGGGTATCATTGCGCTGCTCCTCCTTAATTCCACCATCTCCTACTTCGAGGAGAGCAACGCCGGCAGCTCGGCCAAGGCGCTGATGGCCAACCTTGCCCCCAAGACAAAGGTGCTCCGGGACGGCAAGTGGAGCGAGCAGGACGCCTCGATCCTCGTCCCCGGCGACATCATAAGCATCAAGCTCGGCGACATCGTCCCGGCCGACGCTCGCCTCCTCCTCGAGGGTGACCCGCTCAAGATCGACCAGTCGGCGCTCACGGGCGAGTCGCTGCCCGTGACAAGGAACCCCGGCGACAGCGTCTACTCTGGATCCACGTGCAAGCAGGGCGAGATCGAGGCCGTGGTCATCGCCACAGGTGTGCACACCTTCTTCGGAAAGGCCGCACACCTCGTCGACAGCACCAACCAGGTCGGCCACTTCCAGAAGGTGCTCCGCGCCATCGGCAACTTCTGCATCGCCGCCATCGCCATCGGCATGGCCGTGGAGGTCATCGTCATGTACCCCATCCAGCACCGACGGTACCGTGACGGCATTGACAACCTCCTGGTGCTCCTCATCGGGGCATCCCGATCGCGATGCCCACCGTGCTGTCGGTGACGATGGCCATAGGCTCCCACCGGCTGTCGAAGCAGGGCGCCATCACTAAGCGCATGACGGCCATTGAAGAGATGGCCGGCATGGACGTGCTCTGCAGCGACAAGACGGGCACGCTCACCCTCAACCAGCTTAGCGTCGACCGCAACCTCATCGAGGTCTTTGCAGCGGGCGTCTTCAAAGAGGACGTCCTGCTTTTCGCCGCCAGGGCATCGAGGGTGGAGAACCAGGACGCTATCGACGCCGCCATGATCGGCATGCTCGCCGACCGGAAGGAGGCCAGGGCCGGCATCGAAGAGATTCACTTCCTCCCGTTCAACCCTGTCGACAAGCGCACCGCACTCACCTACGAAGACGTCGCCGACGGCACATGGCACCGCGTCAGCAAGGGCGCGCCCGAGCAGATCCTGGACCTGTGCAACTGCAGAGCGGATGTCAGGAACAAGGTGCACGCCATCATCGACAAGTATGCCGAGCGAGGCCTCAGGTCTCTCGCGGTGGCCAGGCAGGACGTGCCGGAGAGGAGCAAGGACAGCGCCGGGGGGCCGTGGGAGTTCGTGGGCCTTCTGCCTCTCCTCGACCCGCCGAGGCACGATAGCGCCGAGACCATCAAGCAGGCTCTCAACCTCGGCGTCAACGTCAAGATGATCACCGGCGATCAGCTCGCCATCGCCAAGGAGACCGGCCGGAGGCTCGGCATGGGCACCAACATGTATCCCTCGTCGGCGCTGCTCGGCCAGTGCGTGGACGAGTCCATCGCGTCGCTCCCGGTTGACGAGCTGATCGAGAAGGCAGACGGCTTTGCCGGCGTTTTTCCCGAGCACAAGTACGAGATCGTCAAGAAGCTGCAGCAGATGAAGCACATATGCGGGATGACCGGGGACGGCGTCAACGACGCACCTGCTCTGAAGAAGGCCGACATCGGCATAGCCGTTGCGGATGCCACCGACGCCGCCAGGAGTGCCTCCGACATCGTGCTCACCGAGCCCGGGCTCAGCGTCATTATCAGCGCCGTGCTCACCAGCCGTGCCATATTCCAGAGGATGAAAAACTACACCGTGAGCGCCCCCTCTCTGTTCCTACAAAACTCACTCACATTGACATAATTTTAGTAGTTTTTGTCCCACAATTGCAAATAATTCTGACTGTTCCTTCTGCCATTGTTGTTACTCTGCTAGATTTATGCGGTGTCGATCACTATCCGTATTGTGGTAAGTAAAGTTATCCTAAATTGTCAAGAATTAAACAACTCCTAGTCTGTTGCGTACATTGGACTTCATTTGATTCCTGTCTGTTGTCGAAATGCAGTTGGGCTTTATGCTGATCGCGCTGATCTGGAAGTTTGATTTCTCACCCTTTATGATCCTGGTCATTGCCATTCTGAACGACGGTGGGTTTGGACAGTCAAACATGCCAATGTCATTATACTCGTTAGCCCCCTGAATCGTCTAATCTTTTCATCTGTTCGATTTACTCAGGCACAATCATGACGATCTCCAAGGACAGAGTGAAACCATCGCCACGCCCGGACAGCTGGAAGCTGCCAGAGATCTTCATCACAGGCATCGTGTACGGCACCTACATGGCCGTGATGACCGTGGTGTTCTTCTATACGATGATTAGCACCGACTTCTTCAGCGTAAGCATTGTTCCCATCCATGGCCAGTCCCTCTCCAAACTAGAGCATGCTGAATCTTGTTTCCCGGATTGCAGGAGAGGTTCCACGTGAAGTCGCTGAGGGGCGACAAGGACGCGATGATGTCTGCCCTGTACCTGCAAGTGAGCATCATCAGTCAGGCCCTCATCTTCGTCACCCGGTCGCGCAGCTGGTGCTTCAGGGAGCGCCCAGGGCTCTGGCTCTGCTTTGCCTTCGTCGTCGCTCAGATCGTAAGCCCTCTCGCCATCCCTGCCTCGCTGCAATGGTTCAGTGACAGCTAAGCTAGCTGATGATCGAGTTTGTACATATTGCGGTCACCTGTAAGCTGTAACCGTTGCTGTTTTGCAGATTGCCACCCTCATAGCCGTATACTGCAACTTGGCGTTCGCGCACATCAGAGGCATCGGCTGGGGCTGGGCCGGCGTGATCTGGCTCTACAGCCTCATTACCTTCATCCCCTTAGACTGGTTCAAATTTGGCATCCGCTACGCGCTCAGCGGGAAGGCATGGGACAACCTATTCGAGAACAAGGTACCGGCCCGATCGTGATGTTCTCTTCAGATGAAAATGTTTTGCATTATTGCTCATGCATCCGTGTGTCCTTACATGTACAGATCGCCTTCACGAGGAAGAAGAACTACGGGCAGCAGAACAGGGAGTTGCAGTGGGCGACGGCGCAGCGGACGCTCCACGGGCTGCCGACACCGGAACCGGACAGCACGCAGCCGGAGAGGAGCAGCTACGGCGACTTCTCGGAGATCGCCGAGCAGGCCAAGCGCCGGGCAGAGATGGCCAGGCTGCGGGAGCTCAGCGCGGTCAGAGGAAGGGTGGAGTCGGCGGTGAGGCTCAAGGGTCTCAACGTAGAGGCCGTCGACAACCACTATTTAACTGTTTAATCGATCGTCGACGGCGCACGCGTGGTGGACGTCTGCCTCGTACTCGTTGCGCATTTTCAGGAACGGTGCCGAGGGAACGTCGCCCTTGTGTAAATTTTACGTTTAGGTTGTCGGATGCATATGACTCTCTCTATTAGTGTTGTTTTTTTCTTTAATTATTCAACTTTAAGACGGTGTGCAGTTTGTATCAGATCAACTTGCGTAATTTTGATTGAACGTTCCATACGGCCACTTGTGTGTGATGATCCTGTATAACCAGCGATCCACACTACCTATCGCAACACGAATTTGTTAGGACTCCTACGGTGGTAGGACTTCTCTTAGCTCTTCAGTCACGTGAAGAAGGCAATAAATATGAGGGTAGGTCCCGATTTTTACGGATGGAGGGGAAAATGAGGGAAGAATGCAAAGAACACGACGAACGCGAAGAACACGAGGGAAAAGTCAAACACAAGATAACTAGCAAATCAATTAGGACGAATTCAACCGGTAACAAATCCCCAAGGGCAACCCCGATTCTCAAACTCCAAGCAAGCTTACTCTTAGGATTGTTGCTCTTACCGGTCAATCCCACCGGTCCAATAAGTCACCTAAAGAGGGAGGATGATTCATCTCCACAAGGGGAGGTCTTGATTCATCTCCATAGGAGGCAACACCAACAAGGGGTGGAAAGGAGCAAAGCTCAACTCAAATCTAATCTTAGTCTAACCCTAGATCTAGATGAAGAGTTCCTACTTATAGTCTAGATGCAAAAGGAAAAGGGGTAGGTGGAGAATACAAAGCTAACCAGCGTGATTGGTTCCCGCCAGCCGCCGCAGCGGTAGTACCGCTCGTACGGGCGGTAGTACCGCTGGGGCAGGCCGATGCCGCGTTGACTTGTTCCGCAGCGGTAGTACCGCTGGGGGCGGTAGTACCGCTCTGGTACCGCTGGGTCCTCCAGGGAGCTGTTTTGGGCGGTAGCGCTGGCGGTAGTACCGCTGGCTGGTTCCTGGCGGTAGTACCGCCGCCTGGGACTTGAACAGCTTCTCTTCTTCTCCTTGGCTCACCTCTTGTCCATCTTCTACACTTCCTTGGTGATCTTCATGAGGGTCAAACCTGAGTATACACAAGGTATCCGAATGAAGTAGCAAACCATTCAAAGGGGTGTCGAAATCACACATAGAGAGGAGCGAGGTCACCTTTTCATGAACTTCCTTGACTCTTGATCTTGTCATTGGACCATTTGGTGGCGTTGGCGTTGTGTGTCAAGGTTGCACTATATCATCTCCCCCCCTTGGGAAAGAGTCGTCCTCGACTCTTCGCTCTCATCATCACTTGGGTTCCCATGGTAAGGCGAGATGTCGGCTACGTTGAAGGTGTCATGTACGCCGTACTTGGACTTTGGTATGTCGATCTTGTATGCATTGTCGTTTATGCGCTTGATAACCTTGAAAGGTCCATCTCCTCTTGGTGCTAGCTTAGACTTTCTCTCGTCGGGGAAGCAGTCTTTGCGTAGATGTAGCCAAACAAGGTCTCCTTCTTCAAAGATCATGGCGCGATTGTGCTTATTCATCTTCGTGGCATGCTCTTCATTGTGCTTCTCTAGCGTGGCCCTTGTGTCTTCATGTAGTTTCTTCATGTAAGCGGCGCGCTTGTTGAAGTCCATGTTGACTTGCTCTCGGAGTGGAAGTGGTAGCATGTCTAGCGCGGTGTAGGGGTTGGAGCCATAGACGACCTCGAAGGGTGTTCTCTTTGTTGCGCGGTGTAGTGCTCGATTGTAGGCAAACTCGGTGTGTGGGATGCACTCTTCTCAATTCTTCAAGTTGGGCTTGATCAACACACGAAGGAGTGTAGATAGGTTTCGGTTCACCACTTCGGTTTGACCATCGGTTTGAGGGTGGTATGCGGTGGAGAATAGTTGCTTGATTCCCATCTTGGCCATCAAAGTATTCCAAACAAGGGCCACGCTAGAGAAGCACAATGAAGACCATGCCACGAAGATGAATAAGCACAAGCGCGCCATGATCTTTGAAGAAGGAGACCTTGTTTGGCTACATCTACGCAAAGACCGCTTCCCCGACGAGAGAAAGTCTAAGCTAGCACCAAGAGGAGATGGACCTTTCAAGGTTATCAAGCGCATAAACGACAATGCATATAGGATCGACATACCAAAGTCTTCCAAAAGTAACTCACAAACTTGACGTCACGATCCGACACAATGGTCTTGGGCACTCCATGAAGACGAACGATTTCCCTAAAAAACAAAGTAGCAATATGTGAAGCATCGTCGGTCTTGTTGCATGGTATAAAGTGTGACATCTTAGAGAATCGATCAATGACGACAAAGATAGAATCCTTATTTGTTTTAGTGCGTGGAAGTCCTAAGACAAAATCCATAGCAATGTCGGACCATGGGTGATGTGAAATAGGCAAAGGTTTGTATAAGCCATGAGAGTTTAGAGTAGACTTAGCTTTGAGACATGTTGAACATCGTCGAACCAAGCGATCCACATCCCGGTACATCCTTGGCCAATAGTAGTTTGTGGAGAGTATTGCGAAGGTCTTGTCACGTCCAAAGTGTCCCATTAAGGCGCCTCCATGCGATTCCTTCAAAAGGACCAAACGAAGCGAAGACTCGGGTATGCATAGTTTGTTAGCTTTGAACAAAAATCCTTTGTGCAAATAGAAATCATCAATTCCTTGATGTTCCGTGCACATGGCAAAAATTGGACCAAAGAAAGTGTCCGTTGCATAAAGATTCTTAATCTCATCCAAACCCAAAACATTGATTTCAAGATGCGTAAGTAGGTTGGTTTTGCGGGATAGAGCATCCGCGACAACATTCTCTTTGCCCTTTTTGTACTTGATGACATAGGGAAAGGATTCGATAAACTCAACCCACTTAGCATGTCGTTTGTTCAAACTTGATTGAGTTTTCAAAAACTTCAAGGATTCATGGTCGGAGTGGATGACAAACTCCTTGGGACGAAGGTAGTGTTGCCAAACATCTAAAGCTCGAATCAAAGCAAACAATTCCTTGTCATAGATGGGGTAATTCAAATGTGCTCCATCAAGTTTTTCGCTATGGTAAGCAATTGGTCTACCATTTTGCATAAGCACGGCTCCAATGCCTAGCCCACTAGCATCACAATGAATTTCAAATGTTTTGGAAAAATCCGGTAAAGCAAGAAGGGGAGCTTCGGTTAATAACTTTTTGAGCTCATTGAAGGCAAAATCTTGCTCATAGCCCCAAATGAACGGTACATTTTTCTTGGTAAGTTCATGAAGAGGGCAAGCAATGGTGGAAAAGTTCTGAATAAAGCGGCGATAGAATCCGGCAAATCTAAGAAAACGTCTCAACTCGGCAAGTGACATAGGAAATGGCCAATTGCGAATTGCTTCGATTTTAGCTTCATCAACTTCAACTCCATTGGAAGAAACAACAAATCCTAAGAAAACAAGCTTGTTGGCATAAAGCCGTTAATTGCGAAGAGCCAACATAACTTGAGCAACATGTGACGTGTGTTCATCCAAAGATTTGCTATAGATCAAGATGTCATCAAAATATACTACAACAAATTTTCCAATGAAAGGTAGCAACACATGGTTCATAAGACGCATAAATGTGGAAGGTGCATTGGAAAGACCAAATGGCATGACTAACCACTCATAAAGACCAATTTTAGTTTTGAAAGCGGTTTTCCATTCGTCACCTTCACTCATTCTTATTTGGTGGTATCCACTTTTAAGATCAATTTTGGAAAAGATGCAAGCACCACTAAGCTCATCCAACATGTCATCGAGGCGAGGGATAGGGTGGCGATACCGTACGGTTATGGCGTTGATGGGGCGACAATCCATGCATAGACGAAGCGTGTTGTCGGCCATGGGGACGAGGATCACGGGCACGGCGCACAGAATCAAGCTTTCTCGGATGTGACCCATGGAAAGGAGCTCTTGTATTTGCTGCTCAATTTTCTTGGTCTCCTCGGGGTTGGTGCGGTATGGGGCACGATTCGGTAGAGGGGCGCCGGGGACACTAGTACAGAACGACACATCGGAAACGGGCCAAAAAGTCCATCGGCAACGGAGAAAGGGTCCGTGTCCCCGCCTCTGTCACTGATGTGAAGCCTCACAATGGCAACGGAGATTTTGATCGTTTGCAATAAGTTTAGCAACTGGCATAATATATAATCGTTGCCTTTAGTCTTTACATCAGATACGGAGATTAGTTTTTGACCGTTTGTAATGAGGGCTAAAGGAAACAAAAAAAAAGCCGGTGACGCCTGCTGCGTCGTCGACGGAGCCCTGTGGTTCCTGCTTGACGGCCGCCGGTTCTTCACCTTCCTATTCGCCCAGCTTCATTGCATGGTCTTCTTCTACCTATTTAGTACTGCACAAAAGTCTTGCTCCTGGAGGCGCCGGCTTCAGTGGACCGTGTGGACGGAGCCCCGCTCCTACGTCTTCACGGCCGCCGCATAGTCTCCAGGTTTCCTCCTCGCCCTAAAGGAGATGAAAAAAATCAAAATGTAAGCTCCTTCATCTCTATACACAAGACAGATGCTTCTTCATCGGTATTACAGAAAGTATAGAACTAATTACAACTAGAACATAGCCTAAACAATGTCTCATATATAGGTAGATTGGACACACAAATTGCAGGGATGGAGCTAGTGAGCCAAGTAGGATGCACAAGATCGGTATTTGTGCATACCACAAGGATCACTTGCGCCACCCTCGAATCACACCGTGTCACCTTATTTTAATCATCGACATTACAGAAAATATAGAACTAATTACAACTAGAATATAGCCTAAACAATGCCTCATATATAGGTAGATTGGACACACAAATTCCAGGGATGGAGCTAGTGAGCCAAGTAGGATGCACAAGATCGGTATTTGTGCATACCACAAGGATCACTAGTGCCACCCTCGAATCACACCGTGTCACCTTATTTTAATCATCGGTATTACAGAAAATATAGAACTAATTACAACTAGAACATAGCCTAAACAATGCCTCATAAATAGGTAGATTGGACACACAAATTCCAGGGATGGAGCTAGTGAGACAAGTAGGATGCACAAGATCGGTATTTGTGCATACCACAAGGATCACTAGCGCCACCCTCGAATCACACCGTGTCACCTTATTTTAATCATCGGCATTACAGAAAATATAGAACTAATTACAACTAGAACATAGCCTAAACAATGCCTCATATATAGCTAGATTGGACACACAAATTTCAGGGATGGAGCAAGCGAGCCAAGTAGGATGCACAAGATCGATGTGTATTTGTGCATATCACAAGGATCACTAGCGCCACCCCCGGATCACACGGTGTCACCTAATTTTAATCATCGGCATAACAGAAACAAAGCTAAAATCTATGTGTAAACAATTCCTACTAAAAAACAGAGCAAATCTATAGATAAACAATTAGCTACTTACAACTAGAAAACAGCTAAAATATATGTGTAAACAATGCCTACTAAAAACAGAGCAAATCTATGGATAAACAATTAGCTACTTACAACTAGAAAACAGCTAAAATCTATGTGTAAACAATGCCTACTATAAACAGAGCAAATCTATGGATAAACAATTAGCCACTTACAACTAGAAAACAGCTAAAATCTATGTGTAAACAATGCCTACTATAAACAGAGCAAATCTATGGATAAACAATTAGCTACTTACAATTAGAAAACAGCTAAAAATCTATGTGTAAACAATGCCTACTAAAAACAGAGCAAATCTATGCCTAAACAATTAGCTACTTACCACAATGCCTAATAAGAACAGAGCTAATCATCTGAAACGAGCAAAAAGAAGTGCAAAAAAAAAAATCCTACTGAACTGGGGTCTTACATTAGGCGAGGCGGGCTCGCTTAGCGTCGTCGCCGGCGACGGAGCTAGCGCCGGCCTCCCCTGGCGGCGTCTTGCCGTCGCCGTGGACCAAATAGAGGGCTATGGCGGCCCGGAGGTCAGACTGGTAGACCGCCTCCTCGGCGCGTTCGACCTGGATCGAGGCCTCGGAGAGGAGGACTGCCGCCTCCAGATCGGCCTCGCCCTGACGACGCTTGGCGTCATTGCGCTCGAAATCGGCGCGGGAGAGTTGGCAAGCGATCTCCAGATCACGATCCTCTTCCTCTTCCTTGTCGTCGGAGGACAGGGAGGAGGAGGAAGACGGATGGTTCAGAAAGCGAGGACGGCGGCCGGGTACATCGCCTGGCGGATCTCGCGGTAGCTGCAATGGCGGCCAAATGAGCGGGTGGGGCCGGAAGGGTGCGGATCACTGGAGCCTTCGCCGTGCTCTTCCTGCGGACGAGCGCCAAGGGTGCGGGACCGGCCCGCGGGGGCCGGAGCGGCGGCGGGCTGTTCCGCAAGCTCGTCCCGCAACACCAGCTGACGCTGCTGCTGCCTGAAGGCCCGGAGGGTGGGGCGGCCGCCGCGGCCGCGATGGCCGGATCTACCAGCGCCGACGGTGGAAGCCATGCGAGAGAGTGGAGAGAGAGGAGACTGTGCGGCGGCTAGGGTTGGAAGTGAGAGTGAGAGTGAAGGGCATAGTAGGTTCTTATAGGCCACGGGCTGTCGGGCTGCTTCTAATGGCAACGGAGATTACGAAATTGTCCGTGTGCGATGAGCACACATCGGTAACGGAGGTAAACTAACCTCCGTTGCCAACATATATTCCACTATTCACCCGATGCCTTTGTTGTGGGCCTGCTTTACGGCCCAGTGCGGGCACGCGGGGGATGTCGCGATTCTCCGTCGCCTAACTCCTGCCTATGCCATAGAGGGGTATCGGATGTGTCGTTCTGTACTAGTGGGATGAGGTCGATGGGGTGCTCAATGTCGCGTAGAGGAGGTAGTCCCAGTGGCACTTCTTGTGGAAACACGTCTTCAAATTCCTGCAAAAGAGACATCAAAGTAGGAGGAAGGTTTGTGAAGGTGTTAGTCAAAGAAACCTCTCCCTTGCATATGAGGACATAGTGGAGGGTGGATGGGTTTTCTCTCAACTCTCTCATTTCTTTTTTGGTGGCAAGCAAGGACATGCCTTGTGGAACTCTCTTAGTATGTGTGCTCTCATTTGGCTTTTGGCACTCACTCACTTTTTGGTGGATCTCTCTCTCACCACTCTTCTCACGTGGAATGTTGTTTTGTTCTTGCGCAACTTGTTTTGCAAGGCGTTCTTGAGCGGAAGGATGTTTTCGATGGTCATTTGGATGGTTGAGCTCATGTTGTGCTCTTGCAAATGTCTTGGCGTTGTCGGCGATCACTTGGCTTGGTGTCATAGGACGGAGGACATAGTTTTTGTTGTTGATCTTGAAGCTATAGTAATTTGTCCTTCCATCATGCATTGCACCCTTGTCATATTGCCATGGACGTCCAAGAAGCAAGTGACAAACGGACATAGGCACCACATCACAATCAACGGTGTCTTCATAAGCTCCAATCTTGAAGGACACTTGTACCATGTGTTGGATCTTGACGGATCCGGACTCACTCAACCATTGCACATGGTATGGGTGTGGATGTTTCTTGAACTTCAAGTTGAGCTTATCACAAAGCTCTTTGCTAGCCAAGTTGTGGCAACTTCCACCATTGATGATGACCTTGATAGACTTTCCATTGATTCCCGCTCTTGTTTGGAACAAATTGCATCTTTGGTCTTCTTCCACTTAGATATTGGCGGTCAAAGCTCTTGCCACAACCAATGAGGGCTTGTTATCACCATCGCAATAGATGTCATTGGAGTCTTCTTCAACATGTTGTGTTGCGGTGGCTTGGTTCAAAGCAGTATACTCATCTTCACTCATAGACTCATATTCTCCCGTCTCATTGACAATCATGACTTTCTTGTTTGTGCACTCAAAGGATTTATGCCCTTGTCCTCCACATTTGTAGCATTGCAATCGTCTTGTGCCGGACGAAGATCCTTGAGGCGCATTGCTTGCGGGAGGAGCCTTCTTGAAAGGTTGAGTAGCTTGAGTGGATGGTGTAGAAATTCTTGGAGGACCTTTATTGTTTGCTTGAGGAGTAGCTTGCGCCAATGTAGGCGTGGATGATGAAGGCTTGTTAGCGAAGAATGGCTTTGCCTTGAGGTATTTGAGCTCTTCAAGCATGTGACGCTCGGCCTTTGTTGCTTGATGGACTAGCTCAACCAAGGTGGCATAGGGTTGGAATTCCACAATCTTCTTGATGGGGCAGTTGAGTCCATTCATGAAGCGAGCCCTGGATTGTTCTTCCGATTCCTCTATATTGGCTCTCATCATTGAAAGTTCCATCTCCTTGTAGTACTCATCAACGGATTTCAACCCTTGTTTCAACTCTTGCAACTTCTTGTACAAATCTCTAGTGTAGTGACTAGGCACAAAACGCTTGTACATCTCTTCCTTCATCACAACCCACGTGTTGATTGGTTGTTGATTGTTGTCCACACGTGAATCTTGAAGTTTTTCCCACCACAAGAGAGCATAATCTCCGAACTCCATTGATGCTATGGCTACCATCTTGTTGTTGGAGTAGTGTCGGACTCGGAATATCTTGTCAACCTTGAGTGCCCATGAGAGGTATGCTTCCGGGTCGCTTGTTCCATAGAACTTGGGCATATCAAAGCGAAGGTTGCTCAAATTGTCATCTTCTTCTCGATGGTTTGGGGGTAGGAATGCACGTCCACGTCTCCTTCGGTTTAGTCCATCACCAATATGTTGGTTGGTCTCCATATCACTTGATTCATAGTTGTTGTGGTGGTGACGATCATGCGGACGCTCTTGGCGTTGACGAGGCTCATGGTGAGGAGGATGCTCGTGGTGTTGGCGAGGCTCATGGTGAGGATGATGCTCTTCATGGTTTACATGCGCACAATTGTTATTGCGTGGTCTTGGAGGATGGCGGTTTCGACGTCCTTGATCGCCATAGTCATGCGCACCCGGGACACCATTATCATTGACGAAAGGGTCTTGACGATCTTGATGTTGAGGTGGTGGTGAAGGAGTTCGTTCATGGCGTCCACCATTTGGTAGATGTTGTTCTTGATGTCCATTTTCATGGTGCGCTCGAGGCGAGGGTGGCTGTTCCACTTCATGGCGATGTCGATCGTGTGCGTCTCGCCTTGGAATTTCTTGACGAGCTTGTTGTGGTTCATGATGTGCATGGCGAGGTTGTGTGGACCTTGAGGTGCTCCTTTTGCGGCGCGAGCTTGAAGAAGAGCGATGTTGCGCAAGGTTGTTGATAGCTTCGGTCACTGATGCATGTAAAATGCATACATGAACTTTGCATTATTTTTACTTATATTCCTGTCATATTTGCATCATATAAGGGTTATATCACTGTTTTATAATGATTTTTGGAATATTTGATATGTTTCCTATTTTTTTATGGAATTAACCCTGCGCAGGCAGAAAACCCTATTTCTATATTTTAATGTTTCAGGGACCCAAACGACGTCCAAAAGATCTGGAAATTTACGAGCATCAGTTTTTGGAAGGAACAAAAAGCGTGGGAGCGAAGGAAGCAAACAAGCGGAGGCCCGAGGGCAAAAATAGGTGGGCCCACGTGGCCCATGTACCTGGCCGCGTGGGGCCCCTCCTTTTGGGCCTCGGAGCTCCGCTGCCGTCGATCTTTCCTCCACCGTCTCCGTTTTGACCTAAAACCGCCTATAAAAATAGTCCCCCGACGTTCTCTGGAAGGAGCGCCGCAGAAATACAGAAACACCAAAACAGAGACCTGGAGTTGCAGATTGGAGGGGAAAACTCCGGCGGGGCGCTGCCGGCGTGGTCTCCATCTTCTCCAACGACTTCTCCACCGTCTCCATGATGAAGAGGGAGTAGTCCACCTCTGGACTAAGGGTTTGTGGAAGTAACTTATGTATCTCTCTCTCTCGAGCTTCACTAATTAGTACCGTATGAGCTGCTGAACATGATTACGGTCATCTATGTAATACCTTTGTGGTGGATCTTTTTATGAGTTAATATATGTTTGATACTGCAATTGTTTTGTTTCAGTTATGAAAGTAGATGCATATTATGTACCCCGTTCTTATTTACTTGTCGTGATCAAGCATGTTTATGAGAGCGTGTGAGGGGAACGTGTGCATTAGTTGGAGTAACGGGGGGTGGCTAGTGCAGTGAACGTGAGAGAAAGTTCTGTGATCCACTTGGGTGTTTTACCTTACTTTGTTGCCTCACTAGGGATAAAAAGAAATACCATGCTACCGGAGATGTGGGTGTGACCATTGCCACTACTCCATGACTAGATCTAGCATGTTCTTATTTTAACTTCATGTCATGATACTAATTGCTATACTCTGAGTTATCTTAATTACTGAGGTGTTATGATTTAGTTCGCATCTTAGTGGAGTATAAGAGAGATTAATAACCAAAAGGTCTCTATGTTAGGACGTGATGCCCATATAATTATAACTTGTCATTAAACTGTTGTGTTGCAATCTCATATGTCAACTCTAGTGTTCCATTGTCTACCACTTTATTAAAGAGAGAGTGCATTTGTGAAACCATGAACCCCGGTCAATTGTTAATCATAAGAAACACCTTTCCAACAACTTTTACCACTTTACCATTTTCTGCCATTATTAAATCCGAAAATACAAAAATACTTTTCCATCTTGCATTCATCATATAAAACCCAAAAATATCATTTATCATTGCTACCACCATCCTTGCATATTTATTTACCACCATTGCATATTTATTTCTTGTTTGCATTGCATATTATCTTGATATCATTCTCACACCTTGTGCTTGACAACCACTAGGTGAGGTTGAGGACCAAAACATTTACTTTGTTTTGTAGGTAACCAAAAGAAGGATAGGAAAGATAAATCTTCACTACTGATTCCCCGAGAGTTCGATATTAAACCCTCGAGTCACCCCTCGTGGGGAAAACACGTCTTCCACTTACTACACACTCTGCACTTGGAGTCTCAACCTATTTACTTTTCACGCAGGTAACTACGTGAAGGGCCATCAAGAGTACTTTCTGGCGCTGTTGCAGGGGAAGATACGAAGCTTCCTGCAGAATATTTTTCCCGTCAACTACACGCCTTCAGTCACGCGCGCCATTTGGTCGTTGAAGTTGGCTTCCTGTGCTTGAAGACGGCGCTCATAGCGACCTTGCCCATCACGAACAAGATGTCGAAGGCCCACGAACTCGTTGTGTGTGACATAGCCATTGTCACCTTGAATTCCTTCATGGATATCATCATCCGTGCTTGAACTTCCGTTTGTACTTCCCCTAAACAAGATCTCAAGAACAAGTGAAATGTGTGGAAATGGAGAACCAAGAGAAACTATATCGTAAGAATAGAGTTGCTTGACGAAAGAGAATCTGGTTCTAACACCCAACACACACACTTATGAGGATAGGAAGGTATGGTAGGTGGAAAGCAAATCGAACCAATCCGAAAACCAAGATATTGTAAAGGCAAGTAAAGAACCACGGTGATCACAAAGCAAAACAAGTCAATCTCAAAAGATAGTACAAGGAAACACACACGAGGAGAGATAAATGAGACTTATGCAACCAAGAAGTGAGCTAAAGAACCAATGATCCTAGCGAAGACTATAAGCTCGTGTTGCACAAGTACAAGGAGAGCCACTAGCTCGATTGCAAAAAAATTGTGGGCTACAAGATTTGCACAAATCGTACCACCTACTTCATCGAGCTTGCGCGCTTCCTACAAGAGATATGGCAAGTGGTGTCTCTTTCTTTTCTTTTCTTGCACTTTTTGCTTCTTTTCTCTTTGCTCTATTGATTCTTTTCTCTTTTGCACACTCACTTCTTTGATGCCAACACAAGATATATGCCAACTCGCGCAAGTACTTTTGCTCGGAAACTACACGGTGCAAATGTGCAAAGCCCAAGCAATCGTTAAGAGCTAGCCTCAATAGGAAATGGTAATCGCAAAGATATAGTGTGGCTCACAAAGGAATGGCAAGAGGAAAAGATTCGTGGTGATTATACCTTTCGCCGACGATCTTTACCCTTTGGTGTAGAAGGTTCGTGCTTGCCCACGGATTTTGGTGGTGGTGGATGATGGATCTTCCGCAATGGTGATGGAGGTCTTGTTCGTAGCTTCGAAACGAGCCGAAAAACACCAAAAACGAAGTGATGCGTCTCAAACGTATCTATAATTTCTGATGTTCCATGTTGATATTATACCAATTGTTACATGTTTTATATACACTTCATACCATTTTTATGTATTTTCTGGGACTAACCTATTAACAAGATGCCACAGTGTCAGTTCCTGTTTTCTGCTATTTTTGTATTCCAGAAAAGCTAGTCTGGAAATATTCTCGGAATTGGACGAAACTTGGACAGAACCTCCTATTTTTCCAAGACGAAGACGGAGTCCAAAGGAGACACGGAGGGGAGCCACGTGGCACCCACACCATGGGGCCACGCGGGCCCCCCTGCCGCGCCGTGGGGTGGTGTGGGGCCCTCGTGGCTCCGCAGCCGCCGCCCTTTCGCCTACTTATTCCTCCCGACGCGAAAACCATAAATACCCGAGCCATTATCCACGAAAAGATCCAGAGACGCCGCCGCCGTCAACCCTAGCTCGGGAGGGTTCAGAAGCTCTTCCCGGCACCCTGCCGGAGAGGGGAATCATCACCGGAGGGCTCTACATCACCATGCCTGCCTCCGGAGTGATGCGTGAGTAGTTCATCCTTGGACTACGGGTCCATGGCAGTAGCTAGATGGTTGTCTCTCCACTTTATGCTATCATGTTTAGATCTTGTGATCAAGATCATCTTATTGTAATGCTACATGTTGTGTTTGCTGGGATCCGATGAATATTGAATACTATGTCAAGTTGATTATCAATCTATCTTATATGTTATTTATGATCTTGCATGCTTTCCGTTACTAGTAGATGCTTTGGCCAAGTAGATGCTTGTAACTCCAAGAGTGAGTATTTATGCTAGATAGTGGGTTCATGCCTCCGGTAATCTGGGAGAGTGACAAGAACTTCTAAGATTGTGGATGTGCTGTTGCCACTAGGGATAAAATAACCGATGCTTAGCTTAAGGGTACGCCGTTAGGTTAATGCATTTGTTTACTTTACGCACATTACTTAATGCAATTATCTGTTGCTTGCAACTTAATACCAACGGGGAACTCGGTATGACAACCTGGCGGTGGATTATTAGTCATAGACGTTGTTGGATAACGGTCTATGTATTTTGTCGTAATGCCCACATGAATATCATAGTAATCATCATGTCATATATATGCATTGTCATGCGCTCAATATTTTGTCAATTGCCCAGCTGTAATTTGTTCACCCAGCATGTTAGTTATCTTTTATGGAGAGACACCACTAGTGAACTGTGGACCCCGGTCCATTCTTTTACACTGATAATACAACCAACTGCAAACACTGTTCCTTTTCATTCTCTGCAATTTACTACTGTTTTCCACACCATACGTTTAATCCTTTGTTTTCAGCAAGCTGGTGAGATTGACAACCTCACTGTTTCGTTGGGGCAAAGTAGTTTGATTGCGTTGTGTGCAGTTCCACGTCAGCGCGCCACTGACAACCTTCATAAGTGATTTCTTGCTCCTACTGGTTCGATTAAACCTTGGTTTCATACTGAGGGAAACTGCTGCTATACTGCTTCATACCTTCCTCTTGGGGTCTCCCAGCGAACGTGTGATCCACGCAATCAAGCTTTTTCTGGCGCCGTTGCCGGGGAGAAGAAATATTTCTGAGAGCTCCTCTAACTCCCTGCGAAAGCTCTTTTTCTGGCGCCGTTGCCGGGGAGCAAGAGGATTTCTGCAAGGGGAGTTTCACGCTTCCAATCTCTTTACTTTGTTATTGTCTTGCTTAGTTTATTTTTATTTAGTCTTGTTTGCTTTATTTATCAAAAACACAAAAAAAATAGTTACTTGCATTTAGTTTATTTTCTGTTTAGTTTCTGTTATTTTATCATGCTTCTCCCTAAGTATACTTTAAAAGACATATCTGTGGGTAGTGGGTCTATCATTGGAAGAGATAACATTGAGGAATTCTTGGGTCACATTAGTAGGCTTAAAGATTTTGAAGATAGACCCTTGGTAGAACTTGCTCCAAATTATGAAATTGCTACAGCTTCTCTAGTTCACATGTTGGAAGCTAGGTTTGTCAATCTGAATCCTATAATGCAGCATATGTTCCTTAAACTTCATGATATGGAAGATGGTGAAAAGAAAGATTTTGTTCTAGAAACCTTGCTTAAAGAATTTGGTGATGTTGCTAGAGAAGCTAGAAAAGTTTTTATTCGATATAAGATGCTTGGCTATTATATTGATGTTGCTAATACACTTGAGAAACTGGAAAAAGAGAGGCTTAAATACACTAAAGAAACTAATTATGAGGGGGAAGTTAAGATACCAATACCTTTTAAGTTTGTAGGCATGCATGAGGCACTAGAAAAGAATTTTGATTGGATTGTTCCTGAAAATTTATTTGATGAGGATAGTGTGCCTAAAAGTAATGAAAAAGGAGTTTCTAAAACTTATATAGATAAGATACAATGCATTGTTGAGAAAACTTCCAACCTTTCTGTTGATGCTTCATCACTTGGAAACACTTGATTTTACTTTCTGCGCCTAGCTGAAAGGCGTTAAAGAAAAGCGCTTATGGGAGACAACCCATTATTTTATTTCTGCAATTTTTCTTTTTTTTTGAGTCAAGGAGTTGTTTACTTCTGTAACAATTCCTTTGTATCTTTATTTTATCGTATTGTTGTGCCAAGTATTGCCTCTAATAGGAAGATGATGCTAGATTTGGATTTCTGCGCAGGAACAGATTTCTGCTGTTCACCGTTTTAATTCTGTAAAATCACAGAAAAATTATTTAAATCTGAAATTTTTGTGCGTAATCCTCAGATATGTACGCATCTTTCGTTAGTTTAAAGTTTTTCGATCTGAGCAACGTAAGTGCCTCAAAAAAATCGTCTTTGCGGACTGTTCTGTTTAGACAGATTCTGTCTTTTATTTTTCGCATTCTCTCTTTTACTAGTGTTGAGTGGAATTATTTTTTAGGGTGAAGAGCTTCACATAACATCAGTGGCAGTAGCTAATGTTAAAAGTAACGGTCATGTTTGTGTCCTTATAGAACATGTGAGTTTTTGATTGTGCACTAACCCTCTAATGAGAATTACTTTGAGTTTGGTGTGGCGGAAGTTTTCAAGGGTCAAGAGAGAAGGATGATATAATGTGATCAAGAAGAGTGAAGAGCTTAAGCTTGGGGATGCTCCCATGGATCACCCCAGCATATTTCAAGAAGACTCAAGCGTCTAAGCTTGGGGATGCCCAAGGCATCCCCTTCTTCATCAGCAACTTATCAGGTCATCTCTAGTGAAACTATATTTTAATTCTTTCACATCATATGTGCTTTACTTGGAGCGTCTGTGTGCTTTTATTTTCGCATTGTTATTTTATTTTCTGGATCAACTTGATTGGACCCAGCATTCTTGATTGGGAGAGAGACACGCTCCGCTTTTTCATGTGAATACTCCTATTCTTCACTTATACTTGTTGAGTATTCTTGTCTAGCTATTGCTATGCTTTTAGCTCCTGTTTTTCATGCATCTCTTATTCAGAGCTGTTAGTTCTTTTAAAGAAAGTACTCTCTTGCTTCACTTATAATTGTTTGGAGAGTTTATGTTGAAATAAATTGATTGGTGTTTGGTTGGAACAGAAAATGTTGCATGGGTAGATGGTATAATGGAAAAAGCTTACATATTCTTGTAGATCATTGTATTGGATAATTTGATACTTGTCAATTGTTTTGAGTTATCAAGTAGTTCATGTTTAAGCTTTTGTATCATGTAGTTAAAACCTATTAATGAAGAACTACCGTAAAGCTCGTTGAAATTTGGTTTGCATGTTTGGTATCTCTAAGGTCTAGATATTTTCTAGTAAAAGGGTTTGGTTAACAAGGAAGACAGTGTAGAGTCTTATAATGCTTGCAATATGTTTTCATATAAGCCTTGCTGTGTCGGTTGATATCCTGTGTTTGCTTCAAATAACCTTGCTAGCCTAAACTCTGTACTGAGAGGGAATGCTTCTCGTGCATCCAAAACCTTGAGCCAAATCCATGCCATCTGTGTCCACCATAACTACCTATATGTGGTATTTTCTTGCCATTCCAAGTAAAATTTTCATGTGCTACCTTTAAACTATTCAAACTTTATTACTCCTATTTTGTGTCAATGTTTACTAAGCTCATGAGGACGGGGTGGATGTCTTTATGTCAACTGTCAAACAGACTTTACCACCGGACTAGCGGCATACACATCCGCTTATCCATTAATTTTGCAAAAAGAGCTGGCAAATGGGGTGCCCAGTCCCAATTAATTACAACTTTAACCGTTTAATTCTCTTCACATTTTTGCCCTGATTTATCAGTCAAGCAATGACAAACAGTGAAATATCTGCATGTGTAAACAAAAGAGAAAGAGAGATGATCTGCCTTGCTGGTAGAAATAACGTCCTTCATGGGAGCCGCTCTTAAAAGTCTGTTGGCAGGGGTCATATTGTACTTTCCATTTTCTGATTCGTTGACAATTAACAAACACCTCTCAAAACTTATTTTTACTCTCTATATGATTTCAAAAACTTAAAAAGCTCTAGCACATGATTTAATCCCTGCTTCCCTCTGCGAAGGGCCTTTCTTTTACTTTTATGTTGAGTCAGTTTTCCTACTTCTTTCTATCTTAGAAGCAAACACTAGTGTCAACTTTGGTGCAACAATTTTTATATGCTCGTATATTGCACTTATTATATGCTTTGTGTTGACAAATATCCATGAGATATATATGTTGAAAGTTGAAAGCAATTGCTGAAACTTAAATCTTCCTTTGTGTTGGTTAAATACATTTTGCTTAGAATCTATTGCTTTATGAGTTAACTCTTATGCAAAATTTGATGCTTGTCTCGAAAGTACTATTCATGAAAAGTTTTTACTTATATGATTCAGTTGTTTGCTCATTATCTACTTGCTAGCAAACTATAGACTATTGAACTGGATCACTTCATTCATAACATGTGCTTTACAATATTATTTGATCAAGATTATGATTGTGGCATGTCACCTCAGAAATTATTTTGTTTTTATCGTTTTACCTACTCGAGGACGAGTAGAACTAAGCTTGGGATGCTTGATACGTCTCAAACGTATCTATAATTTCTGATGTTCCATGTTGATATTATACCAATTGTTACATGTTTTATATACACTTCATAGCATTTTTATGCATTTTCTGGGACTAACCTATTAACAAGATGCCACAGTGTCAGTTCCTATTTTCTGTTGTTTTTGTATTCCAGAAAAGCTAGTCTGGAAATATTCTCAGAATTGGACGAAACTTAGACAGAACCTCCTATATTTCCAACACGAAGACGGAGTCCAGAAGAGACACGGAGGGGAGCCACGTGGCACCCACACCATGGGCCGCCCGGCCCCCCTGCCGTGCCGTGGGGTGTGTGGGGCCCTCGTGGCTCCGCAGCCGCCGCCCTTTCGCCTATTTATTCCTCCCGATGCGAAAACCCTAAATACACGAGCCATTATCCACGAAAAGATCCAGAGACACCGCCGCCGTCAACCCTAGCTCGGGAGGGTTCAGAAGCTCTTCCCGGCACCCTGCCGGAGAGGAGAATCATCACCGGAGGGCTTGATGGCGTGTAGTTGACGGGAAAAATATTCTGCAGGAAGCTTCGTATCTTCCCCTGCAACGGCGCCAGAAAGCACTCTTGATGGCCCTTCACGTAGTTACCTGCGTGAAAAGTAAATGGGTTAGGTTGAGACTCCAAGTGCAGAGTGTGTAGTAAGTGGAAGACGTGTTTTCCCACAGGGGTGACTCGAGGGTTTAATATCGAACTCTCGGGGAATCAGTAGTGAAGATTTATCTTTCCTATCCTTCTTTTGGTTACCTACAAAACAAAGTAAATGTTTTGGTCCTCAACCTCACCTAGTGGTTGTCAAGCACAAGGTGTGAGAATGATATCAAGATAATATGCAATGCAAACAAGAAATAAATATGCAATGGTGGTAAATAAATATGCAAGGATGGTGGTAGCAATGATAAATGATATTTTTGGGTTTTATATGATGAATGCAAGATGTAAAAGTGTTTTTGTATTTTCGGATTTAAATGGCAGAAAATGGAAAATGGTAAAAGTGTTGGAAAGGTGTTTCTTATGATTAAAAATGGACCGGGGTTCATGGTTTCACAAATGCACTCTCTCTTTAATAAAGTGGTAGACAATGGAACACTAGAGTTGACATATGAGATTGCAACACAACAGTTTAATGACAAGTTATAATTATATGGGCATCACGTCCTAACATAGAGACCTTTTGGTTATTAGTCTCTCTTATACTCCACCAAGATGCGAACTAAATCATAACACCTCAGTAATTAAGATAACTCAGAGTATAGCAATAAGTATCATGACATGAAGTTAAAATAAGAACATGCTAGATCTAGTCATGGAGTAGTGGCAATGGTCACACCCACATCTCCGGTAGCATGGTATTTTTTTTATCCCTAGTGAGGCAACAAAGTAAGGTAAATACCCAAGTGGATCGCAGAACTTTCTCTCACGTTCACTGCACTAGCCACCCCCCGTTACTCCAACTAATGCACACGTTCCCCCTCACACGCTCTCATAAACATGCTTGATCATGACAAGTAAATAAGAACGGGGTACATAATATGCATCTACTTTCATAACTGAAACAAAACCATTGCAATCTCAAACATATATTAACTCATAAAAAGATCCACCACAAAGGTATTACATAGATGACCGTAATCATGTTCAGCAGCTCATACGGTACTAATTAGTGAAGCTCGAGAGAGAGAGATACATAAGTTACTTCCACAAACCCATAGTCCAGAGGTGGACTACTCCCTCTTCATCATGGAGACGGTGGAGAAGTCGTTGGAGAAGATGGAGACCACGCCGGCAGCGCCCCGCCGGAGTTTTCCCCCTCCAATCTGCAGCTCCAGGTCTCTGTTTCGGTGTTTCTGTGTTTCTGCGGCGCTCCTTCCAGAGAACGTCGGGGGACTATTTTTATAGGCGGTTTTAGGTCAAAACGGAGTCGGTGGAGGAAAGATCGACGGCAACGGAGCTCCGAGGCCCAAAAGGGGGTCCCACGCGGCCAGGTACATGGCCGCGTGGGCCCACCTTTTGGCCCTCGGGCCTCCGCTTGTTTGCTTCCTCCCACGCTTTGTTCCTTCCAAAAATGATGCTCGTAAATTTCCAGGTCATTTGGACGTCGTTTGGGTCCCTGAAACATTAAAATATAGAAATAGGGTTTTCTGCCTGCGCAGGGTTAATTCCATAAAAAATAGGAAACATATCAAATATTCCCAAAATCATTATAAAACAGTGATATAACCCTTATATGATGCAAATATGACTGGAATATAAGTAAAATAATGCAAAGTTCATGTATGCATTTTACATGCATCAACATCCCCAAGCTTAACCTATACTCGTCCTCGAGTATGAAGGTGATAAAACTAACATGGACTTTGCAATTTAATACTATCAATGGATATCAAAGATGATTACTATTGCTACATAGAGTCAAATGATTCATTCTTAAAAGGAGTAGCAATATGCAAGATAGTTTATGAAGTGATATCAAGTATTCAATGCAAGGATGTTCAATGATAATTCACAAAGTGTAACATAAGAGAAGAAGTACTATGGACCACATGTATGCATAATAAAAGTAAGAACATCCTACAATGGTCATAGAGTATTGATGAAAATCTGAATATAAAAGGTGGACACTTTGGAAAGATATATATATGAGTAGAGGTAAAGCATGAATAAATTTCATCTAACTTCTGAACTTCTCTACTTAAGTCAATGATTGTAATATGGTAATCCTTGGTGTCAAGCTCTCATTCCCCTATCATAGCATCTTGAATGATTAAGTTTAAAGTGAAAGCAAATACGAGTAGTGTGCTTGACAAAGTACAGGTTGAAAGTCTCATGCCCCTTGAATACAAGTACCTACTCCATGTGTTACTCAACTTGGAAAACAAAGCAAGTTCAAGTTAAATATCATTGTAAGTAATAATAGTATCATTAAGAGCGTCAACTGGGGTACCTCTTGTCCCAGGATATGGAACAAGCCCATATCAAAATGACAAGACAAACAAACACAATGAACAATCTCAACACCCTTTTTATTTACCATTAGATAGCTTTTTATTGTAAGGTGTATCACAGAAGGTTCACCATAGCATGTAAGTAAATTTCCACCATGAATGATGCATGGCTTAGATTAGCGGCCCAGGCGTCTCTCTAACCATTTATACAAACTCATTTAAACTCACTTCATTTCCACATTTATTTCACCCATGGTAAGCATCCATAAACAAAAGTACATGATATCAACTAAATGAGATGAAGTGCAATGTTGAAAGCTTGCCATGTGACAGCACATATGAGCTAACTCTCAACCAAAGACATTTGTCAAGCCACAACATCATAATTTTAATCACAATGGGTCATATTTTATTTATGCAATGAAAGTAAAGTGTGCATCAAGTTCGAGAGAGCTCTATAACCAACTTTTCCCATAACAATCAACAACATAAGCATTTTCATTCAGAGGTATAGATAACACAAATATCATGATAAACATACTCGGAATAGCATAAAGCTAATAGGTAGATATGGTGGACTCACTGGAAAAACTTTGGTTGAAGGTGTTGGAAACAAGTTTTTGCTTGTTGGAATTTTTGGGCTAGCAAGAGGGAGAAAGTTGACCATCTAAATGCATGCATGAGTGTCCATAGAACTAACTAATCCATGTTAAAACAAGGTAAATAACATTTAGCATCAAAACATGAATAAAAGATAGCTCTTGATAAAATATTTGCAAATTATTACTCATTAACAAGCTCATGAATCATGCAACTATATGTATCTTTTAAAATCAACTCAACATCCCTTTTCCCAATCTTATAATAGCATCCAACATAATTCAACCCAAATTTCCAGTAGCTCTCTCATATATAAATGATAGTGTGGTGGTCTCACAAAATAAAAATCAAACCTAAACAAACAAAAAGACGCTCCAAGTTTATGCGATAAAGTGTTTCGATCGAAAAACAGAAGTTAGACGTGTGCAAACCGAGAGTGTGTAGGTCCAGTGGGGTTGTCTTCACATCCCCAAGCTTATGGTCTTCACCATCCTTGGATAGCTCTTGGTGCATCTCCTCTAATCCCTGTGAAAAAACTTCAAAACACCGTTTCTCCCATTTTTTTTCTGTGGGGCACATTAGTAGTGATAAACAAATAGATTTCTTGCTGCATATAATCCTTGAACAAAAATTCATATGAATGTCCAGAAAGTGTATAATGTTGTATGCCTACTCATAAACTCAATTGGATCAAAAAGATTCAAGTTAAAAGTTCTAAGCATGCATCAAACAAAATGGGACAGAATCTGTCCAGAAAAACAGCAGCAGCTAAACGTATTTTTCTACCCTACTTAACTTTGTCGAAAATTCCGAAAAAATTCATGCATACAGAGGATGAAAAGTTGCACTACAGTTCAAATATGAGCTCATTCGGAGTTACAGAATAAGAATTAAAAATCATACCGTGCACAGATTCGTGCAGGAATAAAATCTCCGAACGCTATAAGCAACTTTTCAACCAAAATGAGTAAAACTTGGCACTTTATTAAAAATTCCAGAAACTAAACTAAACACTAAGTCTCTTGTTACAGCAAGAGGACACAAAGAAAATCACAAATAAAAACAACCGGGTTGCCTCCCGTAAAGCGCTTTCTTTATAGCCATATAGCTAGGCTTCTTACTTGATGTTTATTGTGGACGAAGCTCATGAGGGAGCTTGAACTTTGGTGTCCCTCTTCCTTGGGAAGTGTTCCATGCACTTCTTGTGTGGAAACTGAAACTTCACATTCCCTTCTTTTGAATCAATGATAGCACCTGTAGTACGAAGAAAAGGTCTTCCAAGAATAATTGGACTAGAGGTTTTATTCCCCATATCCATGATTAGAAAATCAACAGGCACAAATGTCATATGTAACTCTACCATAACATCACTTACTTTCCTAAAGCATGTTTAATGGAATCATCAGCAAGTGCAAGTTCAATAGAGCATTTTTCAAGATTTTTCAATTCAAGTACTTCATATAGTTCTTTAGATAAAACAGAGACACTAGATCCTAGATCAAGTATAGCATGGTGTGTCTCTTTTCCAATGGTTACTAGGACTTTGGGAATCCATATATCCCCAAGCTTAGGTGGTATCATAGCCTCTTGGTTGTACCTAGCAATCTTTTCTTTCAAGACATGATTAGCAATATAAGAACCAAAACCAGCTTGGTTAACATTAATAGAAGGATCACTTGCAAATTTTTGTAAGATAGATATTAATTCATGCAAGCTACAATTCTAAGTCAAGCAATGGTTCCTTGACTTCACTAAGCATTTTAACTTCTTCAACTTTCTTTTCCCTATTATATAGGTTAAATATTTCATAACGGTCATCAAACACATCTTCAGGTACTTGGGCTTTTTCTAAACTTTCTTTAATTCTTACTTCCAAAAGCAAGCCATCAAGTAGATAGTGAGTGTCAGTAGCAGCAGTATTCATAAAAGAATCCTCACATTCATTATCCAAAAAGACTTTAGAGGTTTCAGACAATCCTCTATAAAACACATGCATGAGCATCCAATCCCTAAGACCATGTTCCATTCCAAAAGCTATACCTCTAAATCTTTCCCATGTTTTCACTAGAGGTTCATCCTCTTCTTGTTTAAAGGTGATAATTATTTGTCTAAGATTACAAACTTTTTAGTGGAACAAAATCTTTCAATGAATGCAGCTTTTAAATTAAACCAAGTGCTAAAATTTCCAGGTGGCCATCTCAATATCCAATCTAAGGCTTTTCCACCTAGGGAGTAAGGAAAAAGCTTAATTTTAATATTAGCATGGCTCAAATTTAACATTTTGCACCTTTCATTAAACTTCTTAAGATGAGGTATGGGATCTTCTTTTGGTTTCCCATAAAAACGGTATTCATAAATTGCTTTCATGATATTAGGATCTACCTCACATTTCTCAACAGGGATATTCATATCTTGAGGAAAGTTCTTAACACTAAATGGCCAGAAGGTTCTCTTTTCCATTATGCAAGTTTTTATGTGTTTTTTTAATTTTTTATGCAAAACTGAAAATAAATATGCAAACCGAACTAAAAATGCAAGACAATGACAAAACAAGATAAATTGCTTTGAAGGTAAAGATGGATAAGATGATGCTCACATAGGTGCAACCTCCCCAAGCTTAGGTGTAAAACACCCAAGTGGATCGCAGAACTTTCTCTCACGTTCACTGCACTAGCCACCCCCGTTACTCCAACTAATGCACACGTTCCCCCTCACACGCTCTCATAAACATGCTTGATCATGACAAGTAAATAAGAACGGGGTACATAATATGCATCTACTTTCATAACTGAAACAAAACCATTGCAATCTCAAACATATATTAACTCATAAAAGATCCACCACAAAGGTATTACATAGATGACCGTAATCATGTTCAACAGCTCATACGGTACTAATTAGTGAAGCTCGAGAGAGAGAGATACATAAGTTACTTCCACAAACCCATAGTCCAGAGGTGGACTACTCCCTCTTCATCATGGAGACGGTGGAGAAGTCGTTGGAGAAGATGGAGACCACGCCGGAAGCGCCCCGCCGGAGTTTTCCCCCTCCAATCTGTAGCTCCAGGTCTCTGTTTCGGTGTTTCTGTGTTTCTGCGACGCTCCTTCCAGAGAACGTCGGGGGACTATTTTTATAGGCGGTTTTAGGTCAAAACGGAGTCGGTGGAGGAAAGATCGACGGCAACGGAGCTCCGAGGCCCAAAAGCATGGGCCGCGTGGGCCCACCTATTTTGGCCCTCGGGCCTCCGCTTGTTTGCTTCCTTCGCTCCCACGATTTGTTCCTTCCAAAAATGGATGCTCGTAAATTTCTAGGTCATTTGGACGTCGTTTGGGTCCCTGAAACATTAAAATATAGAAATAGGGTTTTCTGCCTGCGCAGGGTTAATTCCATAAAAAATAGGAAACATATCAAATATTCCCAAAATCATTATAAAACAGTGATATAACCCTTATATGATGCAAATATGACTGGAATATAAGTAAAAATAATGCAAAGTTCATGTATGCATTTTACAAGCATCAGGGCTCTACATCACCATGCCTGCCTCCGGAGTGATGCGTGAGTAGTTCATCATTGGACTACGGGTCCATGGCAGTAGCTAGATGGTTGTCTCTCCACTTTATGCTATCATGTTTAGATTTTGTGAGCTGCCTATCATGATCAAGATCATCTTATTGTAATGCTACATGTTGTGTTTGCTGGATCCGATGAATATTGAATACTATGTCAAGTTGATTTTCAATCTATCTTATATGTTATTTATGATCTTGCATGCTTTCCATTACTAGTAGATGTTTTGGCCAAGTAGATACTTGTAACTCCAAGAGTGAGTATTTATGCTAGATAGTGGATTCATGCCTCCGGTAATCTGGGAAAGTGACAATAACTTCTAAGATTGTGGATGTGCTGTTGCCACTAGGGATAAAATAACCGATGCTTAACTTAAGGGTACGCCGTTAGGTCTAATGCATTTGTTTACTTTACGCACATTACTTAATGCAATTATCCGTTGCTTGCAACTTAATACCAACGGGGAACTCGGTATGACAACCTGGCGGTGGATTATTAGTCATAGACGATGTTGGATAACGGTCTATGTATTTTGTCGTAATGCCCACATGAATATCATAGTAATCATCATGTCATATATATGCATTGTCATGCGCTCAATATTTTGTCAATTGCCCAGCTGTAATTTGTTCACCCAGCATGTTAGTTATCTTTTACGGAGAGACACCACTAGTGAACTGTGGACCCCGGTCCATTCTTTTACACTGATAATACAACCAACTGCAAACAATGTTCCTTTTCATTCTCTGCAATTTACTACTGTTTTCCACACCATACGTTTAATCCTTTGTTTTCAGCAAGCCGGTGAGATTGACAACCTCACTGTTTCGTTGGGGCAAAGTAGTTTGATGTTGTGTGCAGGTTCCACGTCAGCGCGCCACTGACAACCTTCAGAAGTGATTTCTTGCTCCTACTGTTCGATTAAACATTGGTTTCATACTGAGGGAAACTGCTGCTATACTGCTTCATACCTTCCTCTTGGGGTCTCCCAGCGAACGTGTGATCCACGCAATCACGAAGTCCGGAATCAAAAGTTATGGCCAAAACCGTTTTTCAAAGGTCGTGCCCAACTCGAAAATTGACCAATTTGGGCGGAAAACTTGCACGAAAACTTCAAATCGGAGGGCCAAATGATGGAATTAGGCTATGGGAACGCAAAAGAAGCAAGATCAACTAGTTGAGCAATAGATCTATGGATCAAAACTTGCAAAAACGCACTCAATTCACAGATCGGGTCAAAAGTAATTTGGGGCTATTTTTGCAAAAATTTCGAATTTCTCAAAAGCAAAGAAAAAATTTGTGGATTTGGGGTGGAAACACAAATCAATCTGTGTCAACCTTTCCTCTGATACCATATGATGCGGGTAGGGTCCCGATATTCACGGATTGAGGGGAAAATGGGGGAAGAACACGACGAACGCGAAGAACACGAGGGAAAAGTCAAACACAAGATAACTAGCAAAACAAATAGGACGAATTCAACCGGTAACAAATCCCCAAGGGTAGCCTCCGATTCTCAAACTCCAAGCAACCTTACTCTTAGGATTGTTCCTCTTATCGGTCAAACCCACCGGTCCAATCAAGTCACCTAAAGAGGGAGGATTGGCAAATAATCGCAACTATAAGAAGAAGCCTTGAATCCACTAGAGGGATCTTCTCCACAAGGGGAGGCCTTGATTCATCTCCACAAGGGAGGCCTTGATTCATCTCCATAGGAGACAACACCAACAAGGGGTGGAAAGGAGTAAAGCTCAACTCAAATCTAATCTTAGTCTAACCCTAGATCTAGATGGAGAGTTCCTACTTATAGTCTAGATGCAAAAGGAAAGGGGTAGGTGGGGGTAGGTGGAGAATACAAGGCTAACCAGCCTAATTGGTTCCCGCCGCAGCGGTAGTACCGCTCGTACGGGCGGTAGTACCGCTGGGCGGGCCGATGCCGCGTTGACTTGTTCCGCAGCGGTAGTATCGCTGCACCTGGCGGTAGTACCGCTGCTGGTACCGCTGGAGGTACCGCTGGGTCCTCCAGGGAGCTGTTTTGGGCGGTAGCGCTGGCGGTAGTACCGCTGGCTGGTTCCTGGCGGTAGTACCGCTGCTTCTGGCGGTAGTACCGTCGCCTGGGACTTGAACAACTTCTCTTATTCTCCTTGGCTCACCTCTTGTCCATCTTCTACACTCCCTTGGTGATCTTCATGAGGGTCAAACCTGAGTATACACAAGGTATCCGAATGAAGTAGCAAACTATTCAAAGGGTGTCGAAATCACACATAGAGAGGAGCGATGTCACCTTTTCATGAAGTTTCTTGACTCTTGATCTTGTCATTGGACCATTTGGTGGCGTTGGTGTTGTGTGCCAAGGTTGCACCACATATCTAAACCTTATGAGTTGAAGAAAACTGTAACTGGATGAGAATGTTTAGGGTCCATTAAGAAAAGGCCTCATATGTTTGCAGAAGTTATGCAAGCTGACATGTAACAATCATACTCATGTCTGGCTTCTTGGTTCACCGATTGGCTTTCCACTCCACGTCAAATTTCAAAGGTAACAAATTTGTATGCGTGTTCTTGGAACGGACTATCTTAGAATGGTTTTCTTACTTTTGCCTTCACAAATCAGAAGGTTCGACACTATCATGTATAATTGCTATCACAAGGTTGAACACTGTCATAAATCAGTGTACTTGCAACATAAGGCATAATCGGTGGTTTACAAGTTATTTGCAACTGTCGAGGATGTATACACTCAGTTTGTTGCATTTATTCAGCTGACATGCATGTCCTATATTATATTTAAATAGACCAACAACTTCCATCACCTACAATATTAGTGTTAAATTATACACCTTATGCATCACATGTCTACAACGTCCGCAACAACATGTGGGGTATCCTCTAATTTTACCAATGGTATGCCGCACTAAAAAAATTGGCAGCTATTTCACTTAAATCTATTTACTAATTGAATAAATAATTGTAAATTTGGCATGGTAACATGGTAAAAAGCAATAAAAAATATATAATTGAAAGATTTAAATTGGAAAGTTGCATAAATTACCCTACAGTAGTTCAAATACCTTACTTAATAGTCTGAAATGTGCATAAAAAAATTATAATACTACTTGTTAAACTTGTGTGGCCTACGCTTTCTTAAGGAAATGAAAGTATCAACTATATCATCTTCATCCACTCCGAAGAAAATACCCCCTCAATATGATCCCTACTTATTAAACTTGTGTGGTCCATTTTTGCTTTTGCACCATATGATCCCTACTCATCTGCCAACAAAGAAAGGAAGCCAGATTAATCCAATACCAATATCAATACTTGAAACAAAATCAGTCTCACTACCATAATTAATCAAATTATAACGACATCTGGAGACTTTCCTTAATACTCCCTCCAATTTCTATTAATTATCGCTAAATCGGATGTATCTAGCACCAAAAGATATATATACACATCCGATTCAGCGGTAATTAATATGGATCGATCAGAGGGAGTATAAGATTCTCCATTCTCGAATCAAAGTAAGTTTCTACGAACACTTAAGAAGAGATATCCTTGACCTATTCAGTCTCCCGACTCCTGAATAATTTGCACAATCTACAGGTATAACAAAAATCATGCAAAAATAACACCTAGTTGGGGATACCAGTAATTGGTGTTGTGTCAAACCCAAGTTATAAATCTAATTAATAGAAGCGTGGACGCATCCAAGATGTCACCATCAATTTTATTCAGATTCCCTACATAATAAAAAATGAATAAATAGATGTTCGATTGAGAACCGAAAATTCGTAGGTCCAGAATTTTGACAATACACCAAAATTTTAGATTATACATTGAAATTTGAAGAATATATTACTTCCAACCATTAAAACCAATCCGCCGGAAGAAGAGAATGTTGCGCATGACAATGCACCAAAATCTGAGACTATACATTGAAATTTGAAGAATATATTACTTCCAAGCATTAAAACAAATCCGCCAGAAGAAGAGAATGTTGAGAATGAACCAATAAAAATGGCTAGCTACAAGATTATCATGCTAATCGGGAGCAATAAGCCGGGATGAACTTCAATGTAGGAGATGTGTTGATCCTCCTTGGCGGTTGTTTTCCTTGGTGAAGGAACTCCTACCTTGGGGCGCCAGATAGTGAGATGTGGGCTAGGAAGTATGGATGCGACGTCAGGAGCGTGACAATGAGCGACACAAAATCTCGACGATATCGCGTGCTATGCAAAGGTGGATGGCCGCGGCTTGACATGGACAGGGTAATCGCTAGTGGTATGGGATATTTTTTTAGGAGGTTATTATTGAGTGTTAATTAGGAGCGGTTTTTTTGGTTTTTTTTCGATGTGCACATTGTACAACACCGGGAGATATGGAACGTCATATCTAACTGCGTAGACGGCCAAGATTGTCCAGATCTCTCACTCTGGTCTGTTTATATTAGTGGTGAGGATGTACGACCACATTATAATTCAGGTAGTATATGTTATAATAATTCATTAGGATATGTAATCATTATGTTGTCTAGTGTTTCTTAAAAATATTAATATATGTAATCAGATCTACTTTTGTAGGTTTGAGAAAACTAGTTTGATATACGTCGTGAAAATATTGAACAAAATATGTACCAAGATCTTGTTTTGTAGGGTTGCGAAAACTAATTTTACATACTTCCGTTTCCGCATTTAACGCTTTATTATTTGGAAGTATGTGATGCTAATTTTGATATCCTACCATGTAGAGTAAATGAGTAATAAACACTTTATATTTACGTATGGACCCCGTATTCTTCCAAATTAGCGCATCACCCCCAGAGCAGCCCTAATGCTGCATCGCTTATAAATACGCCTCGTCGTCTTCCGACTTCATCTCCCATTTTAATTCCCCTCTTCTCTCCACAAATAAACCCCAAAAAGTGTGTGCGGGTGAGCGCGCGCAGTCTAGGGTTTCATCGACGCGGTCGAGTGCGATGGCCGCAGCCACACCCCAGTCGCCGCAGCAGCCATCTTCGCCGTTCGTTGAGTATATCAGGGCCCCCGGCGGCCTCGACAAGGTCGTGCTCCGAGGCGCGCGCAGCTGCTCCGTCGAGGTACCCGATTCGAACGCTTCGCCATCCATGTATCCTTCTGTGTGGGGCGAAAATCGCGCGTGGAGTGTGGGTTAGGGCGCTGGCGCAGGCGCGCGATCCGTGCCATTGTGCAGATCCGGCGCGAACTCGGCTGATCCGCGTGCTTATTTTGGGAATTTTGGGGGGTTTGTGGTGTTCGGGTGTCTGATTTCGTTTTTTGTGTCCCCGTTTCGATTGAATAATTAGTGGTGCATTGCATGATTCGCGTGTTGTCAACTTGGAATCGAGCGGGTTGAAATGAGGTCACGGTTTTGACTGCTTTGTTTCGTTCTAGGAAGTGTAGTTTAGCATGGGGATCCTTACGATGATTGTCATAAGAATAGCTGTCTCTTCATATTAGTTTAAGTTTGGTTCCTTATATATTGCAACTTGTGTGGTTTTTATTTGCAATTTAGAAATATTGCAGTCAACTCCAAATTGTATAAAAGGGTGTACTGAAGGACTTGCGATGATGTAATAATTCAATAAGTAAGCATATATGACTCTTAAGTATTTTTTAGGATGCGTGAAGTCTGGTTGATTTGTGCTCCATTGCATGTTTTGTAGTCCTTGTGGGGGAGATTTTGTCCTCGATGGAGGACATTCTTACAGACAAGTATTAGTAGTGCTTGTTAATGGTTTGATCAATCCCCCTCTGAAATAAGTTATTGTTCTGTTTTGTACAATACCCGTTTGTTCCTTAGTGGTACATGATTTGGTTTGCATCATGCTAACCGGGAGAGCCTCTAGTCCTGTTCCATCTTTTCGTCTTTATTTGTTCATTGTTCTTCCCTGTCCCATTAGTTTTCAGTATTAATGTCATGTTGTCTTCCACATGCTCAGCTTTTGGTTTGTTATATTGCAAAATCGCACAATGTAATGATGACTAGTGTCACTAAAAGTATTCTGTATTCTCAGATCCGTCTTTTTGGAGGTCAAGTAACTTCGTGGAAGAATGATCATGGGAGGAATTGCTTTTTGTCAGCAGCAAGGTACACAATCCTTGGGCCATGTATGATATTTTGCCGAAATTTTGTATGGCTAAACCATGGGGTGCTCCTGTTGAATAAAAAACATGCTCGGTATATTTGGAGGTCATACTTGTTCCTTTGCACTATTCATTTAAAGATCTCCTCGTTTCAAATACTGTTCTTAGTATGTCCCTGTCAGTGCCCTATTCATTTAAAGATCTCCTCGTTTCAAATACTGTTCTTAGTATGTCCCTATCAGTGCCTGAATGCAGTACGATTTTAGTTATTGCAAAATTGATCTGCCTCATATCTGCATTCTTATTTTTTAATGATTTCTTATTATTGTACCGCTGTGTCTCAGCTGGACAATTCTATTTTTTCTTCAAGTGTTAATTGTGCTATATATTATGCTACATTGCTGGTCTCATGTACATATGTCCAAGCCACGTTAATGCCTCAATTATTGAAAGTAAACTTCTCTTTTGCAGGCCAATTTCAAACCTCCAAAAACCCTCCGTGGTGGGATACCCATTTGCTTTCCCCAAGTATGCAACCTTCACCCATAATGACTTGGTCATGTTAAAAATATATTTTGCCGATCACTGAGAACTAACCTCTTAATGCAGTTTGGAACTCATGGAAATCTTGAACAGCATGGATTTGCAAGGAATCGGCTTTGGACAGTTGATGATAATCCCCCTTTACCAGTAAATCCTGCAATCAAAGCTTTTGTTGATCTTATTCTGAAGCCTACTGAAGATGATTTAAAGATGTGGCCACACAGGTTTGTGTTAGAGGCTTAAACCATAGATCGGCGCAGTTATCTCTTTTATGCATGTGATCTTGTATACATACATATCTGACTCTGCTATTGGCTTATTCAACAATACCAGTTTTGAGTTCCGCTTGAGAATTGCTCTTGGTGCTGGTGGAGATTTGAGTCTTACATCTCGAATCAGGAATACCAACACGGATGGAAGACCTTTTTCTTATACATTTGCATATCACACCTACTTCTCTGTTTCTGACATAAGGTATGTTTCCCTTTTTTGCTTCTTTGTTCTCTGTATTCTTTTTTATGAATTTTTTATCTCTGCAATTGACTGCTCCATTTGTTGATGTTGTGTTGGAAATTCAGAATTTTGTTTTGTACCATTGTGCATTATTTAATAGAGCCCTGTACATGTACGCAATGTATTCATTCTGGTGGTCCTGGAGAGCTGGTACATCTTTATTGGATGGGAATCGGTTCAATGCAATCATATTTGTGTGAATGTTAGACGATTTGGATATATCTTGATCTTTTGCTAAAATTGTAATATTTCTAATGCCACAACATGGAACATTATAGTAGAATGCACCTTGCTGCGAGATTGTATCATGTTGCTACATTGCTACATGATGATGACTGACGACCTGATCAATATTTCATCCTATTCGAAGTTACTTTTAAGAAACCATGTCATAGAATTTTGTGCTGTAGTATAGTACACTTGTAAGGTGACATCTATCAACTAATAAAATCATGGGTTAATGTGAACATATAGACTGGTTTAATTTTTACCATACTCGACACATCGCAATGCTATACTGATATATTCTTGGGGATTTTTTTTCCATATTAATGTTTCATTGGCCAAAATATATTCCTAAAATGCTGATTCTGGCGTCTGTGTTAATTTGAAATTAAGATATGAGTTATGATATACCGTTGTTTCCTAGTTGAGTTCATTCAATGGCTGGAAGTGCCGAATTCTTTTTTTGTTTTGCTTTTGTTAAGAAATCGTGACATTGGTAATAATAATTTGAGGCTGCAACTACAAGTATTCTCACTTCACCTTAAAAACCTTATTAGTGAAGTGCGCATCGAAGGGCTGGAAACTATGGACTACCTTGACAATATGAAGTCAAAGGAGCGTTGCACAGAGCAAGGGGATGCTATTGTATTTGAATCAGAAGTAGGTGGATTACTTCCTGTTAAATGCGTAATGTTCAATGTTAAATACCTGATATCTCATGCTGCTTACCTGTAATTATATGTGTTGTAAAGGTTGATAAGGTATATCTTGCTGCACCCTCAAAAGTTGCAATTATTGACCATGAGAAGAAAAGAACATTTGTCGTGACAAAAGAAGGACTTCCAGATGCTGGTAAGCTTCATTTGATGGAAAATCTTCCTATGTCGAATTTAATAGAAGTCTATTGCTGCAAATTACTTTCATCTCAATTATTACCTGTTGCTTTCTAGTTGTTTGGAATCCTTGGGATAAGAAGGCAAAAGCTATGCAAGATTTTGGGGATTCAGAATACAAGCACATGCTGTGTGTGGAGCCTGCAGCTATTGAGAAGCCTATTACCCTCAAGCCTGGTGAAGAGTGGAAAGGAAGGCTAGGGCTCTCAGCTGTTCCTTCCAGCTACTGTAGCGGACAGTTAGATCCATTAAAGGTCCTTCATGGTTGAGAGTTCCCACTTCTGCGTCTTGTACAGGTAATGTTAAACTATATCTAAATTGTTGTGGTTTCAATGCATCGCTTATTGGATTACGCATGTTACTTGCATACTATTAGGGTTATGAGTATACCTGGTATGAGATTAGCAGTTAACCTTATGATGTCCATGAGACATGCTCACACTGAATTATAGTATGCTGGGAAGTCCGATAGTAAAACTTGTCTGCTAAAGGCTTAGAGGGCTTGGTTTTGGAGAAATATAAGTTGAGTGGTGACTGGAAGTTTAGTTTAGCATGAAGGGGGCACCACCTTTTAGAGATGGTGGTTCTTGCGTGCCTCTGTTCCTGGAATCTTTTACTGCTTTAGCGTGGTTTTAAAATTGTAGGCTTTGGGTATTTGTTGACAATTGTAAAACATTATATTATGGACAACTAATTGCGTAATGATCATCACTCCGATGGATATGTTCTCATATGAGTTGTCAATTTCTATGAACCTATGGTGTACCTATCATCTCTCTTTCTAACTCGGTAAATATTTGGTATCTGCAGGAGCACCTCATTGCCCTTACCTATTTGATGCTTGGCTGACTTGGACAAAGCCTCGACCTATCTTGCTGTTTTCATCATCCTCAGTCCATCGCTTTTTTGTATCTACTAGTGAGTAGTAGGGTACTACGGAAATAACAGACCATGTCAGCTGCTTTGATCCTAGAGCAGGTCACTTCTTCAGTCATAGAGTCGGACAAGTACTAGCAAGCGCCGTAGTCGTTTCGTGTGGTTCAATGGCCATACTGAGGAATGTTACCTTGTGGGGGTAATTGTAGCATTTTCTGTTAATCTGTAGCTATGTTTTGGGAATTTGGGTATTGCAAGCGGGACTAGGCATGCAGAAGGTCCATTTCGTGCACTGACGGAAACATATCCCGAGCCTGGTTGCACGTTCACTGCTGCTGTCCAAGGATTACGAGTCGCTCGACTTATCGCGGCTTGTCTAGCGGCTTGTCTACCTGTCGCAGCCTGGATGTCGGACAAGGATGAACGACTCGATAAGTTGAAGTTATCGATCGACAACTGAACTTGTCTACGACTAATCGCGACAAGCCCATCTAGATGAGTCGCGCGACAAGAAAAAGGCCCACCCGTGAAACCTAACTACCCCTCCAGCCTCCAGAAACGAATCGAGAAACAGATCGAGCCCCGTGCCCAGCCGCCTCTCCCTGGCCCCTCTCCCCTGGCCGCCGCCGGTGCTGCCGCCGCCGCCTCCCGCCGGCGCTCCTCCCCTCCTTCCCTCCTCATGCCGGCGCCTCCTTCCCTCCTCACGCCGGCGAGCTCGGCGGCGAGCTGGAAGCGGCGAGGGAGACAGAGAAGGAGGGGAGGAGGAGGCGCGGCGGCGAGGGAGGCGAGCTCGGCGGCGAGGAGGCGAGCTGGAGGCGGCGGCGTGCGGTCGCTAGTTGAAAGAAACAGAGGAGGAAGGAGAGAATGACCCAGCGGCGGCGTGCGGTCAGATACTTCAGGTGCTAGGGTTTCTTAGTGGGCCTTATTGGGCTATGTTATAGCCAAACCAGAGTGGGCCTTGGGCACAATGGCTTTCTGCATTGCCTACTTGTCGGTACCCCTGAAAACTGCTCTGCTCTGCACCCTGAAAACTGCTCTGCACCCTGAAAAATTGCTCCTGATTACATATCGACAAGTCTATGACTAGTCGCGACTAGTCACGACTTGTCTACTTGTCGGTACCCCAGCGACAAGTTGCGACTCGTCGACTCGTAATCCTTGCTGCTGTCTTGTGTAAATGATTCCAGATCAGTCAGCATTTCTCCTCTTCCTTTCTCTGTCTTCCTTTCCCTTTGAGAGTCGTTTCGCTTCATTGGTTCCTCTCCTCTTCCTCTTTGCTGGTCTAGTTTGCCTATATGGCTTACGGTGTGATTTTTGTTTATATGAGTCTTTCTCGGTTGTGAGCGAGTAGCGCCTTGGGGAAGCTCGTTCAAGCTCTATGTTCTCGTTTGAAGGCTGAAGGTACTAGGATCTGGAGCTCCAAACGGAACTTGGTGAAATTGCACTTGCGTTTTGTTGGAGTTAATCCACAACGGTGTTGCCTAACTGTCGTTCTTCTTGGCCAATGGGCGGCCACTCTGACTTGTACATAATCTTCTTTCCTCACCTCGTTCGGTGCTTCACCCTCACAGAAGGATCTTCGACTGGTTCGGTGTTGTGTGTAGATGTCTGAGTGCAAGGTCGGTGGTCAAAGACTTGATTGCAATCCTATTTTCCTTTGAAGGGTCTTATTTGTAAAATGTGAGGATATCATGATCTCTTTTCACCTTGGGGTCCAGGGCTCTGAAGTAAATGCAGTTTCCGGGTCCTTTGGGCTCGAAAAAAATATTTTGGCTATACTAAAAACACGTCTTTTTTACCAATGCACACGGCGATGCCTACATGCAGGTGGCCCGTGGCCAGGAAGGTTCTTCTTGCAAAAGGGCGTCAGAGGTGAGCAAGTGCCATGGAGAGAAGGAAATCAGATCACGAACTGCTAACAAGCTGCAACCACATACGTGTGTAATCTCGATCAGAAGGACGCAACTTTCTTAAATCTTCCGACATGAGCGTGCATGGTTCTTGCAAAAGGGCGTCAGAGGTGAGCAAGTGCCATGGAGAGAAGGAAATCAGATCACGAACTGCTAACAAGCTGCAACCACATACGTGTGTAATTTCGATCAGAAGGACGCAACTTTCTTAAATCTTCCGACATGAGCGTGCATGGTTCTTAGGTATCCAGCGCATGACCAAGAGTCAGGCACCTTGCCGACTAGCCACTCCACGAAAATTTAGTCGTACCGAACACCATGTCCTAATAGAAAGGGATCTCTTTCAACCCGGTGGTAAGCCGGTGGTACCCAGAGAAAACGTTGCCCGAAGGAAGGGACTAAACCCATATGTTCAAGTAGTAGCCAAGTAGTACCGAAGGAGTATCTCCGAGTTAAGGAGTACCGAAGGGAAAAAATAAAAACCAACTGAAAGAAAGAAATCGCAATAGTCTAAGATATAGTCAGTGAACAATAACTCAGATCTGATGTCAGATCGGAAAAAATGCAAAAAGACAACATAAACGTAAAAGATCGAACTCAAATTTAGATGTTTCTTCGTGGAAACAAAAATGTAATCTCAGTTTGCCAGAATTCCTTCGAGGACAGTTTGGCTAGTTTGGAAAATTATTGCCGAAGCTGCAGGATCAATTGTACGCCATGCGAAGCCTCTTTCATGCATGTAAATTTAGTTTTTGTTAAATATCAACTTTCTGATATGAAAGAAACAGGGCAAATTTTTCTTGCATCTAACCCCAAGATATAACACTGAACACAAAATGATGACCATCTATACTTCGAAAAGATGTACAGTTCTTCTGTAAAACAAACAAGGCACATTAAACACAATACATAACACTACAAAATTTAAAACTTCACTGCATATTCGGTCATCGTACCAGTTTTTTTACGGGAGCTCTCCTGGACACCACCTCCGCCTCCCATAGATCGGTTTCCCCCTCCTCCGGCCAGCCTTGCCGGTGTTGGGAGGGGTGGGGAACCCGATCTATGGGTGGAGTTCTTAATAAATTAGTGTTTTTTTTTTGCGAAACACAATACAACGCAGACGCTCACATACACGTGCACACTCACCCCTATGAACGCACGCATGCACACCCTATCCCTATGAGCACCTCCGAAAGACTGAGCCGGCGGTTGGGTCTTGAGATTGACGAAGTCACCACAGGCGCCTCGCTGTCGACGGGAACGTCGCCTCCCACTGAAGAATATTCCGCCTAAATGAGAAACACCAGTGTCAAACCTGGGGTTTGAACTCTGGTGGGCTGGGGGTACAACCACCCACCTAACCATCTTGTCACAGGCAAGTTCTCAGTGTTTTCAATAGATTGGATTAAGCTTTTGGTAGCTGTTTTATCAATGGAGTCGGCATCATGTACAATAAGTAATCTTCGGTCCTTCCTTCGACGACGAGATCTTCTTCCCGACCTCAATGGTGGTGCTGTAAGATTAAATTTGTCCTTCAGATCTTGCTTCGCCAGATAGATTTTGGATTTTTCTTATGGTTGTCGCAAGGATTGTCCTCGCAATATTTGTCTCGGCTGCTACGTACTCAACAATGGTGATTCGTAATCTCGGCTCCCAGCGACGTCGACTAGGTTGTTCGGTTGTTATTCCCTGTAATACCGGTGTTGGTACTCTTGCCGATGTTGGTTGATTACCTTAATGGATGCGTGCGTGCACGTAGCCTTGACATTGCGGCTCAAAATTACAATTATGGGAGAACCCTCGTTGGTATTCACAGGTCTGGTTTGACATATGTGTCGTTCTACGACTGCCTTCAGGAAAGTACGAGATTGCGTCATGGAAGTAGAAAGAGTTTGAAAATCTCGTTTCTTTTAGACTTTATTTTATAATCGTTGTAGTCAGTTCATGTATCTCCATGTACTATACTCCACTTTAAAAAAAGTATATGGTATTGATTGTCAAAAAAAAACTTTAAAACTTCACTTTGGGCTTCATATAGCTAGGCCTAGAAGAGCCCAGGTTTGTGTGGTTTAATTATTTCAGCATGGACTGTTGGGCTGGGTCTAACTAGGAGTGTTGTGGGCCTTTGATTACTAGGCCACATGCGTTTTACTTTTGCCGATACAAGGGTACCTAAAACGGATGTTCTTTCTGTACCATTGTACCAAGGAGCCAAATTGCAGAACGCTCCAACAGAGCACTGTTTTTCTTCAATGGCTTTTGCTATAGAAATTTCCACACGATAATGACAAATGTTCTTACACCCCTAAACGAAACCTTGAATGAAGAATCAAAGAATCAACAACGCAAATAAGTAAACCAGGTGTAGTAGGCCGGAAACAAACAAGTCTCAATTGCTCATATGCTCTCTGATTCACTGAACCGGAGCTTAAATTCTTCCAAATGCATGCACAACATGTGAAAACCGCGCAAAATCTGACAAGAAAATGACACCACAAACTGGGAACTAAAATGAAACCCCTCTTGCTCCCTCTTCCTCCCGGAAGGCGAAATTGCAGACGCTGCCTCTATTTACACACATCAAGAGGGCGATTTTTTCGCTCTTTCGCCGGGCAGAAGATGTGCAGGGGGACAGAGGCCTGATATGCAGGCCGTAACAAGTAAAACTGGTAAAGTTCTTCTCAGCCATCTTTGAGTGGGCATTCATTGCAAGAATGGTCAGTCTTCTCTACTGCGCCGCTGCCATTGAGGACGACGAGGGGTCGGACCAAGCCAGCGGGGGTGATGGAGGCTGCTTGCGGGCGTGCGCTGCCTCCAGCTCAGAGGTGAGCATGTCGAACATGACCTGCACGTCCTGGTATCCGCAGGTCTGCACGTCCTCGTGGAGCTTCAGTATGCCACCGTTTCCTGCATTACAATATGCAGGTTCAGTTTCAGATAAGCTCTTTTTTTACGCTTTTTCGTTATTTTAGACGGTTTCAGATGTGTTCTTGTAAACAATCATCCGGTAGTAGAAGGCATAAACGTAACAGAATAAAACTAATCCGTACTTAACATTGCAACTGAAAATATTGTACCAGTATACACTACAAAATTATTTAGGAGGAAAAAACTTGACACATTGCTTTCAAGGATCATAGCAACCGGAGCTTCTGCACCATTCCAAACTGATGAAAAGGCACCACAAGTTACTCCAATCCACCCAAATGGATGGCCAGAGACAAAAAGAAGGCCTCTGCCGTAAGAGATGCAAATGATCAATGATGTCCATGTAATATTATTGGTCTACTGGTCCTATAAATATGCAATATTATTTACATGATGTCCATTGGGCGCGTTTAACCTATTACGGTCCATTTCGGAACATAGGACACGTATATACTTCATGTAATTTTCCTTGCAAAATTACCCTGCTCGGATCAAAGCCCATGGTGTCAAACAGAGTCTCCACCAATCATGTGCAAAAATGAATTGTTTCTTATGAAAATGTGATATTTTTTTTGAAACTCCAGTCTTCCAAATGGAAACAAAAAGAGAAGATTAAGTAGGTTTTAGTAGATGCGAAAGAAAGCGGTACTCCTGCCATGCGTACCTCATGACACCACGCGGTATTGAAATCGAGATCGTGTCGTAGTAAATGGTAGTACTACTGCCGCTCCTACGTAACGAGATCCAGGGGAGTGAATTTACTGCACTTAATTCCATAGCTACTGTACCTAGTATTCGTACAAGCATCCCTGTTCTGTAGTCTACTCCATACATTAAGGGATTTGTTTATTTTTCTTTTCTCGATAAGAGAAGACCTGGCCTTTCCTACCTCTACATCACACCACGTTCACATCATAAAGGAAAGGAAAATGTAGAATGACATGCAAATTATTATTATGTTATGCTATCTGGTGGCAGATCTGGATGTTTTTATTGATCAGTACTTTGTGCCCACAGGTTTAATTAAATTTTAATTTCTGTGTAATGTTTTGCTTAGAAGTATCTCGTCTGCTTTCTTTGTATCGTTTTAGATGAACATGGAAGATCCCTTAAACAAAAACAGTAGTATTACTCTTTTAAAGAGAATACAGTATTCGTAATAGAAAAAGGAAAACAAAGAACAGAGAAACAAATCTCCTCTCCTTTTTGTTTGTTCCCAAAACATTAACAATTTCTAGTGAAACATGCATCCAGACTTCCACAAGACAGGACGAATGACACAGGTTTCATTTTTTTTTTAGATAAAGAGTGTTTATTAATATCGCGGAGATACAAATTACACCCAGCCTCTACAACAACGCAATAACCAAAGCTATTACGGATGCACACAGCCGAAAGACAATAAGAAGAAGAAATAAAAAGAAAAGTCCCGCAACAGAGTTACAGTCCTTGCAGCAGCCGCACAACCACCACCAAGACACCACCTGATGTCCAATTCTTCAAAAGCAACACCTTCAAGAAGAACAGTGCCAGGCACAACCAATTAAGGCCAGACCTTGGGTTTTCACCCTGAAGATAGTCCCGCTCTCAAAACAATGTCTTCAGCAAGACCATTGCCAGGCACAACCAATTAAGGCCAGACCTTGGATTTTCACCCTGAAAGGTAGGACTTTGAACTTCACCTGTGATGTTGCCCCCACTAACATGCCGCTGCTCCGCCTCCTGCAACTCCAAGCAAGTTCCTCATCGTCGCAAAGCCTTCAATCGCCATTTGCTAGTCCTTTAATCTCAGCTTTCATGACATTCCCCGCCTCTGACTACACCATGGATTTGCCCATGATGGCATAGAAGCAGAGCTTCACGCCGCTCCCTCCGGCACGACCGAATCCCTCCGATCCAGCAATCTCTAGGAATTATCCCATGAAAGATCACCGGCGGAGCCTTCCGAAACTCGACACTCTTGCCAGATCAAGGTACCGGCGTCAAGCAGATCTTCGTCTTCTCGCGATTTGGAACCCGAGGACCACCACTTTATTCAAGCCAAGCTAGTAGCCCCCTCGCCACCCGCCGGCACCCTGTTGGATCCGCCGTTCCGACCCCACCGAAGATGAGGAAGAAGACGGCAGAACAGGGGCGATCTTCCGCCGGATCCGGCCGAACCGCGCAGCAAGGAGGAGCCCCCGCCGCCGGTCAACGCACCGCCGTGGTAGATCTCCGCCGCACCGCCAGCCACTTCACCGCCGCTCCATAGGCCCGCCCCCATCCTGGAGCGAGGTTGCCGCAGCCACGGAGTCCCATCCGCAGGGCGCCGATTCCCGTCCTCCCGCGCCGCGCCCAGAGGACGACGCCGCCAAAGAAGACCAGATCCGCCGCCGCAACGATGGGGAAGATCCTCGCCGCCGCCATGGAGATGGATCCTCGCCTTCCCCGCACGGGCAACGCCCGGCGGCGACCGCTGGCGGCGGCGGGGGAGAGGCCAAACGGAGGGAGAACTCTGGCGGCGACTCGAGGGCGCCTCCGGAGTCGCCCGGGTGGGGGGCGACCCGAGAGGTCTAAAAATTTTGGGGGAGAATTTCACTTCCCCGGCCTCTGCACCAACTAGGGATGCACACAGCCTTTTAAGCATGAGTATCAGGATTTTTATCTTGGTTAATAACCAAGCCTGATCCTCAGGATAGATTGCATGAGTATCAGGAAGGGCTGGTCCTCAAGTATAAATAGGAACCTAAATTCGCGTCCCTGGGGATTTGAACCTGGGTGTTGGGTTTGTACATCCACTCCCCCAACCAGTTGAGCTAAGCTCCACTTCATATATGTTCAATCTTTCAAGAAGAGAGAACAAAGCAAACAGGAAATCTTAACCATCTAGCGCTTCCACGGAAGGACTCCAATCCATACTGCCTAAACGAAAATAGAGAAACCAACCGGATCGGAGATCACTGTCTGTGTCTCGAGTTGCCGACACATGCGCATCGACCGAGTCAGTCAGCAAAGATGGCGATTCATCAGTTAAAGAGGCGCGGGGAGGAAGGAGAGAGGCTTACCGGGCTTGCTACCGCGGATGAGGCGGCCGGAGAGGGCGGCCCACGCACGGCGCGCCCGGAACACGACCTTCTTCCGCCACAGCGCCATCCGCCGACAGTGAAGTGTTCAGTTCTTGCAGCGGCAGCTCCGTCGTCGTCGTGGGTGTGGCTGGCAGGCTGCTGCGGCGGCCGTTCTCTGCTCTGTGCGAGTGACGCCGCCCGGGGCGGCTTGGAGTGGCTTTTATCCCTTGTGTTCGGGCTTGGAGCGTTGGCTCCGTCTCTCTCTCTTTTTTTTTCGTCCCTGCTGCTGCTTTTGCGTGTTTAGCTACGGCCACGCCGCGTTTTCGGGCACACGCTGTTGGCGCTTGCGTGGAAGATCCGATTTGGGTGACAAATAGGAGTAATTTCTTTGATCTTGTAGAGCATAAATGTTTAGATGGGAAGAAATCATCTTATGCAATTGTCAGATATATCTCACGATCACAATTTTAAACTTTCTACTCTATTATGACGTGAAAACTCAAGGAAAGTATTGACATCCCATCATTATAATGGTCTAAACTTAGCATACATTTCCTGCTATAGCAGATTGGGGTGAATTTATCAGATTCCTGTGACCAATAGTAACAATTAGTAGCAGTATATCAGTATCGATTTCGAAGATAAAAAGGCTAGTATTAAATTAGTACAAACAATGCGTGATCACCATGCAGATAATCCTCGGGTAATAAAATATTACCGTCAGAAAACTGCCTCTACGAAATCTCGTCAGCAGTACCGGTCGACCTGACGCCAAGGATATTTTGACACGTCACCGCGCCCTCACGTGCTCTGCTTCCATCAGACCGTTCCGCGGGGCCCACCTGGCGCGGCCACCATTCAATGGGTGCGTGCGTAACCTCCGGCTCGTGAGACGGCACGTGGCGAGACGCTACAGAAGAGCCGGCGAGATATTTTTAGGAGATGATGACGATGGTGAAGTACAATTATCGCCCGGATTTGGTCGCCGATACCACATATTTCCGTTACTACGTCTCTATCAGTCTCCACAGATTATACTCCGTTTTTATTTGATTTTTTTTTTTGAGGGGACGTTTTTATTTGATTTTGATGCCACGTACGGTATAATGGTTAATGAACATTGACTAACTAGAGAAAAAAGGGTAGGTATACGTGCAATGCACATGTTGAGAGCATCTCCGCCTGCGTGCCCAATAAAACGTCCGGCAAAGTTGCCGGACAAGTGCTATAGGGCGTGTCGGCAACCGTTACCGCCTATTGGGAGCACCGCGCCCCACCGGGCTCTCCCAATAGACCGTCCCAATGCAAACGTTTGAAATAAAGTCTGGAATAAAATTGTATTACAAAGTTGAACACATAAAATTGTGTGAAAATATAATTAAAATAATTGTCCAATTATTCTAAATCAATAGGATGATCGGCATGTTGTCCTTTGAGTGCCCACAGATGCGCAACTAAAATCATTTTAAAGATCATGATCAACCTGGGCAAGAGGACCCCGATGATAGTACGGATGGTCATCATGTGGAGAATCAGCACGTTCAATCTCGATAATCATGTTGTGTAAGATCACACAAGTCATCATCACCTCCCACATCAGCTCTTTGGACCAAGTTAGAGCAGGATACCTGACAATAGCAAAACGAGATTGGAGCATACCGAAAGTCCGCTCGACATCCTTCCTGACACCCTCTGTTCTGCTGCAAAATGAGACTGACTCTGACCTAGATGGTTGGAGATGGTCTTGACAAATGTAGATCATCTTGGATAGATGTCATCTGCTAGATAGTACCCCTGGTCATACCAGGGCCATTGATTTCGTAGTTGCATGGTGGAGCTTCGCCTTCAGATAGTCGGTTAAAACCGTTGAGCATTGCAGAACGTTGATGTCATTGTGAGTTCCAGCCATACCAAACAAAGCATGCCAGATCCACAAATCATAATGAGCAACAACTTCTAGTACGACACTGCACTCTCCAATATGACCCTTGTAAACTCCTTGCCAGGCGAATGGACAATCTTCCATGCCCAATGCATGCAGTCGATCTTCCAAGCATCCCAGGAAATTCTCTAGCTATGTTTTGTGCCATGAGCCTAGCAGTGTCAGCTTCATTTGGCTGTCTCAAATATTTTGGCCCAACACTGCAACCACCGCCTTGCAAAACCGATACATGGTCTTGATACATGTGGACTCAGCCATGCGGAGGTAGTCGTTCACTGCATCTGCGTGAGCTCCATATGCAAGAAATCTCAAGGCGGTCGTGCACTTCTGAATTGAAGAGAAACCAACCAGCCCGGTGCAGTCTCTCTTCAGCTTGAAGTAGTCATCATACTCCCGCATGCCCGTCACAATAACCATGAAGAGGTCTTTGTTCATCCTAAATCACCGCCGAAATTCCTTCTCCCCGTGTGTGGGATCGTCAGCGAAGTAGTCTTGCCACAACGTCATATGACCTACCATCCGTTGGTGATCTTTGTTCTTCCTCCTCCCCGGATTCGAACCTCCAATCCGAGGAGTGACATTGATCAGCCCTAGCAAACTAAGCAGGCAAGTGAGGACCGCCAAGTGCTCATCAAGCATGGCGTTTGCGACGGCATGGGCAGTGAGCAATGCGCCGGCCATCTCGAGCTCGCCGTCGCTATCCATCTACAGTCAATTGGCTAGGCTAAGCTAAAAACGAACGAACTTAGCAAAAAAATGAGTTGCGCACTGCGACGAACACCTTGCGGACGATGTGGTCCTACGAGGTGGCAGCGGTGTATCCTTGGTGTTGCGCCGGACTCCAATTGCGGTGAAGGAGAAGATACGCCAGATAGTACGGCGGGGAAGATAGTAGGCAGTGCCTTGAGGCGGCCTCGAGCAGGTGGAGGGGGGTGGCGGCGCCGGCGATTCAGTAGGCAGGAGAGGGGTTCAGGGCGCAAGGGACGTTGGGAAAGAAAAAAAATGGTCCGTGTGGCTGACGCGTCGGCCTGCCCGTCAGGACTCGACGAGGCGCGCGTTGCCGCGGTTGCCGGCACGTCCGGTTGCGTCCCTAGAAACTGGACGTGAAGCGGGGTTGCCGGACGCTCTATTGGGATGTGCCGGCAACTTTTGGTCTATTGGGCGCGCCGCTAGGGGCCGATTTCGTGCCGGCGCGGCAATAGCCCTATTGGGAGCGCAGTTGGGCGCGCCGGTTGAGATGCTCTGACAGGCGTCAATTACGTAGACATAAGATTGCAACCAAAGCTAGTAAAATCATTTCCACCGGGCGCTCAAATACTTCACCAGCGAGTATCCATCGCCGGAGAAGAACGTCACCGCCAAATGGATGCGGTTCTGATCAGTGCCGGCCGCAACGTCCACGACATCATCAACACCGCCTGGGCTGAAACCTCCCATCGTGCCACTATGGAGACCGGCATCATCAACATTGATTGCGACTCCGACGAGGCCACGTATAGTAGATTTAGATTAGTTCAAATTTATATTCAAATTTTGTTTGAATCCTCCTACTACATTTAATATGAATGAAACTTGGTTACGGTTGGCACTACTACTAAATTTAGGCCAAATTTTGCTCAAATTTGTAGAATCTATTCAAAATTCTAAATAGAATGAAATTCGGTGGTTATGTTTGAATTGTTTGAACTCTTCAGATTTAGGTTACGTCTATATAGTATGTCTCGGTGTCGTGGTGGTGTCACGGCAGATGCCATGGGGATGGCTTAAGTGTGGGCTCGCTTGGGCGTTGGGGGAACCGGGGAGGGTTTGCGCGCTCACGAAGCACGCATGAAGAAGAAGCAAGAAGTCGCAAGAACCAACAAGAACAGAGCAAACCAAGAACAGCAAAGAACACCACGATGTACCCTGCTTCGGGGCCCTCTTGTGGAGGTAACACCCCTACTGCAGCTCTAGCCTACTCTCTTATATCTCAAGTGTTTACAAGTACAGAGCGCTCCTTGAGCTGTATGATGAACAATGGAGTGAGCTCCAGGTAGAAGATGAAGCTTGGGGGGAAATGATGCTCACAATGGTCGATCCTCCTCACAGGGGAAGGTGGTGGTGCATATATACAGTAACCGAATTACCCTTTTGCCCCTCGCCGCAGAGGACAATGGCATGGACAAGGAAAACAGGACAAATACTGGCCCCTGTCACTCAGCCCAGCTCATCCTCTGTCCACCACAGGCTTATCTTTCCTCTTTGAGCTTAAGGCAGTGTAGACCACAGTAGCCTAGCCACTGCCCCTTTCCCGAATTGGCCGAGTCAGCTCCTAGGTTGCTGTGCTCCCAGGAATCCCGTGACCTGACCTGGCCGTCAAGTCCCTAGCAGGCCTATCTTGCCACTTTGGGCAATGGCAGGCGTAGCCCCCCGGGCCCTGGTCATATCCTCTTTCCCGAATTGGCCAAGTCAGCGCCTAGGGCCTTGCGACCCGGAAAACCTGTGACTTGACCCGGCTGTCTTCTCAACTTCTGGCAGGAGACCTGCAGAACCCGTGAACCTTTCTGACATTACTTGGCCTTTGTGCAATATCCGGATTACCTTATCCGGGTCCTTCCTGACCAACCCGGCTAACTTAACCGGTTTCCTTCCTCTGATTCGGTTAGACTTTACCGGATCCTCTTTGGCGTCTTTTCGCACTTTAGCTTGATCAAGTGCTAACCGACTCGGCTAGATGTTGACCCGGCTAGATGTTGATCCGGCTAGCCCTTTGCAACACTTAACACCACATCTTTGCCCTACCCGGGGGCAACCCCCCGACAGTAGTCCCCGAAGCTGGTGCGGTTCTACAGCCTCGGCTGAAGAGCCGTAGCAGGTTAAAAACAAACATCACTAACCGAATCACATTACTACACAATCTTGTCTCAGGATTTTCTGGGACACTTCAGTGAATCTCTGCGCAAAGCCCCATAATCCGGGTCTCTGATCTGACATGTCACTGACAGCACGTTATCCGGATTTTCCGGGTACTCGAGTGCATTTGACCAAACGACCGCGTCTCCTCGGTTTCCTCGTTGACCAGCACATAGGATCCTCCCCACCGCTTAGAATTCTATTGCCTCGTGTGTGCTGGGAATACACGGCCATACTGAAGGCCACAGAATTCCAGGGTGCGGTTAATGCACGATACTCCGAAAACCGCGCAGCAGTGGGGGCAGTTACCGCTGGAGGCTATAAATGTGGGCGAAGGAACCTCCCCTTCTTCTTCGCCTCATTCCCTTACTCATCCGCTCCGCCGTCGCCGCCGCAATCTCGACCTCCAAACTCGCCGCGCCGGGGACGCACAGCGCACCAGAGCAAGACCGCCGGAGCCGCGCCTCGCGCCCATCTCCGCCATTTCTCCGTCGAACTCCTCCTTCGAGGAACCAGCACTGTAAGTTCTTCCTCCTCTCGCCATAGCCACCGTGACAAGTTCATACTCTTGAAATACACATGCCTGTTCTTGCTAGATTGATGCGTATCTAAGCCATGTTCATGCCATAGCATACTCCGTATACTTTCTCTCCAAGTTTTACATCAGACTAGCCTAGAAAGACTTGTCACCGTAGGAGCAGTTCAACCATGTTTTTACCCGTAATTTTCTTTCTTTTTTACCACCGCTGTAGATCTTCCAAACCCTAGAAACCCGCGGAAAGATGTTTGCGATTTCCAACCGCATCACCTTCCCCACTGGACCCGGTTAACCCTACCCGGGATAAGATTAGCCGAGTTACCTTAGATCTGATTCGGTTTCAATGTTATCCGACTCTTCTTTGGTGTCATGGATTCCGAATCTCCTAATCCGGTTATCTGCCTTTTTACTGCAGAACTGAGTCGGTTATGGCCAAACTTCCTCCCGGCAGATGGGAGGGATCTGATGTTACCCGGAATGATTTGGAATGGCTACGAGCCACCCGGCGTATAACGCCGCAAGTTATATGCCGCAGACCCGGAAAAGAACTCGCACCGGCCCCCGAACCCGGTGAGCGCGTGGTATTCATAGCGCATTTCGAGCGCGGGTTCGGATTGCCTGCCAGTGACTTCTTCCGGGCCTTTCTGGACTTTTTCGGACTACAACTTCACCACCTCCCGGCGAACGCCTTCGTCTCTTTATCAGCTTTCACTTCCTTCTGCGAAGGCTATCTCGGCCTCTGGCCGAGTGTGGATATATGGGCCAAATACTTCCACCTCCGCAAGCATACCATTCCAGGTACCAAGCCGAAACAACTGACTGCTTGCGGTTCGGTTAGCATCACCCCGAGGCAATGGTCCACCTTCCCCGAGTGACAGGCCTAGATACTGTCAAGAAGTGGCAAAAGACCTGGTTTTACGTAAAGAGCGCTGAAGGCCTCGACGCTCTTAACCTGCCCGAATTCAGGATGGAGCCGCCCACAGCCGAACTGAACTTCGGTTACAATCCGGCTGAAACAATTGCTGAACTTCAGACAGTGCATACCACTCTGGAGGATTTTTTGAAGAAGGGTATGACCTCTGACGACCTCCTCCGGACCTTCATCTCTCGCCGGGTCAGCCCTCTTCAAAGGCGTGACCACAAGATATGCCACATGCGTGGCGCACTAGACCCTACCCGGACCAGCAAGCACGAGCTTGACAAAGCTTCCGTCTTCAGACGGGTAAACGCCATTGCTGCCAATGAGATGTCGGATAAATGGCGGTGGGGTGTAAAGCCATTCTACCGGGAAAAACTTCCTCCACAGGTTAGCTCACCACTCTCCGAATCCAATCTTACTTCATCTGAATAACCCCGGCCTGATCCGGATTCGCATTATCTTTTTTGCAGCTGTTTGATCGTCAACTTACTGAAGACGGAGATCTCTCCACCAAGGCATGGACACCGGATCTTAGCCCGCCGCGCGAGGGCGAAGAGGATCCGGATACGGATGACTATTTGCCAATTCCCCGTGCCAAGCCAGTCCGCAAGGGTAAGCAATCAAACATTCACCATATTTCCGACGAGGAAGATGAAGATTGCTGCCTCTTAGAACCCATCGACGCTATTCCGATTTCATGGAAACCACCTCCTTGTGTTCCAGCCAAACAAGATACTGAAGAGACCTCTCGGAAACGCGCTGAGGCGCCCGAAACAGATGCCCCACAGACAAAAAGAAGAAAGAAGTCCGGCGACAAGCCGAATCGCGTCAAGCCGATGCCTACCACCAAGGGGTAATACTGACTTAACTTTATTTGCTTTCTTCCTCTGTTAACCGAGTCATATATATCCGAGTTAACTGTCTGCTTTGCTTTATGCAGTGATGTCCTCATCACCGCGCAGACTCATTCCTCCATTTCTTCTCCCATTCCTCCACTGGATACGGCCATGGAAACCCAGTCTCCTGACCGAACTGCCACCTCACCAATGCGTGTCACAACTACCAATACTCCTCAGCCGACTCCCATTTCAGAGCCGGTTATTGACTTGGAGAGTGAGGAAACCTCGGCTCCAATCCGAGATTCAAGTTGGCCACGCCCTCTCAAGGAGCTGGAGAAGGAAAAGGCCAAGACATCGGCTACGCCCTTGCCTAAGCCGGATCCTCGCCCTACTCCCGCAGCGCAAACCCTGCTGAATCAAGAGCAGCAGAAGAAGAAAAAACAGAAGCAGCAACAGCAACAGCAAGTTTCCGAGAAGCAGCACAAGGAGCCACATCCGAAGCAGACTCCGGGTGCGTCACCGCAACCCAAGCCGACTCAAGGTACCTCTGGCACAACTCCAACCACCTCGGATAAGCAGGTGGTTGCTAGCAAGAAGGTTTCTGCCGCTCCATCAGCGATTCGATTCGGCCAGTCCTTGTCGAATCCCCGCCCCCGAGCAGCGATAAGCTCGAGTCCGCCAAGCAATTCATTGAAGCTTGGAATGATGCTGACCTCGCCAAGGATTTTTCTACTTCAGCGCCACATCCGGCTGGGCCTAGTCGGATGTTTCAATCATTACACTCTGTACAGACCTCGGTCACTGAAGCTAACCGGGTGTTTGAGGTAAATTTTTCCGAATCTTGCTTTTATTTTAACATGATCAAATAGTACTATACCCGGCATTGTCATTAGCCGCATTGAAGCTCTGGCTAACTCGTCATTGAGGTCCTTACCCCTGTTACGCAACTCGGCTTTCTTGCGTGAGCGATGCACTACAGGAGTAAAACCATCTGTGATTCCATTAGCCGCATTGTACTCTCTCATATCCCTATCAAAGGCTTGCCTAGACTCCACCACTAACCGGGCTTCTTTTTGCAACCTCAGGCGCTCTGCCTCTAGCTGAGCTACAGTGAGTTCTACATCTGCCCCAGGTGCCACTGGCCGAGCTAATTTCTCCAAGACATCTTCTAAAGGAGCCTCCCTACTTGACATGCCAAGCGGGCCAACAGGATCTGGTCTCTCCTTTGGGAACTTAGCTGTCCGAGTCGGCTTGCCAACCGGATCAACTGGCGTGGCCAGCTCCTCGGGCATGCTTTTGCTGGTATCTCCTTTGCCAGCTGCTGCACTTGGCCCGGTCATCATCACCTCCACGCTACTCCCGGGGCGAGCGCTACGCCGTCCGAGAGCTGCACGGAAAGAGGGAGGATCCGCAGCCACGAGCACTTGCGCCGGGTACTCGCGGACAGGCTCGGTGGCGACGTAGGTGACGAAGCTGCCGAGCGTCATGAGGAAACCGTCAGCGGGGAAGGGCTTGTCGGTGAAGCACCCCGCGTTGTCGCTGATGAAGTTGAACTCGCCGATCTTGAGCCCAGAGAGGACCCGCTCGCCGGAGCCAGCGACGGTGCCCGTCCGGATGGAAACCCCAGCCCCACGGTGGGCGCCAACTGTCGTGGTGGTGTCACGGCAGATGCCATGGGGATGGCTTAAGTGTGGGCTCGCTTGGGCGTTGGGGGAACCGGGGAGGGTTTGCGCGCTCACGTAGCACGCATGAAGAAGAAGCAAGAAGTCGCAAGAACCAACAAGAACAGAGCAAACCAAGAACAGCAAAGAACACCACGATGTACCCTGCTTCGGGGCCCTCTTGTGGAGGTAACACCCCTACTGCAGCTCTAGCCTACTCTCTTATATCTCAAGTGTTTACAAGTACAGAGTGCTCCCTGAGCTGTATAGTGAACAATGGAGAGAGCTCCAGGTAGAAGATGAAGCTTGGGGGGGAAATGATGCTTACAATGGTCGATCCTCCTCACAGGGGAAGGTGGTGGTGCATATATACAGTAACCGAATTACCCTTTTGCCCCTCGCCGCAGAGGACAATGGCATGGACAAGGAAAACAGGACAAATACTGGCCCCTGTCACTCAGCCCAGCTCATCCTCTGTCCACCACAGGCTTATCTTTCCTCTTTGAGCTTAAGGCAGTGTAGACCACAGTAGCCTAGCCACTGCCCCTTTCCCGAATTGGCCGAGTCAGCTCCTAGGTTGCTGTGCTCCCAGGAATCCCGTGACCTGACCTGGCCGTCAAGTCCCTAGCAGGCCTATCTTGCCACTTTGGGCAATGGCAGGCGTAGCCCCCCGGGCCCTGGTCATATCCTCTTTCCCGAATTGGCCAAGTCAGCGCCTAGGGCCTTGCGACCCGGAAAACCTGTGACTTGACCCGGCTGTCTTCTCAACTTCTGGCAGGAGACCTGCAGAACCCGTGAACCTTTCTGACATTACTTGGCCTTTGTGCAATATCCGGATTACCTTATCCGGGTCCTTCCTGACCAACCCGGCTAACTTAACCGGTTTCCTTCCTCTGATTCGGTTAGACTTTACCGGATCCTCTTTGGCGTCTTTTCGCACTTTAGCTTGATCAAGTGCTAACCGACTCGGCTAGATGTTGACCCGGCTAGATGTTGATCCGGCTAGCCCTTTGCAACACTTAACACCACATCTTTGCCCTACCCGGGGGCAACCCCCCGACACTCGGCAATGTCGAACACGGCTTTTGGCTTTTGATTATACTTTTTATTTGATTTTGATTCCACGTGCAGTATAATGTTCATTTATAAATGTAGGTAGAATCCGTCCAAACTCTCACTTCTAATACACGTGTCTCCTCCGCCGATGTTGTTCGCGCACGCACGCTCTTGTATCGCCTGGCGGCCCTATCCCCCGGGAATCCTCGAGTCGGAACGCCATATCCTTCCTTTCTTAGGTGGAAGGGTGCAGCTTGCCGGATAGCCGGCTGGCTCCTGGTGGGTGTCTTCTTTCATCCTACGGCGGCTCCTGTACCGACCCCCTCGGAACAAGCAGGCCATGAGCGATCCGAAAACCTAGAGAGTAATTTCTGCGTAGATTCTTAGGAGCAGCTTGTTAGTTTCCGGAATGTCGGGTAGTATATGTAACAAACTTTTAGACGAACTAAGAGGATCTCCACTCGCGGCGCCCAAAACATGCTAGGTAGCCACGTCGGACAGACGCTATTGGGGTCGTCGGGACACGCTGCGGGCTATTGGGGGCGCCGCTCTCCACTCGCGCACCTAATAGCTTTTAAAAAAAACTAGGAAAATTGCCCGTGCGATGCCACGGGGAAAATCAACAGCGGCGCCGGGGACCATATGGTCGCGACTCTCCCAGGCGACGGCGGACGGCGGCGACCAAGGAGGCGACGAACCAGGGCATAAGGAGGACAGGGAGATGGTCCAGCGGGACCAGAGGCTCACCACGAATTTAATGGAGGGCTCGACGAGGTCGGGGGCGGGCGGTAGGCGGCGAATCGAGCGCCGGTGTTCGGCGGCCGGCCCCGGAGAAGACGACCACGGTGGCGACGATTCCGGCGCGCCTCGGGCGTGAAGCGAGACTTGACGGAGATGGAGAGGGGACGGTGGCGGAGCTTGTGGCAGCCTCGGATTCGACCGGGGAGGAGCGGAACGGCGGCAGCTCGCGTCGACGGAGACGGCGACCTGGGGCTCGCGCGGGAGAGAGAAAAGGAGGGAGGGAGAGACGTGTGCGGGATAGTGAGCAAGGAGGGAAGCGGAGGCACGACGCTCCCTGGCCTTATCTCCTCGCACGGGAGGCGTGCAGGAGGTGGCCACGGCACGCTCGGGCACGCAGCTGTGCGCCTGCCTGGAAGTTGAAGAGAAAATGCGTTGTTGCAAAAAGGTCCCTGGGTTTTCCGGAAATTGCAAATAAGTCCCTCCGACGTACGAAACGACGAAGGCTCCTCTGCCATGTGGACTGCGGGTTAATTTCCCAAATTGCCAGGGGGTTATTTGCAAAATGGCGCGGCGACGGAAGAAACGAAGGAAGCGTTGCTTCCTTTATTATTAGGTATAGATAAGATTCAAACACGAAAATAGATAGATTTCATTCAAATTTCGTTAAAACTAAACATAATTCATTCGCATTAAACATAATTCGTTCAAACTAAACTAAACCTAAGTAGGGCGGCACGCTGGGCACCTGCAGTGCGGGCAAGAGCCTGCCCGTGCAGGTATAGGTGCCCGGCGGCAGTCGGCGCAACTGCAGTCGAGGAAGAGACCACCGCCGACGGACGGCGGTCTAGGTGCCGCTCGTGCACGGACCGGCGGAGCCAAGGACACCTCGATGGCGTACTGCATGCCCTCTCACTAGGGTTCGGGCCACTCCTCGCATCATCATCCTCCTCCTCCTCCATCGCATGCGGAGGTTGAGGTGCCGGCAGTGCCACTAGCGCCACGGGCTGCGGCTTCGGCTGCTCTCCTCTTGCGCGCCGAGCCTCCGCCGCCTCGTACCGCAGCCTCTCCCTGTCCATGCCCGCCACGAAGTTCTCGTCAGAGGTGTTGGTGAGGAGGCCGTCATCGGTGTCGAACCACTCCGCAGGCAGCAACCCGGTTTTCGAGGTGGCGAAGAAGCTATGAAGCCGGTAGTTGTATTCCATCTCGATCTCCTCATCCCAGTACGGCACTGATGTGGCATGTTTTGGATGCACATGTCGATGTAATCGCGGCGTGAATGGCTGGTGAGGCAAGGCGCCACGAGACATCGACCATGTTCGTCGTCCACCCCTCGGGGAGGCGGTAGTTTGACGGCACCGGCGTGTTGGTGCGGATGTGCTCGTGTGCCTCCGCCTCCGTGAGTAGCTCCGTCGGTGGCGGTCCACCTCGTGGAGAACCCCTCGCGACGAGCCCGCCTCGTGGTCGTTGCGCAAGGGGCGCTCAATGCGATGTCTCTCCGGGCGCCCGTTGCGACGCTCCTCCGCCTCACGACGCACGCTGCGATGCCCCACCGCTTCCCGACGGCGGGCACGTTACTCCGTCTGCCCTGGGCTGTTGCGCGCCTCGTCGCGGTTGCATCGGAACATGGTGGCGACGGTGTGGATACGGCGGCGAGGAAGGCACTCTATATAGTGGCCGGGGAGACGAGTGGGTGGCGTTCCATAACTCCACCATAGCGCTGCATGTCGCTCAAAAAGACGTGCTCTTCTGCATTCACGTCGCCGTGGTGGAGACGTGACCTCGCCGTAGAGGCGAAGCGACAGTTCGCTGCGCCCGGCTGGAAAACCGAGACACCGTCCGCCATGAATGAAGTTGACCGGCGACATGGCGCGGCCAAGAGACTCCCAACGGGGGGGGGGGGGGAGAGGGGTGGGCTGGACGCGGCAGACGTAATATTGGGCCTCGCCGGATGAAAACTGGCTATCGGCGCCGTGAGTGGGTAAGAAATTTCGTTCGACGCACTCAATACGGCTATTGGAAAATCTATTGGCGCCACGAGTGGAGATGCTCTAACAAGGCGAGCGCACCCAAGCTGTCTCTTATGACGCATTTGTCGATCACAGGTCCAAATACGATAATTTTAGAGTTCGTCTGACATTGGAGTGTCAGACATATAAAAGATCTTGCGAGGGGAACACTCCTGGTGCAGTATCAAGTCATTTTTTGAAAAGCAAAAATATGACCTGATCTAATCTAACTGTGTTAGCTACGAACCGAATGGTACGGTTGATATCTACAGTGGACGAACTAAACCGGAAAGCCCGATAGGCCTGAAAACTAATCAGATCATCACTAACACTGACACCACTCTGCGGGAAACAGGGCATAAATAAATGAATCAGTGGAGGGAGAATGGGACTGAATTCCGACGAGGGCCCCGGAGCCGCCGTCATTGACCGCCGACGGGGCTGTCCCTGCCTCACACGTGCCGCCCGATGCGGCGTGGTGAGGCGAGTAGGCCGGTTTTCCTAGCCCCTACCCTATGCGGCTATGCGTAAAATAAGCGACCACGAGCTGCCGACCAGCAAAGAGACGGCAGTTTATCTCCTGCACAGCGTAGTGGTCTTCATTTCGTTTGTTTGTTTAAACTCTCGCCTCGAGAGACGCGGCATGACCGGTCAGATTGCGTTCCGGTACTTGCTGTTGGAGTTTCGCGGGAAAGCAAGGTCCACCCGAGCCTCGTGACTCGTAAACCGTGAGAATTCGGCGCGCGCGTTACGTGCGCATGCGGCTGCCGGTAACCAGCGCCGCCGCCGCGCGCTTTCAGTTCCGGCCGGCGGACAGACGAGACGATGTATGCCGTCGACCGCCGCTTCAGGCGGTTCTTGCTCGTCACGCTCCGGGTCTTGCGTACCATGTTCGACGCATCAGAGCGTCTTCGGCCATCCATGCGTTCGCGCTGTCGGCACATGCAAATCTCACCAGTTTCAAGCAGACTGCACACCCGTCAGCAGTCAGCTGCTCAAGATTTAAAACGTCGAATAGGAACGAATTACGCAAACAATATTTGAATGTTTTCTCATAATACTCAAGGGGTGCGTTTGGCAGCCAATACTTTAAAAGTTTTTTCTCATAATACTTCGGCTTCTAAAAGTGTATGACTCCAATAAATATTGCAATTTATAAACAAAGTATTTTGAAATTGTGTTTTTTAAGTAGTATTAGAGAAAGAGTTCCAACTCCCTTTTTTCTTAAGTAAAAAAGAACAAAAAAGTGTATTTGTTGGCCGCACGTAGAGCATCTCCAACCGGACCCCCCACTTTCCCTGTATATGCCTAAACGGTCGGTCTGGACAAAACCCAAACAAAAAGATCCATTCAACCATACCCCCATACCATGCCAAATGTTCGGACTATCTGGCACCATCATATGCGGTCCATATGTGGAGCAGTTTGGAGTTGCCTAGACGCATCCGAACGCATTTGTCACGCTGGGTCGGCTTAGGATGCCCAGTTTGACCCCACACATACCCCACCCAGTGCCCACCCTAGACAAAACCCTAGTCCGTGTCTCTGACCCTTCCACTCCATTCCACTCCAATCCCCACCCCTCTCCGTCCTCTTCGCTCCATCATGGCCAGCTTCGCGGCAGAAGGGTTCGAAGCCGGCGAATATTGGGATGGGCTTGCGGTGGAGGTATCTAGCTAGCTTGCCCCACGCCGTACGACGAGGAGCTCGCCCTCCATGTCACCCTCTGCCGCTCGTTGGAGGACAAGAGCTTCGTGCTAGTGGATTGCCATGGTGAATGCAGCCACTGGTCGAGGCGCTCCGCGCAGTCCTCGAACACGGTGTGCAGACTCGCCACTGGTCCAACGGTCGTGGCCAGCATCGGGCATCTTTGGCGTCGGATGTGCCGACCAACTGTTCGATCAAATTTTGCACCCAAATGTTTTTTGTCCCATATAAACTATCGGATCAATTTTAGGATGGTAGTTTAACTGTGACTCGTGTTGATCAATGTCGGACCTAAAGTCAACGACAAGACACAATTTCTACTCAATCCATGAAAATGAGTTGTTGTGCCACAAGTATGGAACCTATTGGTGGAACAAAGGGCTCAAATTTTTGGGCAAAATTCCACCAATTTTATCATGAACACAAGAACTATGTGCACGCACATCGAGTCCAAACCGCGCACAATGAGACTTTCCATCGTAGATGGGTGGTAATCCAACACTCTGCAAACATGGTGATTGCTATGCACAAGTGCAAAATCTAAGTTTTGACTGCTTCACTTTTGTTGCATTATGTTTATTGTTGAGTGATTCTTACTTGCTTGATGGAGTTGGCCACTATTTCATATCATCGCCTTGAGAAAAAACCATTCACTTTGGCATATTGTTGGCACATATTAAAGGGATATCCCGCCTGAAAATGACCAGATGATAAAAAAGATTAATGAGTGCAACAAGGGGACGATTGACTCGTTCATGTATGAATTGTTAAATTTGCGGTTTGTTTAGGTTACCGTTGAATTGTTAAATTTGTGAAAAAAATGATTTTATGCTATATGATTTATGTTTATGTATTTGCATGTGGCTACCCTGATGAAAAATATTGGGATGGTAAGGCTCCTATCCACAGAGACGTCAGAACGCATCCACATACTTTTAGGAGTCAAATTACCCAGTCCAGTTTGACATGCTCTTAGGATACCTTGGTTTTGAAATACTTCAGTTCTTTGAAAATGCTGAGCTACTAATGATTCTTCGATTTCTGACGATGGTTGAATTAGAATTCAGAAATAGCCCCAGAAGACACCACAACTATACACAAGTATGTGTTTGAGAGTCATGAATCAAAGAATTCTCGGTCTCATAGTTCCACACAAAGAATCAAATATACTATTGATAATATGTAACCAGATGGATGTTTTACAATGTCAGCACTCGGCTGTACATACATATTCCCTTTCCTCAGACCCAAACTCACCTCAAAAGGCAAAAAGAAACAACTCACCAAGGCAACGTTAATACAAAAATGCAAGCCTCACAACAAAACATGTGTGACCATAAAATTCAAAGAAACAGTAGGAGCACACCTATGAATGAATGAATAAGAAAAACCTACTACCGAAAAAAAACAGACTCAAACCAGGAAAAATGGGTGGACTGGTCCAGGCAACATGAAAATTATGTGCTGCCAGGCATGGTGGTTGCATTCTGCACAATGACCCAAGGGCTAGTTATCATCAAGCAGCACTTTGGCTCGAGGGGTTGTAGCGATGAATTTGAGATCGAGCTAAAAAAGATGAAGCGCTATCTTCATTCTGTTCTGCTTCCACTTCGGAAGCTTGCTAAATGCTTCCTTTGCCATTCCAAACTTCTCTTTGAACTCAGCCGAAGACAAATACGTCTGCATTCAGATGAAATTTGCAGACAATTACAATACCACGTTTTGCAAAAGGTAACAAAAAGTACTGAAAAGATCATATGTTAATATTCACCTCACGCCTGGTAACATCAATTTCAGTGACAGGCTCAGCAGCTGTGGTTTTCAGGAGATCGTATGGGTATATCGGGAGCCCCTCGTCGTCTTCAGGCTCATTTTCTTTTACATCTTCCGCTATCGTGAGAGATTCAAGTCTACCAGCCATGGTACCAGTGTCTTCTTTTGCATCCTCCTCATGTTTTGGCTTCTCCGGCTCAGGACCATCTTAAATTGTGCAGGATTTTGCAAAGAAGATAGTAAGCTATAATGATTTATCTTTCCTATATCTAATCACATTCTTTGCCTCAACGGTTGTACTTGTATTACATACCTTTTACAGATTTTGGAGCTTGAGTAGGACGATTGGAGGAACTGGTGAGAGCTGCAATCGCAGATGACTTGGAAGATGTATCTGACGTATCTGGTGTGACAGATTTCGGGTAAAGTTTTTTAGCTACAGGTGGAGGGGTGGAAAGATTTCTGGTGCTTGCACTTTCAAAGGTAGAAGCCAATGCAGTGAATGCTGGAGATCTTCCTCTAACACGGGCACGGTCAGGGCTAAAGGACATGCTTCTAGAGCGCTGAGGTTCTTGTCCAGTACTTCTTCCTGAATGTGCTGGCGTTCGTCGTTTTGGTTTCTGATAATGCATCCAAATCAGCAGGAGATTTACTCAAAGATGTAGTCACAGATAGGTCAGATAACTATAAAATTACAGTCAGATCAAGGACACGGCTATAACTAGACCAGGCACTAAGACTTCATGGTTGAATGACATAGGCATAGATAAAATATTCACAAGCATGAGAGAAGAAGTGATGGGTGACTCGGTGTTTTAGTTCAAATGCATTTGTTAGGTTCATTATCAAGAGATGCAGCAGTAGAGCATGAGCAGGTTATACATACGGGTATAGATATAGGTACAAATGCATGCGCATCATGCATTGGAGAGCTATTACCAACAATCACCAGAGGAAAAAAGAAATATTTCCTACTAGAGAAAAGTTTATAAATGTGTATACAATATTGCAAAATAGCAGAATATCATAAGATCAATAGAGCTTGGACATCTTACATCCAAAGCTGGAGTGCCTCCACCCTTTACAATGGACAGTTTCCTCTCGTACGAATTGCCATGCATCTACGTTAAGAGAAAAAGTGAGTACGATACATTAAAAATCAAAAGGACCGGAAATCTCGTGTTCTTACGTACTGAACACAGATTGCTCATATATATATTCACAAACGAACGGCTCCAAAAAAATGTTCATCCTATAATCTACTTACCAGTGATTTCGTTGAATCCCACTTGAAGAACCTAGTGAAAAAGGGAGGCTCACTTCCTTCCATCACAATAAAAATCGGTGTGTCATGGGAGCGATTTTCCATCAGGAAATCAAGCTCAAGGAATTTCTGGCGCAGTAGTGAGAATGATAGTGAGGGATGAAAAACAGAACGTACGGCTTCTAGACTGCTTCTGCATAGGAAAAAAATAAATCCTTACCTTCCCAACATCCAGAGCTTGCAATCTTACTTTAACGTCTACCTGCTGGCCAACCCAAACAAATATATCTGTGTGACAGTCCAGAATGAAAAGATCTTCTGTCATCAGATCATCTTGAGTGAAGTGGTATATTTCGATTATCTGCTCAAATAGATTACAAACTTGATGTTAAAAGCTAAAACAGATAACACGGTCAGAGCATGACCATACAAATCACAATTTTATTTTCCTACCTTCAGATCACCTTGATGACCCCAGCAGGTAACATAAGCACAGTAGTAGAGCAGAAAGTGGTCAGAAAATGTTTGAAGTGCAAGGTGGACTAAGTAGATTATGTTCTTTTAATGAAATCTACAGTTTATGATTACCTTTGGACAGGATACAAGAGAAGAGATGGGGATCACTTTCATTTCCCCTTCCTATTTTCTGGCTTGAGTATTCAAATTTGCCTCCAAGTAAGCTCCAAAATTGATCCGTTTCTGACCCTTCCTTCTGTGATCTGGATTGCAGATTTGGCTGTATAATGGAGACAGAGAGTGCCAGAAGAAAATTTTATGTCAATAGTAGAATGGTAAGCTAAAAGGTACAACAGTAGCCAGTAGAACAACAAGTTTCAAATTATGACTTGCAACTCAAAATAAATAAAGAACCATGTTCCTGGCTAGCAGGTTCAAATGTTGTAACATGCATTTTTTGTAGCACTGTAGTAAGCCTTGTATGGACTATTTACTGAAGAGTCAAGACTTCACAGTTACACAAACCATCAATATAAGTTGAACAAGAACTCTAAAACTAGATATGTCTCATCAAGTTAGATTGTTCCACACCTTGATCACGTCTAATTGCCTCTCAACTAACCCTTGATCTAGTGCAGTGGTAAGGTTTCCAGTCCAAGTGAATACAGTGTTTCCATCATGTAGAATGTAAGAATAGGATGAATTCAAAGATGAGGCCACCTAATGAAAGAAATAGAGATCAAGTTAGCTGGCAAGGAACATCATATGCTATGAAATCTCTGTCCTAATGAACATAAATGTGACTAAACTTACAGAGTCAACTTGAATTGCTTGCATATTTTCTGGTCCTGAACCTTGAATTCGGAAAAGCGCAAGTCCATCTTCAGAATAAGTGTCATCATTGATACCATTCTCGGAAATGAATTTCTTGTATCCAGAGCTAAGACCACCCTGCAGTGAAACTAAGAAGGTAAGACTGATGTGTTCAACCCAACGCAATGATTCAAATTAACTTAAGGTCACATGGAAGAAGATAACCTTATACACTTGGAAACTTTGAAATATGACAAAGAACTGAATCGGTTCTCTCCCCTCGTACAGGCGTGCCTGCGAGTAACCAATGATAAATTAGAGAAAGCACAATGGGCCATGTCTGGTTTCTTAAGCTAACAAATACAAATCAATGTGTTACCTGGGTAGCCTGAAATTTTGCAGACTCAACCATCTTCCTCGCAAGTGTAATTGCGGTTACCCTGTCCTCCTAGACACAAAATGAGACTTTAAAGTTTTTAACATTAATTTAGCATATACTGAACCAAATGAAGCTGTGATCGTGGCCAAAACAGAATGAAGAACAAAAGTTCAGGTGTATAGAAGGAGACTCCGATTGAAGTGGAAGTTATCCCATCTAGGTGTGATCGTGAAGCTCAAGAAACTCCTACAATACAAGCACAAGGAACCTTCCCAAGTGTAACACAATTAGATGTGCATGGGTCATCTTCTCAAAATGATGGTACACTTCCCTTACTATTGGATGAGTTATATATTCCTATTGCTCTCAGAAAGCAGCCACGTTCCACTGCAGGGAAATTACCAAAGATTTATCTCAATCTGATATTTCTAACTATCTCTCATATGTGTCTTTGGGTTCCCAATATAAGTCATTTATAGCTGCATTGAATTCCACTCTACCTATACCACGTGATTGACAGGAGGCGAAACACTATGCAGAATATGCAGAAGAGAGCAGCTATGATAGAGGAGATGACAGCACTTGATAAGAACAAGACTTGGGTACTTGCTACTCTAATAAGTGTGAGGATATCCAAAACACCACGGCTTTCTCCAAAGAAGATAAATCATTGCAGTTTCTAGTTTACCAATCAAGAAGAGAAAAACAGAAGTCACTTGAGATCCCTGAAATTCCTAGTTCTTTGTAGTGAAAAGAAACTACAAACTGGAATGTCAAAACTATCGATAGAACATATGGTCATTGAACGTAACTTTATAGCCAAAGTTGATTAGTATTACCTCTATACTCTTCTTCCCAAACCAAGTTCCGACAAGACATTCATCCTTATCATCTCCAGGATACATATATTGAAAGATATAGCAATCGCCACTGTAAAACTTTGATTGAGCAGAAGATGACAGTAGAGTCTTCTCCTTATCATTTACACGCCAGACCTGATACCAGATACAGAAGGAGATACAAAAGCACCAATCAGTGCACAGACGTGCAGCATACAAAGCACCAAATGCATTAATCCCGTGCATATTTTGGAAGACAAACACACTATGCATTAATCCCGTGCGTATTTTGGAAGACAGTTCCAATTGTCTTGCTCAGGAGAAAATATCAATGTGGCTGGGCGGGCGTATGGGAGTGTATGTACCTACTCATTTGAAATAATGATTTCTCACATGTGCAAAGGCCCAAAGGCTTAGAGGCGCATAGATTTATGAGAATTCAAAATTAGGAAGACCAAACACTGAAGCTTTGGAGGGCCAAAATTGTAACAAGAATCTGAAGAGTGGTCAAGTACACGAGATTATTGGACAAGAACCAGTGCTACTAATAATGAGCCAAATAGTGCAGAATATACCTGCAAACTGCCTGTGCAATCAATATAGGGTTGTGGTTCTTCTTTCGCAGGAGCAGCTTTCATCAAGCCCTTAACATTTATGCCCTGGCGTTTGAGAAGAGCTTCACGAAAAAAATGATAAAATACTGAGTTGAAGAAGCTCTCATCAATGGGAAAAAGAAACGTTGAAACCGGTAAATTAAAAACAAAACCTGCAACTTTGCCTCTTCCATCCTCCGATGACAATTTCAAGTCAGGTGTCTGTGGCCACTCCTTAAATTTTGACTTGAACGTAGTAGTCTCAAATCCCTCAATCACTTTGATGACATGTGTTTTTGTTCGGTTAGCATCAGAGAGCAATTTCTACATAGGCAAATAAATAGTAAGCATCAGAGCAATATACAGTTTGAGAACAAACTTTATTACAGACATGCTTTTCCTAGGCAAAGGAGCAAGTAACCGAGACACCAAAATGGCCAGCAATACTCGATAATCTGTAAGCAACTGAAGGAACCAAACATGTGTATTGTAAAACGAACAAGCCTATCAAAGAGTGCCAGATCCATTCCTCTTGAACTTTTAAGCTTCTATTCATTATTTTCATTTTTATACTTATATAGATGTTGGAGTTGGTGGTGATGGTCTGTCTGCCATCTCACCTCCCCTTCAACAAAAGTGACTTGCTCAGACCATTACCCACCATCTTTTTTTTTGGGGGGGGGGGGGGGGGGGGGGGGGGATGATGAAAATATGCAATGTGATAATTTTACCCTTTTCTATTTATAAATTTCCTACCTTTAAGTATTAAATATATAAATTTTGTGACCATTGAAATTTAAAGACTCTTGCACCGATGGGAGTTCAGCCAGTAGAAAATAATATTCAGATAATTGCAATGAAATAGCACAGAGAAACACGAATTTTACCTCGGCAGCTTCGCTTGCACCCTTCCGTTCCTGCAAAGATGTAGTTCTGCCCATCCAAAGAAACAATTCGGCACCACAGTCTAACAAGTAACACTTGTTTGTCTCAAGTAGTTCGTGAGCCAAGGATTCATAACTGATAGGGTCAAGCTTTCCTTGGTTAAAGCTGAAAAGGTAAATACTTTATAAATTACTAACAGGACAATTGTTCACGTTGACAAATAAACAGTAGGTTTTGTGTGTATTAAAGAATCCCAGTTAATTACCAAAGCAACTTCAAAGTTGTTTCCTCATCTTTCTCATTATTGTCCACAGATGCCCTCCTTGGTAGAGGGGCAAAGCCACCAAAAAAACCCCAAAATTCACCAGCTTCAGCATCAGCCATCATCCTACCATCCTCTATGATAGAAGTACAGAGTAGTTATGTCAACGAATTGTCGTGTGCAATAACACGCGATGACGCGGGACCATTAAATAAAAATGCTTACCAACAGCGGCAACTTCACACTTGCCCTCATGGAATGTATCTTTGATATACTGTACAACCTCAAGAGCTTTTGCTCGCTCTTGGATGGATGAGTTTGAGCCATTGAACTGGAAAATTTTAGACTTCGTGTCCAGAATAAATATGTCATCGTGGTGAAGGGATGATCGAGCAAAAGGAACCTGTTTCAGAACAGCAAGTCTAATCAAAACATGAATAGCTAACCATTTCTTAACAAAGAAGACAATTAACATAGATAACATGCCTCTTTAACATGGACAACACGCTTCCCACTGCAGACATACAAACGGGTTGCATGCTCCTGCTCGTTGACCTCAACATGCTTGAAACCAGATGCCACTCCTCCTGGCTGCGGCATGATGCATGGTCTAAAATACGAGAGGAACTTCTCTGTTTCATTGCCTTGTACCTCTCGGTATTGAACAGCACGTCCTCCAAGGGCAGCATCAAGCTCTATCGTTAAAATTGCCGCAGTTCCAGCTTCATCCTACGACGGACAGAATTGGATTCAACATCCTTTTGAAGAAGTGTATGACCAAATGATGAGAAGTTTACCTGACTAGTATCTCTACCAACCCAGTAATGAATGTCATGTCGAAGAGAACCATTTTTTAAGGCAGTTGTCTGTAGGAAGGGAGAAGGAACACAACAAAAAAAAACGTTGCATGAATCTGAAGCTTTGAGCATTATGCAGTTAATTTCAAACATACGGCCAAAAATGAATCTCATTTTGAATTTAGAAGCATAGGATGCACTGTAATTAGATCTTCAGACATTCAATTGCAAATGAAAATACAGGAAAAAATACTTTAGCACAACTTCACACCAAAACTTTCATTTCATATGATTCTGAAAACCTGAGCTAAAGTGACAAGCAATGCTTTAGGAAGTCAAGTGCAGAACATACTGTAAGCTGTAGTATGGTAGTATGGTTATTATGGGATTTAGGACTGTGATATCAGAGTACACATCCAAACTCTTCAAGTTTTCTAAAACAACAGGATCGCAGTACATATTTGTTTTTAAAAAATGGAAGTCGTATGTTACCCCCGACCTCTGCATCAAGATGCATACAGCCATGGACCACAATAGTTATGGAATGAACCTGGCATGCTGTAACCAACAAACACAAGGACTGAACTTGCCATGATGTTTGCAGGTAGCTAGTATATTGTAGTGCTTTGGTTAGTACGAAAAATATTAATTGAGCAAGGATTTTACTATTTAAGAAATGGGGTATACTAATAACAGTTAATAAGAAATACCAAGAGGGTGGTGAGAAGAGCATGCATCTACGAAATCGGGTGTTTTCATACCTTCAAGATGATGTAAGAATCACCCATGTAAAATTTTCCATGTGAAGATGAGGGGATAGGAACCGGCTTGAAATCCTCAATACGCCATATTTCCAAACCACTGCAAGGTGTTAAGGATAACAAGGGTCGTACACTGGACCAGGAGCAATAACATAATGGAATGGATATAAATAGAGATCATGACTTCAATCACTATGGCAAAAATTATCTCATACTTCCCTATTGTTTGCTCACTCTTTCCTCCAGTTTTATCTGAAGTGTTATTTACGTTAGTCGCCATCCATATATGTATCGATATTTTCCAGGCAATGAGCATTGGCTTGTACTCTGTGGTAGATGCCTAGGGCTACCATATTCACATCTCAGGATGATCATATGTGTGCACTGGCAAACTCATAATCATCTAAAGCACCTACTTGTTTAGATGTTTTAACCATACTCGCTGGCAATCACATTTACACCAATTAGGTTCTGAAGGCCAATAATCTGATACAGCAGACAGTTAGTGCTCAACTGTGGACCAAATGTAAATCCAAAATTCTGATGGAAGTTTTCCTATCTGACATAATGGTCTTAAATCTCAAAATTTGTTCCTAAAATAGGACGCTTAAGCCAACATTACATAAGGCAAACAATTAAAACAAAATATAACAGAGTAAAATAAATAAAAGGATACTCCTTTTGCCCAGCACCACGGAAAGCTGGGTCCAAATCCTTCATCGAAACCGACATCTTCAATGTAAAATAAACCTCGTCTGATTCGTTTCGAAAGGATAGCTACAAATATGCTGCAAACAAGAAAAACAGATAGGTAGTAATTAAGAAGAGAACAATCTTCTATTCCTTTCTTGCGAAAAATAAACTAGACAGTTCGGTCAATGAATAAGACAATGACAATGATTGGTGCTTCATTCTTCTTATCAGGTTTTTAAGAACAATTGGTCCTATGATAGAATGAATACCGACACAAATGACAGAAAACAGGTATTGTATGATCCTTAATGATCTGACGTATCACATATGACACATAAATCATAATGTTAATAAGATGCACTACATATTTCCATGCCAATACAAATGTGTGCCAGGAGACCAATATATGGTCAATACAAACTAAGAAATCTACATCAACACTTGGTTGACCATATAACAGAACTGCAAGAACACAATCCAACCAGCCATTTGTTCTTCCCGGATAGAAGAATTGTCGCATTCAAATAAGCTCCAACCTATTATATTATATCCACACAATGGTGCTAGTGAATAATGATCCGAATCATGAGATAATAAGCTGCGACTCCAAAATAAGTAGGCCACGAACCAAACGGGCAAGTGTTTCTGCATCATCAGGGCACAAATCTGGATCAACCGATGGACTAGTCCTATACTCCTATTTGCAGGACAAACGCAGGGTGCACAGCACATTGAAGCATCCGTCAGCTTCCGTATGATGACAATACTACTTATCAAATCGCAAAGCTTAGCCATCCCCGGATTTCCCCATACACGAGCCAAATTACGGGAAATGCCAAGCTAAACTCTCAGCTCAAACCACCTAGGTACGCCCCAGCGGCCGCATCCCTCCGCTCATCCTCGGGGGCAAGTTGCCAACCTTAGCGGCACGAGAGGCAGGAAGAAGGCCATCGAAGCTTACCCCTTTCCACTTCCTGGCTAGCCAGCCAAGAAATTGACGGCGAGAAAGGGAAACAAAAGCATACGCTGCAAGACACACAGTGAAAAATCGCGGGTTCGACGAGGCAAACCTGGGAGGCGCCCAGGCGGGAGCAACGGAGATCGAACCGGAGAATTGGCTCGGAGGAGATCGATCTGGAGCGCGAGAGGGCGGGGAGGCGAGATGGTGGTGGAGTAGAGGGGAGGGAGACGAAAAAGGAGAGGAGGGTCTGTTGCAGCAAGGAGAAAGGAAAAGCGGCCAGGAGTGAGAGCACCTTTGTTTTTTCTCTTGTTTGCGATTGAGCCCCTCGGTTTTTCATTATCTACATTGTCTTCTTCACTATTATGTTTTCTGATGATTTTATGTAACTTGTGAACCAGACATGAATTTCTCCGTAGAGCTGAGGTGGTATGTAAAGCAAAGCTGGACTGCTGTTAGCCAGCGAGGGTGGCAAATGATGGAGTGAGGCGTGCGTCCCACTAAACACCAACGCCAACACAGAGACTCTGTCTCTTTTTAGACTCTTTTTTATTTGTAAGGAGAAGATTTTTTTTTGACAACGAAAACATCAACTTTATTTGTAAGGAGAAGATTTTTGGTATCAGGTTTTGTTGTAAACTAATATAAACTCAGATTTTCTCGATTTTCTCGGGTTTAAAACTAGTCTTCTCGTGCTATACGCGTCATGACGCAAGAGTTCAAATTAAGAGGGTGCTTCGAAGTTGGACCATAGAAATTTATCAGCAAGTTTCAAAAAGAGAACATCTCAAACGAAAAGTTTTGAAAACATAACTATGGGTAAATCCATTTTCCACAGGATCCGCAAAGATAATATACTACATGTCTTACAGTGCTAAGCAGAACGTAATTAACTCAACTGATGCAGTTGACACGAGTGAGATTTTCCTCATGGTTTGCAACCGTAGAATATTTGGGGCAGTGTCCCTGTCTCCTCATTAATAGTTTTGACCTCACAGAATATGTATGAGAGCTGATGCAGCTGATAAGTACTGCATGAGTCGATTTATCAGTTGCTCATTACACTATTCATATAGGCGAGTTACAGGGACCATTGAACGACATGATAGAGCATTGTGGAACATAGGAATCTGCTTTCGGTTAGCATATCTTTTTGTGAAAGGAAAGGGTTTATTTCACAAAAAAACTTGCTTCAGTACATCTTCATAAAAATACTTAAAAGAGTATCATCGTACTTTTCACTAATTATGCAATCTGATTGGGATCACGTGGGTGAGGACAGGGCATGGCCAGGGAGAACATATGCTATACTCCCAAGCATAAGGCACTCCACGTACTCACAAGTTACAAAACAAAATCCAAGAAAAAACAAAGACATAGGCAGAATATGAATCAATCATGTCGCGTCTATGTGCATCACTCTGATGCAGGGCCTTAGTCCCCATTTAGAAAAAAAATCAATCATGTCACAAAAAATCAAATCAAATTCAAAACACAACCATAGAAAAAGACAAATAAAGCTATAAATAGTGGATAGTTAAAATTGGGCCGTGTGTTCAACACATTAACACTATCAACGCTGAAATTGCCTTCCTTGTTTCGCCAGCTACATATTGAGTTTGGCTATGGATCTTTTTTTAACATGATAGATGTATGTAATATTAGTATTGGAAAATTATTTAATAAGTTTAGCAATGTTTAAATAGTCCAATTGTTGTGGGTGAACCAACAGTACTCTACGGCTTGGGGTACTTGATATGTCTTCCTTCATGGTGACACCAGGGCAAGCGTTGAGGCTATACTCTCAAATCGCTCACCTCAAACGCATGCCTACGAGTCACACTATCATGTTGTCTCTCTTCACATCCTTTCTCTTGTCGTCTCCTTCCCCCAAATTGTGTCATCTTGGAGCTCGCCCCGCTTGAAAGCAATGGCAGATGCTGAGCCTGATTTGGTCATTTTGCTGGCTTCATTCTATGAGGACTGATGAGCTCCATCAAGTCGTCAAGTTGCTCCATTGGCCGCCCTTCTGCGATGTCCAAGCTCAATAAGGTGCAGATGAACATTGTGTCTCCCTTTCTTTTCTCTTGCTCATTTTTCCCACTTTCTCTCATGGAGCAGCGGTCCTACCCTGACACTTGTGGCTCCACTCTGGAGTCTAGGTGTCCTTCAAGACAACTAGTTCAGGCAACCTTTTGACCACACGTGCCCTTAGTACAATTTTTAAATGATCTAAGCAACCGTGCATTGTAAGATGGATCAATTAAGGAGTGTTTCATTGCTTTCATTTTTTCTAAGGGCTTATGTTAGCGTCTTTGATTGTACATGCCCTAACATGTCAGATTTTCATAGTAGTTACATGTGCTTAGATGTGGTGTAGATATCTGTATTTTTAGTTTAGTTTACCTATTACTTTCTCGGATAAAAATGAAGAGAATAACATTAACATATTGATTTTTTTGAATCTCCAACCTTTGTTTGCTAAAATTCGGATTTCACTTAGGTCTAACGAAATGAGAAATTAACTTGGACGATCTTGTATATAATCGTATAGCCAAATTTAAATTGGCAGGTGTCAAGCATGTGTGGTTGTGTTTGTATGTGCCACTCTCAAAAATAGTAAATATATATCTTTGTCGAAAAAATATACATATGATGGGATACTTTAGTTTTCATGATAGAGACTAATATATAATTTTTGACATGTGATCCTTGGTTGGGCCCTCTATGCCCAAATCATGGCTCTGCCCACGTAAAAAGGGTTGTTTAATTGTACTATATAAGTAATTATAGCAACAATTAAGAATAACAAGAACCAATCATAAAACACGATGGAGTGTGTTGAAAGTATAATTTGGCTGCTAGGCATTTTATAAGCCAAATTAATTTAAATGATTATGGTTAGATTATTGATTGACATATATATGTGGACTTGGCGTTTAGTTCAAACTACAGGTTTGATGAGATTCCAGTACAAGCACCGTGGCGGCGTGAAGCTATTTATTCAAGACAAATTTGTGAGATTTTGGATGGACTAGCAGGAATATGTGACGAGTCCTTGTGGATTCTGAGACATGTTGAGCTGAACTGCGGCTGCCTAGGACAAGTCCTACTAGGCTTCAGGTTCCAGACTGCTATGTGCGTGCATTGCAATTGCCAAGGAAATCACGTAAGGAAGGAAACGTTTCAAACAGGGATAAAAGGATTAGGTGCATGGCCGGATCAGTTAGGAATTGGAAAATATTGTATTCGGCTTGGAAGCCAAGAAAACTTTTCGTGTCCTACTCCTGTACGCCAAAGACCAGGCATGCCTATATAATATGGGTATTACGGCCGATTGAAGGCCCCCAATCGACATACAACCAAAAATCAATCTATCTTATTTTCACGTACCTTTTTACATGTCTTTTTATTCATAGTTCTTCCCTGCCGAGCCCTAGCAGCCCTAGGGTTTGGTTGATCTTTGCCGTTTTGCGCTGAAAAGCGGTCGTCTCTCCTCCACGAAAGTGAGGGGATCTTTGTTGCTTTGCTCGGAAAGCATCCGTTCGTCGTCACGAAAGTACGACGGGTATCGTGGTGCTACGCGGCAATTTTCGGTGGCAACACAATTGGCGACTCCGCTGGGGACGAAGGATCGAGCGGTCTCCGGCCGTTCTTGCTACGTAGAGAGCGTCATCAAGAAACTACAATCTACAACGGTATCATGTATCCTCAGTATTCTTACGTAGATGCAAATTATTCATATGTTGATGTTGCTAGAAATTCTGATATGCATACCGGATCGGCTAGCCCTACTTTTAACTATGTGCAAGAGCCGACGCAAAATAATATACACGCCTCAAATTATTTTAGCAACGTGCAACATGTAGATCCAAATTTTCATGCATCGGTAACCCCAGCAAACCATATGCCGATGAACACCATGGCAAATTTGGTTAACCAATATGAAACACCTAATGTTAGAAATTTTAATAATATGCCAACAAGTGTTTCAACTTTTTATTCATCGGCAAATAATACACAATATAGGAGTTTATCTTCAAGCATGCCGATAGATAGGGAAATTGGACATGCTACTACTGGTTATTTGGCCAATTATTCCCAACCATCATATGCTGCACCTCATACTAGTAATTTTTCAGCACCGTATACAATTACTGATACGCATAGCCCGGTTCCACACCTTGACAATGATTATAGCCGAGTAAGTGAAAATTCAGTAGGAGCTAATATGCCTTCATCTAGTGTTGCTACTCCTGCTACTTCAACGTCGGTTCCACAAAATATGCTTAAGAAATTTGGTTCAGAACCTAAAGGCAGAGCTAAGTCAGACATACACGCTGATAATGGTTATAGCCGATTAAATGAAAATTCAATAGGAGCTGACGTGTTTTCATCTAGTACTGCAGCTTATGGTATGTCACCTACACAATTGCAGAATTTCGGCAACCCATGGCCGAAAGAAACTGAAAGTGAGATTGAACGTGAGATTGAGGATGACCGGTTTGCCGTCACACTCGACGATCTGTCGGAAGATGATCGGCGCGAACTTGAACGGGAGGTTGAGGAAGAGATGGCTGAGCGGCGAAAAGTAATGTTGGCTGAATACCAAAAGACAAGGAACGGCGCTGTCAAGAAGATGCATGTGCCGGACCCTTCCGATCCGTTCAACACTAAGGTAAAAAAGCCAACCGAGAATATTGCTCATTTAATTGATGTGTTGGTAGCTAAAAAGTTTGAATCTGACATGGCAAATATGACACACACAATTACTCAAGCAATTGATAGCACATTTGGCGAATTTAAGGCGCATCGTAATAGAGGTCTTGAAAATAGTTTAGTTCCTCATGCTCGTTCAATAGTGCTGCAAAGCAACGATGGACATCCTGACAAAAAGCTAATGCCTTTGGGAAATAGCAGATCCATTAGTTGTGCTAGTAATATTCATACACATGGTGCATCGGTTAGTGCTGCACAGCAGCCTCACGACACATTAAGTAATAACCAAGATGGCCGGAACCATGTTAGCAGTTCGGCCAAAAGTTTTGCCTCCAATGTTGCACAGCAGCCTCACGAGTCGATTTAAGTAACGATCAAAGTGGCCGGAACCACGTCAGTTCGACTAACAATTTTATTTCTAGTGTCGCTTCTCCTATTATTTCGACTTCGGTTTCACAAAAGTACAGCAGTCATAACCGAAGTGTTGATCTTAATTCTAATTTGCAGCAACCTAGTTATCATACAATAGCGTACAACACAACACCGCTGCTGCCTGTCGGTACCGGGGTTCCGTACGGGCCGGTACCCGATTCATATTTTAGTGGATCTCCGTTGCAAACTTCACATGCTAAAATTTCTATGCCGGAGTTTACGCCGCGTGCTTGTGTTCCATCTGCTCCGCAAACAAATTCTCCACAGCCCTATAAAAGTTTTAAGGATAAATTAGAAGGGCAAGAATTTTTAGATGTTAATAAAGTATTGCAGAAGGCTTTGGTGCAAGAAAATCGGGCTGAAGAAATTAAACAACACAACCGGTTTAGTGACAACAAAAATAAAGAGAAGGAGAACCACACTGTTAATGCTTTCGATTATGATAGTGCTTCGGCTAGTGAGGATGACGTTGACATATGTGTAGCCGAATGGGTTCAAGCGCCAAAGTCAAATTCTTTTACATGTTCTACTTTGAAGGCTACATCTGCTAGAAAAGAGGAAGTTAAGTATACTTTTGATGTCGGCAAGTGTGATATAATTTTTGACATATTGATGAAAGGAAAATTAATTAGAGTGAGAGAAGGTAATATTATTCCACCTCCAGGAGAATTGGGCAAAGGAGCTTATTGTAAGTTGCACAATTCATTTTCTCACTCTACTAATGATTGTGATGTGTTTCGACGACAGGTGCAATCGGCCATTAATGACGGACGATTGACATTTACAAAGAGTACTAAGAAGAAGCTCGATAATGATCCCTTTCCTATCAACGTGATCGAGTTTGAAAAAAAGAAAGTCCTTATTCGGTCGCATCAGACCGAATCTACCAAAGGAAAAAATGTGGTAGTTGATGATAGTGCTTCACCAGGAATGATCGAGCCAAAAAACCTAGAACCAGGAGTGTGGAAAGTCATTGGAGGAAAGAGACAAGCTCTAAGAATGAAGCCGACAGTGAGCATGTTGTTAGAAAAATACACATCATGCAAGGACAACAATGTGTCTAATCGGCTTGGAAGCGTTAAGCGTCGTAGGTCACCTTCTGGACATGGAGGTCATGAGCGATGGCGAAGGAATTCATATGACCAACAACCGTATTTTTTCATGCAGCCAGCTTATTGGGGCTGTACACCTCCTGTGTATCCACAATTTTCTCCATGGGGATTTTATCCTTGGGCGCCATATACTACAGGGTCAGCATCTTATTTTCAACCGGAGATGATTCCAGCGAGGTCTATGTTCAGAGCAAAATATTTTGAGAAAAGAACTAGGTTTAATCAGGAAGTGAGACCACGTGATCCTATGATAATTCACGGTAATGATGAGAGGCCGATCTTGGGAATTTCAAATTCACGCAGGAGGCACAATACAGATGGCATAGTTCATAGAGGTGGTAAGAAGTTTACGTGGGTGCCGGTGAGGCGTGCTGAAGCTAATCTTGTAAGAAGTTCAGAAGAGTCGGATGTCTCTCAAGTTCTGAAAGTTGTGGTAGGCCAATCAGCTAAAGGTGTTGAGAACAGTACAGAAACAAGCAAGGCTGATGCAATAGGGAGTGGATCGGTGCAGAAAAGAGACGCTAAACATTTGGATAATACGTTTGCTGCATCCTCCAGTACGAGCCATAATACTGAATTAGTTAGCATGCATACCGATCCAACTATGAGAAACAACAGTTCGCGTACATCCACAGGTTGGTCTCCAATTGTTTTTGGCACGTTTGATCAATATGGGAATCCAAGTGATAGAGGAAGCCAGAAAATTGCAGTCGGAGGTGTATCATATCAGCAGAAAAGTATTTCGGCCAGGGACAGATTATCTGAACCAAAAATAATACCATGTCAGTATAGGCCGAGAGACTCGGGGGGCAGCAGAATTAAGTCAGTTGCTCGAGGAACCAAACCAGGACCACGATGGTGCCCGACAGGGCTTCCGCACACTCAGAAACGGCACGTACAGCGGCTGCGAGCTTTGGAAATAAAAGAAGAAATAGCCGAGAAGAGGTGCGATAAAGTTTCCAGTCGTAAAAAACCTATGGTGCCGACATGGAGGAAGAAGCACATTGCGGGAGAAGGGTACAGCCGCAGATGACACCATTACCGATCCCGCAAAAGACACAATTGATGATGAGAACTCAGAGAACAGCGAGGATGTAGCTACTGATATGGATGTTAATATGGTGCTTGCAGCTCCTGCAGAATTCTGTGCACCCGAAGCTTGAAGACGCTATGGCCGATGTATTATTCCAAGTATCGTCCTAAGAAAATTGGCCGATGTGTTCTTTAGGCATCGCTCTGCGAAATTATATGGCCGGGGAAGTGATCCACATCGTCCTAAGGTATTCTTAATGTTTTTGATAAATATAATTATACCAAAAACAGGGGGCATGTGTTGAAGGTATAATTTGGCTGCTAGGCATTTTATAAGCCAAATTAATTTAAATGATTATGGTTAGATTATTGATTGACATATATATGTGGACTTGGCGTTTAGTTCAAACTACAGGTTTGATGAGATTCCAGTACAAGCACCGTGGCGGCGTGAAGCTATTTATTCAAGACAAATTTGTGAGATTTTGGATGGACTAGCAGGAATATGTGACGAGTCCTTGTGGATTCTGAGACATGTTGAGCTGAACTGCGGCTGCCTAGGACAAGTCCTACTAGGCTTCAGGTTCCAGACTGCTATGTGCGTGCATTGCAATGGCCAAGGAAATCACGTAAGGAAGGAAACGTTTCAAACAGGGATAAAAGGATTAGGTGCATGGCCGGATCAGTTAGGAATTGGAAAATATTGTATTCGGCTTGGAAGCCAAGAAAACTTTTCGTGTCCTACTCCTGTACGCCAAAGACCAGGCATGCCTATATAATATGGGTATTACGGCCGATTGAAGGCCCCCAATCGACATACAACCAAAAATCAATCTATCTTATTTTCACGTACCTTTTTACATGTCTTTTTATTCATAGTTCTTCCCTGCCGAGCCCTAGCAGCCCTAGGGTTTGGTTGATCTTTGCCGTTTTGCGCTGAAGAGCGGTCGTCTCTCCTCCACGAAAGTGAGGGGATCTTTATTGCTTTGCTCGGAAAGCATCCGTTCGTCGTCACGAAAGTACGACGGGTATCGTGGTGCTACGCGGCAATTTTCGGTGGCAACAGAGTGGAGATGGATACAAGAGCCGGTTGAATGGCTCGCAGCTTGGACAAGCAGATAGTGGATTCAACGCAGTTGGACGGAGATGGATACAACACAGTTTAATTGTCCATTTTTTGTCCATTTGGGTCACCGGGCGAACAGGCATCCGGCCTCTGTCCGGCCTTTACTGGCCACTGAGCCAATGGGTGTCCCATTTGGTCTGCCCTTTCCCCTTTTCCAGGCCCGGGCCCACAGTTGTGCTGACTGTGCCGGCCGCACAGGCCCCAAAATTTGAACTTTAAGTACTCATATATAAATAAAAACCTTTGTATATAGTATCATGAAAAATGCTGCGTTGTAGTGATCAGAACTAAATAGTTCTACCATTAGGTAGATGGTTCGAATCCTCACGGCCTCGCATTATTTTTGTCTGAGTTTGGCCACACTTAAGGACTTCGGGTTATGGGTTCGACTCCTCCTTGTTGCATATTAGTATTTTATGATTTTTGTCCATTATTTCAACCGCAAAAAACAAAAACTGATTTTAGCCTCACGTACAGACTTCAGGTAAATGGTTCTAATCCTCCTTGCCGTATATTAGTTTTGTCAATTGTTTGAAAAAATGAGTTTAGTCACACATACAATATTTTATTGAGGGGAAATCGTCAAATCGATGCACTAACCTTCGCATGCCAAAGTGATGCCTTTGTTTTTTGAGAGAGAACATCGTGATGCCTGCGGACTATACCACACAGTGACTAGGCGTATACATTTCTATTTAAGCTACTAACTAGCTAATTGCCCGTGCGTTGTAACGGGAGAGAACAAAATATTCTCATGAAGTCGCGTAAAGTAGGTTCTCATTGGTATAGGAGGAGACAAAAATGACCAAACCAAAAATTATGGTTGATAGTTGCTACAAAAATATGATTTCAGTATCACAATTTGTTCCTTTCGTTTACCTCAAAAACTGAGATCACGGATGACTTTGTATAACTATTATTGAGATTTTGTCAGGCCGACCCAGTCCACACGCAATCAAACATGTTCACAATCAAACTGCCCAGGTTATAGAGACCCGGAGAATGCACTCTTATATTACATTAGATCATCACAGACTGGCATTGCCATGAATCCTAAATTCAAATTTGAGGTTATTGCTTTCCACTCGGTATCTCCTCTGTCGTCTGTACTATAAGTGCACGACACTTTGCGCCTGCATTCCCGCACCCTCCATTACACCCCTTTGTAACGCTCTTTCAAACTATAGTAACAACCTGCTTTCAGTTCTGCACCAAGCGGTCATAGCATCGTCATCCTCCTGCATGCTTACGAGTTAGGAACTATTAAGCGGAGCAAAATAATTGTCTTCTATGTACAAAATTGCAAATATAGGAGATAAGAAATACAGAGACAAAAAAATAGTAGAAGAAGAAGTCAATTCAAGGAGGCAAGGCAAAATTATAACTAACAAATAGCCTAGCAAAGAGCATATGAAATTTAACCAATTATGCAGCTATATATACCTTTTATGCAGATTTCATGTGCTTCCAATCGGAAGTGAAATCATGTTTGTAACTTTGTATCAACACCCAAAGCAAAAGATAAGATCTAGTTAGCTAAATGCCAGTTCAGATGGGAAGTTCCTACCTCGTGAAACTAAATAGTGCATCAAGCATTGTATGCATCAGTCTAGACTCCTGATGGAAAATAAATAACGTTTTATTAAAGATAAGATTCCCCCATAAAATGTAATATTCTAGAGTGCATTATATTCATGCAAGACAACTGTTGGTTGAAAGCCTGAAAGTGTAAAATCTCTGAAAATCACACAGATGAACAGATCACCTAACTAACCTCCCTCGTGGCCACGAGCCACCACTAACAAACTACCACGACGACCCTCTACTGTCGGTGGCACCAGCTACTTATACCCCTGCCCCAGCACCGGCTCCCTCTCACCCTGGTCCATATCCATGGCCACAACACCGCGTGGTGGTCGAGATGTGGCTGCCAAGAAGCTACCGGTAGAAGAGAAATGAGCATGTCAATATTCAGGTCATGCTTTTCTGAAAAAAGAGCTATTGTGAATAAGATGGGAAATATTGTACAGAGCTTAGAGGACACTCTAAACAACATTTAAGTACGAAAAATTCTATAACTCATTCATACCTTTAGATACATTCTATAAGTTCATATTTCTTCAGGAGTACATGCATAACTGAGTTGTAAAAAAATTGCTCGAGCCTAAATTGCTTGAGAAGTCATAGCTTAATATCGTAGAACTCATTGCAGCAGTAGAAGGGTCGGGGCAGGATCTTGGACGCGCTGATGGCGGGCGACGATGCTAGAGGGCGTGTGGTTTTCGGGAGATAATTACGGTATGTGGTGGTAGGCTGGGAGCGATGAACGGAAAGCGACGACAGGACGCGAGGGAGTGAGTCCAAAAACCGGCATAGAAATAATTAGTGCCATATTATTATTGGTTTGTCAGATAGTATTGGTAGGTTTCGCTCCATGCAATCTTACGTTGATTGGAATTCAGCCTGTAATTAGTGACATTTAATAATTACAGACAGTTTTGGTAGGTTTCGCTCCATGCAATCCTTTGATTTCCTGTACGTTTTAATGCTGATTGGCTAGATTAGGGAGATGGAATTCAGCCTGTAATTAGTGACATTTAATAATTACAGACAGTTTTGGTAGGTTTCGCTCCATGCAATCCTTTGATTGACCTGTACGTTTTAATGCTGACTGGCTAGATTAGGGAGATTTGACTGACGCGTGTAATAATTGCTGATTGATGCCTTACCGTAAAGAGTTTCCTTAGCGAGATTTGATTTGGCCGGAGCGGGAAAAAAAACCGTGAGGCTTGACGAAGGAAACATGCGTGGAGAAAAAAAACAAAGCGAGAGGCTTGACGAAAGGACACTTCGTACTTTTTAGATAGTAGAGATAGAGATAAATATTTAATATAAAACGTATCCATATAAAACGGAATTAACGGTTAAGATTGGCTCAGAAAATCGTACGAGAGTCCAACTTGTCGATCGATCAAGCTAGCGACATGAGAACCCGACGAAAGTGTCCAGCTCCGGTTCGTGTTTTGGTCCTTCGTGACTTTCTCTTCGTTTGCAATCTACCGATCACCCACCCCCAATCCCGATCGACACTTCAGTAGAAATTGGTTGTTAAATTTTTACAAAGAGGAAATAGAGCCCATTTTACAATTTGGCACAGGGCCCCAGATTTTCCCGGCCCGGCCCTGCCCTTTTTTGATCCAACAATTTGAACTAATTTATATATATAAACTTCAAACATTACATAAATAAAACATAATTTCATCTACTAGATAGATTTTACACGCAGTATTTGGCTAACTACTCGTTCGTCGTTGTCCTCTGGTGTGGGCAATGGAGATTCCGCCAATTTTAACAAAATTAGCCGCGTGTGGGCGACGCTTGGGCATGCCGTCTTCCTGGCTCTTCCTCGAGAACGACCGGCCCCAAAGACAGAATTTAAAAAAATTGGCTGGCGATAATAGAGCTTCAGCGGGAGCTGCTTGCCCCGTCCGCCGTCGTGGCCTCGCGCACACGCTTGCGGTGGATCGCACAGCCCGCAGTCCGCGGTTCGTGGGCCGCCTATGCCGGTTCAACAACTGTCTGCGCCCGGAGCTCGCAGACGAGCACGGATCACCGGGATTTGTCGGCGTCGAGCGTCTCGAATGAGCGCTCCATGGGTCTACTATAGAACCGGGTCGCCGACATCCTCGTCCTGCCCGACATCCTCCTCGCTGGTCCTGGAGAACTCGGAGTCCTCGTCCTCCTCCTCATTGGTAGCAGGTGCGACGGGGGAGAAAGTGACACCCGTGACTCCCGCGGCATACGCCTCCTCCTCGGGGTCGGGACGCCGGAGTACGCGCCCCCATGGTCCTCACCTGCTCTGACAGCCGGCGCAGAGCCAGCGGTTTGGCAGCTCACCGGCCCAGGGGCCCTCGTTGCGGCGAGATAAGCTGTCATGGTAGCGCCTGAACATGTTCTAGCGCGTGAGCTCGACCTTGTCTAGAAGATGCTGAGACGGTGGCGACGGCGACTGATCCGTCCTGGAGTTCGGGGAAAGAGTTAGGAGATGCGGCAGCCGTAGCTGGAGAGGATGGGGAGGGCGGTTCTAGGGTTTGGCTCGCTGAGGTTAAGGACCTTTCCCGCTGCATTAAAGGTGGTGGTTGGCCATTGGAGAGGCTGACAGCGGGATCTAGCTCCGGGGCGGACATGGGCCGGACGCGAGCGTGACTGGCTCAGACGCAAATCCGACTCAAATTTTGGACGGAAATGGGTATGCAGACAGAAAACGTCGCCGCGTTGGGTCGTGGTTTTTGTTATTTTGATGTGATCCAAATTCATATAAAGATAAAGGCTAACTTCGAGGCGAAGCGGAGGCCCGTCGTCGGGAGGCTTGGGTCGTTGTCGAGTCGGACTGCACCCGACTTAGGGTTTTACCACCATATATTCATCTTGTAAGCCGCCGGTTGGGATAAGTCGCAAGTTGTAAATCTCCGGTGTTTGTAACCTCACCCGATATAGTTAAGTATTGCTGGCTGGCGCCCGTGGTTTTTTCTCCTCCATTGTTGGAGGGGTTTTCCACGTTAAATCTTGTGTCCCCGTTGGTTGATCTTCCGCTTCATCGTTTATAACAGTTTTGGCCCACGGGAATAGAAACAGACAGTTCCAAACCAAATGAGTCGACGTTTTGGAGTTGCCCTAACACGAAGGATACATTACCCGTGGACTTCTAATATTACCTTTCACGAAATCTATTCCTTTCCCCGTGAATCTAGGGATTCTAGTGATATCCTTCTTTTTTACATGGATAACCAAACCTAGTAACGGGCATTTGGATAGTATACTACCACAAGTAGCACATTGGTAACGGGGGAAGACGTTTTGCCTCTGGAGCTCATCTTCTGCTGGTCAATTTTTTTAAAAGAAAATATTTCAAAAATTTGGTGACGAAACTTATAAATGTTTGTTCAATACATGCCAAGTTTCGTGATGAAATGACACATGTGGTGCTCAGTGCAAAAATAACAAAATCAATGCTTAAAAATCTATTTTTGAAATCCTATTTTGACCACTGATTTGTCTTCTTTACACACAACCGCCATATATCATTTCATCTCGAAACTTGGTACGTATGTAAAACATTTGGATATGTTCGTTTCCAAGTCTATTTTTATTTTTTACTCAACCACGAGCATATGAGTTGGGAGTCAATTTAAATTTCTGACTGGTAAATGGTAATGGGCTTTTGAATTGTACTATCAGGCATAAATTGGCATAAGCCTCTCCGTCTCGCCGGCCGCTCAACCATCCTACCAGCCATGGATCACACCGCGGAGCACCTCGACCCCGCCACCCCGGCATCCGCACCCGCCTCCGTAGCCGAGGTCAATGCGTGGCTGGCTTCCCTGGCCGCGGAGGGGGGCGGAGTGGGAGGGAGAGGCGGTGGTGGGGCGGTTGCCTCGGAGCTGTCGCTGGGGCCCGACCCCACGCCCCGCGGGGTGTCATACCTCCGCGCCCTCGCGGCGGCATCGCAGGCGCGCTCCCGTGCGGCGGGGATCGCGGCCTCGGGGCTGCGTGCGCAGGCCGCGGAGTACCGGGCCGAGGCGGCGCGCCTGCGGGAGGCGCTGGAGCGGGCCGGCCTCGCGCGGGACGCGCTCCCTCCGCCTGCTGCCTCGGCCGCGCGCGCCGTCGCTGCTGTCGCGAACCTCCTGGCCATCCGCGACACCGAGATGAGCAGGTGACTCGCGGCTAGGGTTCTGAGTTTCGTTTTGTTTTCTCTCGTCGACTTATTGGGTGTTAGATCTAGGCCTCTGATGGGAAAAATTGTTCATGGTTTCTGATCTTAACCTCGAAACTGAATGAACTCCGATGAATGTGCCATTTCAGTGAGGGTGTTTGCGGGAGTTGTCGGTGTTTTAGCCGTATAGAAAAAATCAGGCCTGTAAACTCCCTGCTAGCTTTGCGTTTGAGCTTCCTTGTCCAGACTGCGCATTACTTCAACATTCTGCAGCTTTATCTTCAAAATTGGTCAGGCCTGGCTTGATCTCTGAACATACTCGAACCCAGCCCGACCGAGCTCCGATTCAGGCTCAAGCTTGGAACACTGTAACATTCATAGTGGGGAATCCTGAATATTGGTTGTTGATCCAGTCGAAGCAATTTGCATAGTAGTGGGAAAATGCACAGTATCAATCTGAGACAACGGCACCAAAATAACACGAAAACAACTTACAAAAAAGACGAAGAAATAAGAAGGCTTTAACTGTTTAAATAAAGCTAGGGATTTGACTAGCAAGTACAAAGTAACAATCTACTCGACCGAGGGGTTTCTGAGAGATGGACCTGGTAGAAGCAGGGATGCTCTGATGCACAAAGACACATATGACATGAGGAAAGGGTGTGGTTGCTTTCAGTGAGGGTAGGATAATAGTGTTTGGAAAAAAAGGCGTGCCTTGGGAAGCACAAATGAATATAAGCTGGGGAAAGCAATTAAGGTGAGCCTATGCATATGAACAATTATCGAGCCTAGCTCTTTCAAAGGATTGGAGTCTGGTGCAGGCTGGGCCTTCTCTTGGTCTGAGATAAGGTTGAGCTTGGGTCGTATCTGATATTTATCTTGGCAACCGTACTGAACGGAGGGTATTAATGTTTGGGGGTAGTCGGGAGTATGCAGGTGATTCTCGGTGCTTCAGTTTTTCTTATAAGTTTGAAATGGTGGCTTTGCAGCTTTGTGGTCGCCAGTGCAGATTTGTGGCTGAGGAGAGCAGAAGTGGAGGAGAAGAGGGACAAAGTGCATAAAGAGTCAAAGGCACTTCTTGATTACACAAGGAAGGCCATCACCAAGCTTACTGAGCTCAAGAAGTGAGTTGATAATTGCTCTTTATTAGCTACATAAGGATTACCTACCAATTATCACCACCTAGATCTTCTGAGAAAAATGTAACCTACAATAATGTATTTGCAGGATGCTGGAAAAATTTAAAAATGATGTTGAGAAGCAACAAGTGGAGCAAATGACAGACTGGCAGACAAAGCTGGTCATGATGGACTCAAAGGAACGGCAATATGTCCTCCAGGTCTCAAATTACAAGGTAACTGGTATTTCTGGCAAGTTGTTTAATCCGAGTATGAAATCAGGACATCTTTTGTTCATAGATAACTTCCTTGATTGACAAAAAAGTGTGGCTAAGAAAAGTTGGCCACAATTGTGGCAAGATTTGGCAAAAAGTTGACTCTATGACACACAAACCATAGGAATATTATAGCCTGGCAAACTGTGGCCGGAAACCAAACAGGCTCTTAGTTCTTGATATCGACCTGCTATATTTGGCCCTCTACTCCGTAACAAGCTTGTATCGAGTATTGACATCATGCACTGCTCTAAAGCCAATGGTGTTCTCTATAAACTGTCAACTCTGGCATCTTAAAAGTTCCTTGTGTTAGTGATTTATAAAGGGTGTAAATGTATGTTTGTCAAAATGAATGTAGCACTTCCGAATCAATTCTGTCAGTGTATTTGTCAACTTGAAGAGGCAGAGTGTCAAATCCTGGATGGGTCTGACATGGAATCGGACGGGATCAAGTACAGAGAATTGTGGAAATGGTAAGAACAGGAAGAATGAGAAATTGAAAATTTTGATATAGTTACAACATTTTGGCAGAAATGATTGATACCCCTCTCCTCTGGTTACAAAGGCTTATATAGCCTAAGGATTAGAGACTTAACCTGGACACAAATGTAAAAGCAGTAAAAAGGTGAAAACAGACAGCTGTAGATCAGGTTCTTCTCATGCTAGCCCTCCAATCTTCTCCTTCTAGCACCTGACATTCCATCCCTCTTGAAAACACGCTTGTCTCCAATTGTGGTGCATCACGGAGTTGATGCTCCTATGCGAATATTTAGTTTCAAGGAGGCATACTAAGGAGCGACATAATCTCTAGTGTATCAAGATAATCAACAATGTCAGATCACCAAATTGTTATGAACAGGTTGATACCCAGTGGTACTGATTTGAGCAGTAATAAAGAGTGCAATATCCTGTGTTCCCTTATTGGCTTTGACTGTGTGTCGAAGAAAGTTCAGGACTCTAGGAGCAGAGATGATTCACATGACCAACGTCACTGCCATCAACAGTTGGATGATTTTGGTCACCAACTTGGCTTTTGTCAGTGTCAGGCGCATAGGGGGCTTCTGTGGTGGTTGCTGCAGGAGAAACACCGATGGAAGTAGCGGTGACGAAGGCAGCAGGGGTGGTGGTCGCTGCAGCTGGAAGGCCGCTCGTGGGCACAGTGACGACGGCAGCGGTGGTGGTGGTTGATGCAGCAGGAAGCCTGCTCGGGGGCGTGCTGACAACGACGACATCGATGGCGGCGGCGGTGGACTTTGAGATGAAAACGAATGCCAGGGTGCGGATCAGAGAGGTAGGGGCAGTGGAGGAACTGGGTGGAGCAGCTTCGGGGGCAGCAGAGGTCAGACCAGGCGAGGAGTCAAGCCACAACTTAACCTTCTCCTTCCCCATTCGATCTTCCTCCTGCTTAATTGGATGTTTGAGCTGCTTTCTGTCCAACCTTTCCTGCTTCACGCTCTGGCAGAGCCGCCCCATCTTCAGATCGAAAGAATGTCCAGGAAGAGACGAAAATCCAGCACCATAACTTGGAACTACACTGGAAGAAGCCACACCACCATTTCAGCCACCATTACTCAGGGGACAGTCGACAGGACGGCGAGAATTTGCGCACGGCCATTTCCTCGAACACCATATGCCCACAGCCTCGATGTGCATACCGAGGCTTCCCTCCAGAAGAAGAACGCCATGCTGCAGGGTGGTCATGGTCGACCATGATCCTTATACGTCGACACTCGATTTTGTGGATGGGATTTGGATCGAGGGTTTACAGCCAAATACCAACCCTAACCAAAATTTCACCCAGATCATCTGTTGCCAGGAAAGGAGAGGTTCTCATGCCATTTGTTAGATCCCGGATGGGTCTTACATGGAATCAAGGGGGATGAAGCACAAAGAATTGGGGAAAGCAGGAGAACTATGTATATATTACATATGTATAGTGATATAATTCAATAGTTTGGCAGAAATGATTGATACCCTTCTTCTCTGGTTACAAGGGCTTATAAAGCCTAAGGATTACATAGACTTAACTTGGACGCAAAAGTAAAAGCAGTAAAAGAGTGAAAATAAAGACGGCCGTATATCAGGTTCTTCTCATCATAGCCATCCAATCATCTCCCTTATCTTCTCCCTCTAGTACCTGACACACAGGTCAGAGGCATATTTAAAAGCCAGTGTTCCGGTGTGGGCTTTGCATTTCAGCTAGTTTTGTTTGTTCATTGTTGCTTTTGAGGGATTTGTTTCCTGACAAGGATGAAACTTCTACGTACCAAGGTGCTCGACATGGTAAATACCACTGGGAGGATGGCCAGGTGACTGTCTGCTTGGTTTGGGGTCATAGATGTCACGAGAGAGATGAACCTTGGGGGAGGGAGATACCAGATTAGATTCGTATTGCTTGAGTAGGAAGATACAAGATCTGGCTTTATATAGCCGGTTGGGTACAGATTGAAAATAACAAACTCCAATCTGTAATTGAACATAATCCATAGCTGCGCGATGGATAGACTACTTGATATCTTTCCTATAACTAACTGAAAGTGTGGATGCCATACTTGGCTAACCGTAGTCCGAAAGTCCACACCCCCTAATCTACACCCATGACAGAAACCTGTCATAAGATTTAATAGGCAAGCCTTTGTAGAGGTGGAATATGGTGCTGCTAGTGATCACTTCTCATTCCCTGGTGGAATTAACATGGCTTTGATATTTTCACCCAGACATGAGAATTGTGTGATGGGACCAAAATTTACTTATGCATGTCGGACTGATGAACTGAGACATTCAGCTACAGTACTATAATATTTTCATCCAACTAATAGTTGGAACTTGGGTTCACATATTTTCTTGATAATTGATATGCTCATGCATCATCTGTTTCCAGTATTGTGATTTTTAGCTAGTGATATACTAAGTTATACTCCGTATCATCATAAATTGAGAATTCATCAAGGTCCGATGTTGTTAATTTTTACTACTCCCTCAGATCCAAAATAAGTGTCGCAGTTTTGAACTGGGATGGATTAGTTCAAAACTGTGACACTTATTATGGATCGGAGGGAGTACAAAATATTGGTTCTAAGGTTCAGGCAGAAGTCAGATTCTTATCTCAGCAATGCTCTAGTTTCAGCAAAAAGCAGATGCTTGTCAGTCTTTACGTTTGTGCCTTAGCTATCTGAGCTATCCGTGCCCCTTTTGGGGCCAACTTTGCGGTGTACTTGGTAACAGTGTCATCTGATTAGGAAATATACTTTGGTACCTTTAGATTCACTGTCTCCTTTTTTCTACCAGGCAATGCTTAACCGAGTGGGATATACCCCAGAAATCAATCATGGTGTGTTGATGGAAATGGCAGAGCATAAGAAGGATCTTGAAAGGAAGACTAAACCCATTGCAGACACATTACGAAGCTACCAGGATTTGCCTCCAGTATGCCTTTTGCCTTCTGTTTTGTTCCTTTTACTTCCGATGGAATCCTTTGCTTATTCTTGGTAATCTCTGGCAACTGTAATCAGGATAAAGCTCTAGCCGCGCTAGCTATAGAGGACAAAAAGAGGCAGTATGCAGCTGCAGAGAAGTACCTTGAAGATGTGCTGCAATCTGCTTTAACAACACCTGGTCTATGATGTTCGGTTAATTAAATGCAAAGTTCTATTTGGTGTCTGATATCTTATCATCGACCGATGTTGTAATGGTCGTCGGTTTGTTGTAATTGTAAATTGGTTCTGTATTATTGTAAAATCCCTATTGATTTCCATCATCTAATGCTGTAGCTCAGTTTGACAATTTTACTTACTCTGGACTGGCTGGTAGATCAGTTTTGGAGCTGATTAGCTGTAAGGGCATCTCCAAATGTGTCCGTTTTGTTCCGTTTGGGTGGTCCGCGGACAAGAAAGTAGCCTGTGTTCGTTTGGGGTGGGGGTTGAACCCAACGGCCCGCCGCATTTTTTGCCCCTGGTCCGGGCCTGGCCATTCTTTTTGCCCCAATTTTGCACAAATTTACAAAGAAATATCAAATAGATAGTACACAAAATACAAAATAGATAAACAACATGGTTCATAATTTTACAACATAGTTTGCACAGTAAAAATAGAATAAAATAAACAACATAGTTTGCACAATGAAATAAAATGGAGAGAAGACACTACTGGTTTCCTAGGTGAATTCACATATGCTTAACCAAATCATTCTGAAGTTGATCGTGGATCCGTGGGTAGCTTTATGATGCATCTAAATTCCCACCCATGGTCGAAGACCATATTGTCATCACGCTCATCCTAACCGATTATGTTGTCCATGATCACACAAACGGTCATCACCTCCCACATGATCTCCTTCTCCATGTTCTAGCAGGGTGCCGAACAATAGCCCAACGAGATTGAAGCTCACGAAATGCTCGCTCCACATCCTTCCTAGCGGCCTCTTGTTGTTGAGCAAACCGACGAGTTTTCTTGTCATTAGGATTGCGGATTGTCTTCACAAATCTAGACCATGAAGGGTAGATGTCATCGGCTAGATAGTATCCCCTGTTGTATGGGTTTCCATTGATCTCAAAGTTGACCATTGGAGCACTACCCTCGGCAAGCCTAGCGAATACCGGATATCACTGAAGCACGTTGATATCATTATGAGATCCTGCCATGCCGAAAAAAGAGTGCCAAATTCAGAGATCTTGAGATGCCACGCTTCAAGTATGACGGTGCACTTTCCTACATGTCCTGCTACTGCCCCTGCCAAGTAAAAGGACAATTCTTCCACTCCTAATGCATGCAGTCTATGCACCCAAGCATTCCAGGAATGGCTGTTTTCCCTGTCACGGTTCAACGTCGGCGCACGCCCAATAACGGACCCTACATGCCGTCAAAGTCCACTCTCATTCAAGTTGTGGATGACAGGATGAGAGTTGCCGCGACCCCCTTTGTATGGGTTTCCATTGATCTCAAAGTTGACCATTGGAGCACTGCCCTCGGCAAGCCTAGCGAATACCGGAGATCACTGAAGCACGTTGATATCATTATGAGATCCTGCCATGCCGAAAAAAGAGTGCCAAATTCAGAGATCTTGAGATGCCACCGCTTCAAGTATGACGGTGCACTCTCCTACATGTCCCTGCTACTGCCCCTGCCAAGTAAAAGGACAATTCTTTCCACTCCCAATGCATGCAATCTATGCACCCAAGCATTCCAGGAATGGCTGTTTTCCCTGTCACGGTTCAACGTCGGCGCACGCCCAATAACGGACCCTACATGCCGTCAAAGTCCACTCTCATTCAAGTTGTGGATGACAGGATGAGAGTTGCCGCGACCACCCAAATGTCGGTATCATCGTCAGATGACTCATCTGAAGTATCGATGAAATGAGAGTAGCAGAACTCGTCCCCGCTATCCATCTACACGATAATCGACAATAAATACATACCTAGCCTTTGCAAACGAAGAACAGGAAGATCCCCATACCTGGCCCGGCTAGGCAATCCATCGAATGGCTTGGCTGCATTGGAGTTCGACGGCGAGGCCGAGCCAAAGGTGGCGAGAAGGGAGCTGTCCTGGCGAGAAGGTTGATGTCCCGCCTCCCCGCAGCGATCACATGGGTAGCGACGCGGTAGTCTAGCCGCTGCCACGGCCGGAGGACAGAGGGTGTCCGCGGGTCGAGAGATTCTCCGGGACCGACAAAAACGTCCTAGCGTGGGCCGATCAACAGAGTCGGGGCACCGCCGTGGAGACTAGATATGGCCGCGGCGGGTCAGAGGGACGCAGCGACAATGGACCACGCGGCAACACCGGCGAGGAGGAGGGGGCGCTCGGGATTGGAAGAGGGGTGGGAGGGAGGGGTTTGTGTAGCTGTCAACCGGGCCTGGGGCGGACACGGGAGGACAAAGGCCGGACGTTGACACTGTCCGTTTCACCCCAAACCCGGACCAAACTTGAGCCGGATTTGGGGCGAAAACCGACATGTCCGCCCTTGCCTGTCCATTTGCGGTGGGCTGTTGGAGCATTCCTCTGTGCGCACTGACAGAAACAGACGGGACGTGTCCATTTGCGGAGTTTCGTTGAAGATGCCCTAACACCCCAGCCACTCTGGGGCTAGCCCTAGTTACTCGTGGCTTCTCTCTAGGCTCCAAATTGGACACAATGGTCCGACTTCGAACGATTCAGTGCACGTACCGTCACTAAAGGAATTTTTGTCCCATTCAACACTTGCTAAAATTCGATCAAGTTTCGTATATGTTGGAACCTCTCTACGATTCGCCCATGTAAGCTGTCTGCGAGAGAGAATTTTTCTGGTATGTCCAAGCTATCAATAATAACATTGAAGACAAAAGGCGAGCAATGATTAAAATTGTTATTGTTCTTTTCTTCTTTCTTTTGGAAGAATACTTGAATCACCTCCTTCCAGCGTAGGAAGTGGTTCCGATTCACACATGCGGTGTCATTGGCGACTATTTACTCATAATCCAATTTGTATTTTGGATGAAATTTCGATTAGTCTTTGGATACAAATCGTGCCGTGCCATCTACCGTGGGGAAGGAAGCGAGGGTTGGAAGCGGTTGCACGTCCGGCGAAGGGAGAGTCGGCGATGTGTGGAAGCCAGCGAACACCGGAGGGGACAGTGTTGGTGGTGGAGGGGCTTGGAGCGGGAGAGCAGCCATTCTCCTGTTTTTTTTCTTCATAAATTCTTACGGTAGGGTCTTTGGATCTAGCCTTGCTGTTTCTCATACAAAAATATTTTATTTCCTTTCTTATACTGAACTGTTCATATTCCAAAAGAATGGACTAAATCATCCAGTACACCTCTCCCCTTTGTATCTGCTAGTTGAATCACTTCTACTGTGACTTACACTCCTCCTGGGACCCAATCGCCCTCTTTGGGTCAGTGCAGTAATCATAGATCTTGGCACCGCCGTCACTAGGTGAGCTCTGGTAGCACATCTTGGAGTTTGGAGTGCAGGGGGTGACCTTGAAGTTCCGGAAGTAGGCTGTGAATGGCGCTAGTGACCAGTCGGTCTTGACCCGCCCGCCCTGCGTCGCCCAGTCGTCGGCATCCCAGAGAGTGCAGTACACCCTCATTGGTTGATAGTTCGGGTATGGGGCACCATTCATTATTTGTTTTTTGATATGCCGGATCACCTTGTTATCAGCCAGGATTCTGCAACACAACAATATCCATATGAGCTATATGTAGAGGCTTAGTTCTTGCAAATAGTAGATTGAACAATGTGTACTATCCTTGACATATAAACCTTTTCGTTCTAAGTAATACGTATGCAAATAAAATGTGAGCAGCGATGTTGTATCTACGTGGAGTGGTACTCACTGGATGAAATCTTGGGTCCAAATGATGCTGTAGGTGTGGAAGTCCTTGGTGGGATCAAACGAAAGCCGGTACCCCTTCTCTCTGCTGCCTTTCCCCCTGGCGTACAGGTTGGTGTGCATGGTGTAGGGGTTGTTGGTGGAGTTCCCCAAGAACTCGATGTCGATCTCATCATGGAATTGCCATGATCCCTCAGACATCATCTATTCCCAGATTCCAATGCAAGATAAACAGTTAGTCTAAAGGATTCACTAACGACATGGACGTTAATCAGTCCATTATTTGGCCACTTACATAAAGTGTGGTCACGGTGCCGGCTGAGTTCCCGGGAACGAGCTTGATGTCAATGTCAAACCTCCCGAAGAGATACTTGCTTTTCGAGCGGACTGCCGATGTCGAGTAGCGATCGAGATTCAGCTCGATAGTGCCGTCAGGGCTAGCCTTGGACTTGCCCCATAGGATATCGAATTCGTCGGCGGTGACCTGGGGGATGGTTAGGGTAACGAGGTAGAACGCCGCTAGGGAGGCTAGGAGATAAGCCCTAGCCTGGCCCATGGCTTCTGGTGGTGTGAAGAGTGAACTCGGAGTGCAGTGTGAGTGTGCCTCTTGTCGATGGTATGGGTGCGCTTATATAGACAAAGGTCTGTATAGGGGAGATTAATTTGTCCAAGTCTAAGCCAGATGAACCTAATAATAATAATTCTTGGAAATGTAAGAAGCTGGAGAGAACCGTTTGGCGAAGGGGCCAAGGGGGCATAAAAAGATTGATGGAAGTGGGCTTCAGTTCAAGCTTGAACAGCAACCGAGTTGAGTTGACTAATTGTTCTAGGAATCTATCACAGCACCAATCTGTGAGCCGCCCTAACATGGCTTCTGGCACTGACTAAGTTAGTTCTTCCAAACCCTCGTGTCATTAGATCTACTATAGGGAAGTGAAAGCATAAAGTCAGTGATTATTTTCAGTTACTTCAGCACGCAGCCACGGTTAGGCATCATCTGCTGCAGTTCCAAGTTCTCAGTATTCAGTTACTGTCAGATTTGTGCAGTTTCAGACTTCCAACTGCTTGTTCGGTGGATCCTGACAAAGGTGTTGTGTTCATGAGATTGTGTAATATTTAGGTGTTTATAGATAAATCTTCGAAGGGAGTATGAAAAATAGCCAACTAGACGTTAGTATCTAGTAGTTGGTTGATGTAACGATTTTCTTTAAGAATGATATTCAGTTCTACTCCCTCTATTCCGATTTTGTTGTCTCCATTTGTATATAAATTTGTACTAGCTTAGCTCTCCCTCCGCGTCAAGAAACTGGAAGTCAAAAGGTCAGCAAGTCAGCTACGTATAACGAGGTCCTGCACAAAAAGGAATAATCAAACGAAAAATTATTACATAGAAGTTTTTGATTTAGCAGTTGCATGTGGGTTCATTTTTCTCCATGGAGATAGTTGAATTAAGCTCTCAAAACTTGCAAACAGTTGGCAGATTCATGTACTAGTCTCAGCATGACTCACTATGCATCTATGCTTTCAGTTGCTGAAATCAACTCTCGGGACAAAGTCAGCCAGCTGATCTGGTCTGCGTGCTCAAGGCCAAGTCATACCAGCGCTTGTTTGATCTAGATATGAAGTTCTGCAGTGTCAGAATTATCTTATAGACCATTGCATCTTATAAAGCATTTACATTAGACCTTCCTTTGAGTTGTTTTTAGAACAGATTATGCCCTGAAGCTGCATCAAGCAACACCAAGTCGTTGATGAGTGGTCATACCAATCCAGCCATATTTTTCTTCAGTTTACAGAAGAAAAAAAACTACATACATCTCTCGGCAGTTTTTTCACGGTTAAAGCATTTCATTGTACCATTTTTATACAAATCCAGTTCCTTTTGTACATGATGGCAAATATGCACAATTTCTAGTACAAATATTGGACTGATCCTACACCCAACCAAATATAATGGTTCAAGTTTCTTACTGGTCGGTGTTTGTGTTGAAGACCGTGAAGCTTCCGTACCTCAAATACAGGTCACATGGCTGTACTTTGTCGAGGTGCATATGTCTACGCTCTAATTAATGGCCACCCTTTTTTTCAACTCCTACATGCGACCAGATGAACATACCTAGAGATCGCATCGATTCCCTGCTGCCGAGATTTAGATCTGTAATTTTTAAAGGCTCTGATTCTGAATTTGGCAATGTCAATGCCAAGGCACATGAGAGGTGTCTGAGATCATTTTTTTGATGGAGTACTCTTGACACTTGACAAACGGTGTGTTCAAATGGAGCAGGGCAGTACACACATTTAATACCTCACTTGGAACCCATGAACTTTTGACCCACTGCTTGAGGGCAGCTCCAACGGCCGACTCAAATGGATACAAAATGTGTCGGTTTTAGTACGTTTGGGTGGGAGAAAGTTCAAAACAAATCTTGAACTTATAGACCAAAGATAAATGGAATCCTGAACTTTGAATCCAAAAATTGGTACTCTGAACTGTCAATCCCGGTCTATTTCAGACCCTAGACATGTTTGGCACATTGGGAATACTTCAATCCCGGCCGGGAAACGTTCTTTCTTCTCTCACTGACGATTCAGCCCTCATGTCATATTCATCCTCTTTCTAGATCTCCATCGCAGCCGCCGGTGTTTGTTGTCCCCAATCGATGGTATCTTCCAGCGGCCAGGAGCCAGGCCGGACTTCAGGGTGGTCAACCCAGCGGTGAGGCAGCGTCCCAAGACCTGGGCCTCGACGCGCAGCCTGGCGTTGGCAAGCGCCGCAGCGACGGCGGCGAAGTCCGGTTGCCGCACGGACGACGTCCCCGTCCACCACGGTGCACTGCTCTTCGAGGGGCCGCTGCTCCTTCCTTCCGTGACTACTGCTCGGGTTGGATCCTGCCTCGCCGCCATGCGCTGATGCTAGTCGCGCTCCTCCTGCCGACATTTTTTTCCAAACGTCTCCCCCAGGGGAGCCGGGTTCCTTTATTAAGAATAACAAAACAAGGTTCAGGCAAAGAAACATAAAGACAAAAAGAAAAAACCTACTCTATCAGGAGCAGGGTAGAGCACTACTACCAGATTTTTTGCAAACCCAGAGACACGAGACACGCATAGATGCAAATTGGCCACCAGGGACCAACCAGCAGTATACGAGCGCTGGGAACGCAAAACAACAAGCTAGGAAGAACTTAAACCTAGAAACGAAAACCAACAAGGCTAACACAGCCCTCGGCCAAACTTCTTAGCGCCACAAACTTTTAACTCCCTAGCATGGAGCAGATTACAAGTTCCTGCAAGAGGAAAACCACCAAGAGAAGCCACACAACTATTGTAGACCTTTACATCTTCAACCCATCATCGGTTGCCACCGATCGTCTCATCATCTGACTTCTCATTTTCCAACCTTAGTTGCGAGTTGCTGTTCACTCCATGCATCTTCATTGCAAGCTCTTGAATCCTAGCTGCTCCTTCTTCTAGCACCTGCTTGTCACCATCCTTCTGCAACCCTGCCCAGTATCGCAAAAAAGCACACATGTAGCAGATGAGCTCAACAGGTGAGGATATGTACTTTTTCTCAAAGCAGGCATTATTTCTGGTTTTCCCGATTGCCCAGCAAAATGCAGCGACACCAATAATATGAATGTTTGTCCCATAGGGGAAAAACTTTGCAACCCACCAGAAATACTGAGTAAAACATGTTGGCCTAGTTTTGGCACCAATAGCAGAGCAAACAACACTCCACATGTACACGGCCGCAGGGCAACAAAAGAACATGTGAGAGATGGTTTCATTAGCAGGACAAAACCTACAAGTATAATCCCCTACCCATTTTCTTTTTTTCATATTATCTTTTGAAGCAATTGCGTTGTGTCTGATTAGCCAGAGCCAAATTTTAATTTTGAGGGGAAGTCTCGATTTCCAGAGTTGTCTAAATGATCTGTCAATTCCCACAAGGACAGCTTCCATCTAGGTCTATCAGGACCATCACCTAAAACAACTCTCATCATCTTGCTACGTAGATTAGACATTTGATGCTGCAGAGGACCATCAAGCCACCATCTAAATTGCAGTAGCCAACCTCTATCTTTCATTTCTCTGACAGTAACAATTTGTGTGGTGCAGATGCTGTAGAGTTGAGGGTACTGATCACATAAGGGATCAGTACGACACCAGGCATCGTGCCAAAAGTCAGTTTCTCTCCTCCATCAACAACCATCACCCTCCCCCTGCATATACAGGTTCTTAATTTTAAAGAGATCTTTCCGGACAACAGAATCGTTTTGTTTCACAATATTTTGCCTTCACCAAAGACTGCCACAAACCTTCCTCTTTCTCTAGTCTCCACTACCACTTGCACAAGAGACTGACATTGAACAGTTTTAAATCCTTGATCCCCAAACCACATTTAGATTTAGGTTTATTGATCAAGCTCCATTTAACCATATAGTACTTCTTCTTCTGAGCAGTGCCTTGCCATAAGAACTTCCTCATGATTCTAGTCATGCTTTCAAGATTTGGCTCAGGAAACAGGTACATAGAGAAATGATAAATTACCAGACTGCTAAGCGATGATTGTATCAAAATGAATCTGCCACCAATGGAAAAATTACTCCCTTTCCAGCCCTGGAGCTTTTCCCAAACTTATCATTCAGAGGTTCCAAATCAGCAACATGCAGTCTAGAGCCCAGACTGGCACCTCCAAATACTTCATGGGCCAACCCCCAATTGGCAATTAAACATGTCCGCATACCGCAGTACTTTTTTATGTATCATCCAGAACCATCATAATTTCACTTTTCAGAAAATTGATCTTAAGCCCAAACATAGCCTCAAACAGATATAATATTAGCTTCAAATGTCTAGCTTGATCGACATCATCTTGTATGAACAATATTGTGTCATCAGCGTACTGAAGATAGCAACACCTTTCTCAATTAGATGGGCGCCAAGCCAACCCACTTGACCAGCTATCTGTGCTTGATGAACAAGTTTCGCCAGCCCTTCAGCCGCCAGATTAAACAGGAACGGCGAGAACGGATCTCTCTGCCTAACTCCTCTCTGACTACCAAAATCTCTGCCTCTGGTGCTATTTATTTTAACACACAGAGTTCCATCTTTCATAATTTACTCGATTAGCCTGCGCCAGAGTTGACTAAAACCTTTCTGAGACACACAATGGAGTAAGTATGCCCAGTCAACCTTGTCATATGCCTTCTCGAAGTCGATCTTCAACACAACGCCATGCTGTTTTTTCCTTCTTGATTCATGCAGAATTTCGTGAAGAGACATCACTCCATCCATTATGTTACGCCCTTTGATGAAAGCAGTCTGACATTTAGATATCAGTTTATCCATGAAAGGCTCCACACGAAGGGTGGCCACCTTTGTTATGATTTTATAGATGACTTGTAACAGACAAATCGGTCCTCCTGCTTGACATGAGCAACAAAACAAGAACCGCCTCCGTGCTCGAATATGCTTGTCCCATGGCGTCCATCACCACAGCGCTATGCCCGATTGATTTTCCAAGAGGCTAGCTAGCTACGTATTTAATTCGATTTGGTCGATTTCTTCTGGCTAGAGTCCTGGTAGGAACGTCGATGTGGCCGAGTCGCCGGAGTTGATAGCGGAGAAAGGGTTGCAAGAGAAATATGGGGTCGCAAGAGAAATATGGGGCAGAAAAAAGGTTGAAGATAGATATGACAAGTGGGCCCATGCTATCAGTGAGAGTAGTAATTTTGAGTTTTTTTTCTGGCGTGCAAAAACTGTACATGGTTTAGATTAGACCGAGATTAACATGTCCAGAGTGTCAATTTTCGGGATTCAAAGTTCAGGGTTTCATTTATCTTTGGTCTATAAGTTTAAGGTTTATTTTGGATTTTTTCCTTTTTAATTACAAGGTAAGATATCAGAAATTCGCTCAGGCAAGGAATCGAACTCTGGTGGGATGCTGCACCACCACAGGGCTAACCACACCCGAGTATACTACTCTAAATCGTAAATTTCGTTGTGCTTGGTACCGGAAAGATTTGGTATATTTCTTTGCCGATGGGTCCGGAGTGGAGGCTCCTCTGAGTCGTCTCCTTTAGAGCAGCTCGGTAACATGGTTTTCCAATATCAACGCATTTGCATCGGTAGTATGTGATGTGCTCTCGCCTCGGCAAGCACATCCACTCTCTTAAGACTAGCCATAGTGGGAGTAACATAGGTAGTATCATGCATGCCACGTTGCCAAAAAGATGACGTGTCACTGTAGTTAATGAGGAGAGAGATGGTAGTGGTATCATATGTAGATACCGTAACATAACGGATTCCAAGATAAGATGTGTGTGCAACCTAATAAATACACTAGTATATGATACCACAAATATGTTACTACCCACTATGGAACTAGTAACATAGACTAGTATCATATGCATGATACTAGTGTATGATACTCCCCACTATGGCTAGTCTAACACTACCCATGGTTTACAATATAGTGTCACGAAAAGATGTTTCTATCTTTAATATTTTTTTATCACAAACCCCACTGAATGTTAGTTTGAGAAGGGATTTAACTTGCAATAAGTGGATTAATTGGGTGCACTTCACCAAATACTGATGATGGTATAATTTTCTAATGAGCCGGGTATTTTTTTTTGGAATCAAGCTCCGTATCTTCTCGGTGCAATCTATGTACGCTAACGTCATTAATGATCACACTAATTTTCTTCGTAAGTACCTGTGGAAATTGAAGGTGCCTTTTTAGATAAAGATTTTATGAGGTTCCTGAATAGAAATGTTTTACTTATTAAGAATATTCTGGATAAAAAAATAAGAATGGGTTTACAAAATGTTGCTTTTTGCATGAGAGGAAACCATTGAGCATTGTTTTCTCTCATGTCGTTTAGCTCGCCTTTTGTGGCGCATAGTTCATATTAATCATAGTCTTCACCAAATATTGTCAGAAATATGTGTAGAAATTGGTTGAATGTAATCGACAAAAAACTAAGACTAGAATATGCATAGGTGTTTCAACATTTTGTTGGTCGATATGGAATAACAAAAATAACATTAAGAAAACAAGATCTTTTCACCTTTTGCAGGTTATTCATATGGCCAAATATTGCATTCACCTGTGGTCTTTCGTAGTCCAGTCGGATCAACGTGAATGTATGGTTTCTAGATGCAACCGTCTAGTGATGGTTGCTCACGATATTTTCAATCGAGCTGACTGGCGGCATAGTAGTAGCTAGAATACAAGATGTATATGTGCTATATGCTTGATCTTTTTTGTTGGCTAATTCATGTATTGAAATTATGTGATCCTTGAATTGTAATGAATTGAATGATGGATTTAGTAGTAAAGATGGCTATGTGTATCGATTGACGCGAGACCAGGGTTTTACTCCCCTTTTGAGAAAAAAAAGAGTATCAATGTAAAGCGATTATTATAACCTCGTAAGCACACAGACCATAAACACATTATTTGCATGACTGGCTGTGTAAGTTTACATATGAACGCGATTACATTTTATTTGGGTGTAGAAGAAAGTGCATGACTTGCATGATGATGTATTTTCATTTTAAGTATCTGTGGAACCAGTCGAGCATCAAGGCAAGCGCTTGTTCAGCTGTTTTGACTGCGAACGGGTCGGTAGCATTGTATCTACAAGCAAAGCCATGCGCAACTCCTGGAAAGATCTCTGCATAGTAGGGAATCTGCAACAAGCGAAGTCCTATAAGGCTCAGTTTTTCCTTTTTGCCAAAGAACATGGAAACTTGGTTCATGTTAATTCGTCGCAAACAAAAAATATATTTGATCATGTTAAACTGCAAGTAAGTATCCTAGAGCCTCACTTCTCCAGTTGATCTACAGCTACATGTCTACTACTTGGTTGTACAATTGTTAACAAGCCAAATGTTTGATAACAGCTAAACCTATCAAACTATAACCAGATGTGTTTACTGTTTATGTCTTAGTTATTCCAATTGAATATGTTCCATCTTTTCAAACTGAGTTATAGGCTTTCATGCATAGCATAGGGCAACAAGGCAAGTACACACATCCTGCATTCCCTGTTAATTATTCCATTCAGATGTCTGTAGAACAGAATCACAAGGAACTCACCCCATTTCTTTGACGCAAGGTATGCACAAGTTGATACACCAATTTTGGCGGTGTAGTAGTGTCATTCTGAGCTCCAAGAATCTCAATGGGGTGCTGGACCTCTGAGTGGCAATGATCTTAGAATCAGAACACATGCCTCTCTCTTCACCGGCAAGAGTACGAAAAGATTAGAAAAAAAATTCACCTGTCATATCGTCAGCGGTGACTGCTGAAGGATGGGAGATGACAATCGCTTCTACCTCGTTCGTCTTCGCCACTTCTACCGCGAATTTCCCTGTTATATATTCAGTACAGGAAGAGAGCATAAACCAAAAGTTTGTCCTGGAAAAAATGGGTACGAAGTCAAACTAATCCTGTTCAAGGAATTCGTATTCTCCCTCGCAAAAAAAAGGAATTCGTATTCTCCTCTGCAAGATTTCTTTTGTGTCTGTTTCACTAACCGCCCCAACAATAGCCCCCAACTCCGACAAAAGATTTTCTGTTCCTTTTCAAAGCCTCGAAGATGGTTTTGCATCTTGAGCAGCTTTTACCTGTAAGAACGATCGATTTGATGGGCAAAAAAATAAAGTAAACTGAATTTTGGAGAACTCTTATATCAATGAAATTGATTTACCGGAGAGTGAGCCGCGAACCACTCTGTTCTATTCGCGCCTTCCGTGTAAGGTTGTCCATTGAAGAAATCGGGCACCACAACGTAGTAGCCATAGTCAGCAACTTTGTCGGCAATTTTCCTTCATTTCCATGAACAAGCGAGTAAGCGACAAAGCATAATCCTTTTAATTATTTACTTTAAAGAGCAATCATATCTGGATAATATTTTTATCGGTCCGTGGCTTCCTTTCCTTGCTATGCAAAATAAATCATCGGCAGCACATAGCTTTTGCCTTGCTTTACAAAAAAAAAGGAAGACATATAGGAACTCATGGTACTACTTTTCTTGAGCGTCACTTCTTCTTGCAAGTAAAGGACGATGACATTATTTCTCGCTTTCAAAAGGGAGATCGTAGAGTTAACTAATAATTATGTAGCTCCAGTGTAATTTATTTGTTACAGAGTTTGTCACTACTACGAACAAGCCATATTATTGTGAACCTACATATATTATATTTGGTGTGCTGTAATTTTCTTTTTGAGTCCGCATACCCAAGATGAAAATCCTGGCTCCGCCACTGCATGGTAGACGTACTGAGCCGTACATAGTGAGGACTGAGGAGTGAAATTTTAGCCCCATGATTCTGGTGGGCAAGGTGAAGGAGGAGTACTTGCTATGGGAGAGAGCAAGGGTTGGTGTAGGTGCAACTGATGCCGCGAGAGAGTAGGTTTAGAGTTTGGTGTGTGTGCGGTGTGTCTGAAACAGTTGTTTGCAACTGTATTCAGATTCTTGTAATTTTGTTGCTCTCCTTCTATATGAATAAGGTATGCCAATTTGGCATACTCTCTAAAAAAAAATTTAAGTTCCTGTGCGTCTTGTCGGGTTGATGAATTGAAAATTTTAAACTAGAGCGGAAGGTTACTAAATGCTCCGGGTAGCTAAATTTCACATGGTAGCATGCTCTAAACAGGCGATGGTGTTACAGGAACGGTGCATTTGCGTGGATTATCTCGACGATTTATTTGATACGCTTGGTAATTAGTATACTTCTCTAGCAGACAATTACAGGGGGCTAGCTTACAGTAATTAATCTTTTCGACATACAGGGAGTAATACTAATTCATTCACATCATTATTTTGTACTTCTACGTATGAGCTGTTCATCCATCCGCACAAATTTTCTTGTCATCTCGAGGGAAGAAAGGAACAGTCAGGATTGGGTAAAGGAAATGCGGCAAGAAGAAGGTCGTACCTTAACAATGGTGCTTCGAATCCTGAAAAAAAAGCGCACCAGCCGAACAGTTATACTCCTAGTCCCTTGCACATTCAATAAACAGTTTACTACTCCTATATGAACTAACCGAAGAAGTCGGAGGCAAGGACGATGGCCCTTTTGGAGTAGACATCACCGGTGACATAGGCCTTGAAGCCGGCCAGGTCGCTGACGACCACACCGGCCTCCTTACCGCCGGCGGTCAGGTCAGGCGGGTTGTCAACGCACTGAGAGTGAGAGGCAGCGGTGGTGGCGCTGCAGGCTAGCACGGCGAGGCAGACGAGGAACGGATAGAGCAACGGCGAAGCCATGGTCCTGCCTGCGAGGCTTGATGCTTCCTCTCTCTTGCTGTCTGAATTGTAGCGTGCATTCGTTTCTGTAAAGGACTTGCAGCTAGCGGTGGTTGTTGGTTCGCCTCAATGTCGCCGTCGTGCTTCCTTTTCCTGTTTCTTTTTAATCTTCCTTACTTCTTGTTATTGGTTTTTTTGGCCAACAAATCTTCTGTCCTAGTTGACCCTGAGATAAAGAACTATGGCACGGCACCACAGGAAACAACACCACATGAGTTACTCACACTGCGCGTTAAGATATTTGCGATTTTTATGTGTTGTCGGCGAGGGTGGGCGTGGCACTTTGATGTTGGTGTTTGTTTGGGTTTGACCCTGTTTGTATCGGTTTTGGCTCGATTTTTCACTAATTAGTGAAAAGGTAAAGCTTTTTGTCTTAGCTACAAAAATCACATAGGCTTATGCACCTCATACTCAGCAGAATAAGTAGACTCTGAGGTACATCAAAGAAGTTAAACAAGTTCATACCCGTGTGCCGCAACGAATTCAGCATCGTCGTGGAAAATGCTCGGCTGCACCTAAATAGGTCCTCTTTGGTTAGGAGTATTTCTAATTTTGACTTTTGCCTTATAAGTGAAAGAAACACTAAATAAATGCTTTTAAATTTTCGTGCTTCCTTTTCTGTTTTTTTTTCGAGACACAGTACAAACGCAGACGCTCACATATACATGCACACATTCACCCCTATAAACGCACGCACATACACCCTACCCCTATGAACACCTCCGAGAGACTGACCGACGGGTCGAGTAGGTGTCTGTGGTGTTTCTTTAATCTTATTTCCTTACTTTTTGTCACTGGTTTTTTTGTAACAAAAAATCTTCTTTCCTAGTTGACCTTGAGATAAAGAACTACTATGAGATAATGTATTCTCGGAAAGCAACTCTAATTAGGGCACCTTCTACTTAATTAACTGAAAAGGTAGCTTGTGCCCTTTTTTTCAAAAAGAAAAAGAAATCACATAGCAATCACATATAAATGCATAGTTTTGGTATAAGATGCCTCCGATCATCCGTGTTGTCCACATCAACCACAGCTTATGCCATACTCAGCATGGTAATTAGACTCTCAGTACATCCAAGCAGTTCAACGAGTTCAGGCACGTGCCGCAACGAATTCGCCACCGTCATGAAAATGCTCGGCTGCCTTAATCATTCTGCAACCACCACTCTTCTCTAACACATCGAGAGCACCATCGAAGTTGACCTTGAACCGGCCATCAAGGCACGTCAGGCTGCCGTACCTCCTCCGAATATGAATATTCGAACAGCAGCTACGGACCATAAGCACAGAAATTCCATGAGTTCAGCCTCAGCGCGCTGGGCCGTGAGCCCATGAAGCCTTCTCGCTTCGACCTTACTGTATTATACTTGAGCTCTGGTCGGTTTGGTGGGGTTGGTCGTTTCTCGTTACCGCCTTACCGGCACACTAGTCTTCCCTTGCGGGTGCCTTAGGGCATCTCCAGCTGTTCGCCCCCCCAGGGTTTGATCCGGCGCCTTTTTGTCTTAGCGCCGGCCGTCTCCAAAACCTGGGGGGGGGGGGGGGGAACTCACCAGCCGTTCGGCGGCCCAGGAAACGTCACAGTTCATATCATTTGAAACGTCTTCTTCCCGCCTCCAAAATATAGCCCGAGTTCGGCGATCACGGCAGCCACAGTTGGGCAATATTACAAAAAACGCCACAGTTGGGCGATCAAATAGTCTCGATCAAGCCACAGTCGGGCGATCCACGGCCACATGCGGCGTTCTGCTGATGCACAGATCAGATAGAGGCCGGCGACGGCATAGCAGTGTCGGCGGCGTCCAGGTCGATCGGCGTGGTGGTCGGAGCCGGCGCAGAGCTCGGGGCAGCAGTATCGGCGGCGTCCAGGTCGATGGCCGCCGCAGCAGTGTCGGCGGCGTCCAGGTCGATCTGCGCCGTGGACGGAGGCTGGGCAGGCGACGTCTCGGCTGGACTGGCCGAGCTCGTCTCGGTCGTCTCCGTCGGGGTGCCGTAGGTAGTGTCCGACGGAGCCGTGCTGATGTCGCTGAGGATGAGCCGGCGCTGCGCCATGTACCATGTCCTCAGCTCGGGGTCCATCGCGTCCGGATCGGCCCCCGTGAGGAAGGCGAGGTCGTGGTTCCTCTTCTTCGCCACGGTGCCGGTCCTGAGGAGCTCGATCTTGACCTTGGAGTTGGCCATGAGCGCCGACCACCTCTTCGCGGTGATGTCCTCCCTCTTGCCGGCGTTGGCCTTTGCGTCGGCGAGACAGGCCTGGATGGACGCATGGAGCTTTGCCGCTGCCGGCTCGGCGTCCCTCGCCGCCTTGGCTTTCTTGTGACCCATCGGTGGCCGGCCATCAGACGCACCAGCAACCGCCGCGCCCGGGACGTACTCCTTGCCCTTAGCGAGCCCACGGCGTGTCTCCGCCCACTTCTCGCACCCTCGATGACGACGAAGACGTGGAGGTACTTGAAGTCGGTCTTCTCGTCCTCCTTGTACGCCTCGAGCATCCGGACGATCTACATGGCGGCAGGACCGGCACAAATGAGCTACACGGCGGCGCAAAGAAAGGAATCACGGCGGAAATTCTCACCTCCATCTCGCGGTTGGCGCCGCTCTTCGGCCTGTGCGTCACCTCCTCTTGTATGCCGTGCCACTTGTTGCAGGCGGCCTGGATGTTCTGCCAATGGTTGGCCATGGCCTTCTGGCCGCGATTGATGACGCAAGAGGCGTAGTCGGGGTCGATCATCCGGCGCTCGTCGTACTCCGTCTTGATGCGCTTCCAATAGTTGTCCAGGGCCTGGTTCGCGCCGACGATCGCGTCGCAGCTGACCACCTTCCATGACTCGGCGAGCAGGATATCCTCCCTGCACGTCCACTTGATGCGCGGCTCGACGGGCGGCTTCGGCGCCGTCTTGGTCGGCCCCTTCCTGGGACGGCGGCCTCCTCCGCCATCATTGGCCGGGTCCTCTTCTTCCTGCGTAGGCGCCGTCGCGTCTCCTTCTTCCGCCTCCGCCTCCACCTCCGCATCCTCTGTGCCGGCGCCAGACGCACCTTGACCGTAATCCCCGCCGCCCTGCGAGAAGAACTCCACACCGCCCTGCGAGAGGAAGCCCGGGCACGCCGCCGCCGCCACCGAGCCGGTGGTGATGATCTCCTCCATGAAGGGGCCGGTATCTTGGCCCAACAGGGAGTGCGCGGCGAAGGGGAGGGAACGGCGCAGCGAAGGCGAAGTTGCGTAGCCCGGGGAGCCGACATACATCATCGGCGCATGGTGGGGGAAGGTGGTGTTGGGGTTGAAGCCACCATGGTCAGCGTCGGCGTACCTGGGGGAGTACTGGGGGGGGGGGGCGTGATCCAGCGCGGCGACGGCGACGGCGAGGCGACGGAGTTCTGGCTCCAGCCGGCGAACTGCGGAGGAGGACGAGGAGAGAAGCCCGCGACCCTGCGCTTGGCCGGCGCCGGAGTTGGCGGCTCCTCCAGCTCCTCCACCTCTTCTTCCTCGTCACCGGCCTGGGCCTCGGCCTCCGCCGCCAGGTGCGCGGACAGCTCCCTCTGCCGCTGCGCCTTCTCCCTCGTCCGGCGCTGAAGGTTCTCTTGTTTCAGGCGCGCCTCCTCGGCGATCCAGGCGGCGTTGCTCATGCCCGGCGGCTTCTCCTTCGGCGCCCTCGGCTTCCGCGGCTTCTTGCCGATCATGGAGGCGCCGACCATGGAGGTGGAGGAGGAGGCGGCAACGGCGACGGCGCGGGGGCCTGTGAATCGGGCGGGAGCCATGGCGGCCAGATCTGTGCAAATGGCGGGAACGGGGCGGGGGAGAGGTATATGTGGGGGGGAAAATGGAGGGAAGGGCCAAATTATGGAGGGAAATCGCCTTCCCTCGCCGACAAGCCTGGCCCGCGGACGCCTTTTGCCCCCCAAGCCAAACCCAGCAGGCTGGGTTTGGGCTGGGTTCGCCGGCGCGAAACGGCGCTAAAACCGGCGCTAAATCGACTTCTGGGGGGCCGGCTGGTGGATTTTCGTTACCGCCGGCGCTAAAAAGGCCTCCTGGGGGGGCTCGGGGGGGGGGGGGGGGGCGGCTGGAGATGGCCTTAGTTGTAGCTGGTTGTTCCTTCTAGCTTATAGGGCCTTCTTCGGTGCGAACATAAAAGCAGAGGGGGTGGAGCAGATTTGGAGTTTCTTTGCTTGGTTGGCGTCCAAGAACAGATGTTGGACAGCCGATTGTTTCCAAAGGCAAGATGGGCAATAATCTTGTTTTCTCATCACAACGGAGGAATGTATTGGTCACAAACATGATTGTTTGTTCTTCTTTGAATCTTTTAGTCTGGGCCTATGACTGCACCCTTTGCTAGCTTGCATTCCATAACGTCCTTAGCGACATTGGACATTTTAGTCTGGGTATGTGCCTGAAACATGTTGTTAGGCGCTACGATTGTATTGTACACTTCATGTTCCTCGAACCACCATTCCAACCGATGGAACTAAGAGCTTAGTGTCATGATAATCGAAGAGGCTGTATTTCACCAGGTTACGTAGCAATGATCATATACCACATTTGCCAACATGAAAACTTTGTAAATATGAGGTAGAGGGCCAATACAGAGATCCTTTTGGGCGTGAGGTTGGAACTATCCCTTTAGATATTTAGGAATTTCTATCCAGTTCGGCAGACTATAAAACGGTAGAAACCGGTGGAAGACCAATTTGAAAAAAGCTAGCTAGTTGGTTGGGTAGATGCTTTCATACGGTGATCATATTGTCCTTATAAACACTATCCTAATCAGCCTACTAATGTTCATGCTTTCTTTTCTAGAGATTTCGAAAGGGGTCTGTAAGAGTCTAGACTTTATAGTCCTTTTTTTTTGAAAAGTGATGTCATAAGAAAAATACCGGCTAAGGGGGTTAGGGGTTGAGGTTTTAGACCTAAAAACAAAGGTTCAATCAGTAAATGGTTGTTCTAACTATTGGATAAACAAGGTATGTGGCAAGAGCTAATTCGTAATAAATACCTACATCCCAATATCCCAAGTATCTCCGCGGCCGACAGACTCCCCTTTTGGAAAGGACTCATGAGAGTCAAAGATTTTTTTAATAGAGATTTATTTCAATTTGGTAATGGTACAAGCACTGAATTTTTGGAGGATACCTGGTTTGCAGAAGCACCGTTATCTCATCAATACCCGTATCCATTTTATAATATTGCCCAATGAAAACAAATTTGGTGGCAAGTGTTATGACGCAAAACCCTCTAAATATAGTTTTAGGAATAAATGGACAAGATGGGTTCATTTAGTTCAACGGTTGATGGGTGTAGAGCTAAATGATCAGCCGAATATGTTTATATGGAGATGAACTACAACTGGCTTGTTACAGTCAAGTCCATGTATCCAGATTATATGAATGGACACATGCGGTTTCTGCGCAAACATAATTGGAAAATGGAGGTACCACTGAAGATTAAGATTTTTATGTGATTTCTATATAGTAGAGTTATTTTATCTAAGAATAATCTGGCTAGAAGAAACTGGACGTATGAAAAAATGTTGTTTTTAAATAGAAATGAATCAATTCAACACCTTTTTATTTCTTGTACATTTGCTAAAAATGATTGGCATATTGTCCACTAAGCTTTTAACCTTTCACCTCCAAGTAGTATAACGAATATGTTTTGTCAGGTTGTTGCGTGGTATTTGTAAACATGATAAAGCTCATATCGGGGTGGAAGTTTGTGTTGTACTATGGACTATATGGACGGTTCGAATGATTTTGTATTTAATAAACCAAGAGCTCCTCCTTTTATGCAGGTTATACCTCTCGCTATGTATTGGATCCTGGTCCTTTCTCCATCCAGTGGACATGTGGAATCGCATGGATTCTGGGGGCACTTGGCTGGAATTTGTAACAAACTGATTTGTTCAACCGGGCCGCCTCCTTGCTTGCTACCTGTATCTTATGTTGAGTCGTAGCTTTTATCTGATGAGTGTCTTCAAATGGTTGATTCATAAATTGACCATTTATGATCGTTGTTTTGTATTCTTTATTGAATACTTTACTTTAATAAATGAAATAAAAGCCGTATGCATTGATCGATATAGAGGCCAGGGCTTCCGTCCCCTTCTTGGAAAAATTAAGTGTGCTAGTCTTTAGCATTTTTTAATTAAACCAAGTCGTTTATAAGAAATAATTTTTAAATCTAGCTTATGAAATTGCACTGTTTAAGAAAATTCAAAACTTTCAAACAATTAGAACTTTTGATAATTCAAAAAAGATTTACCTATAGAAATTTCAATCTTTTTGAAATCGCAGAAATAAAGCTTGCGCAACAAGCAGCTAGCGTGTAGCATGGGCTCGGTGACCAGCCGAAAATCAACCGTGGTTGTGAGGTATAACTCTGCTAATAAGATACTCCCTCCGTTCAAAGTAGGGAGTAGAATTAACCAGCTGCCAACCTTTCCTTGAGATTCAACCTGGAAATATATCATGCGTGGGTGTGGGTGGTCTAGCTTAGATACGCATGTGCATCTTAACGAACACCCACACGGACGTACGCTTGCTATTTGTTGACAAGAAACATGGTACTAGCCTGGAGGCTAATTATTTAGCGGGTCACATGCAGGTAGGTAACGAGATGAGCGGGGACGCCATGGAAATTATTAAGCTACCTTGCATGCATTAGACCGTGTTTATCCAATGACTAGACCCAATCAAGCCGGACGAGGGCATGTCCAGCCTAACATTCCCATATGGATCCTAACATGCCATGTCCCAGGCTGAAACATTCGAAAGAACATGGCATGTTCCTTCAATCTATCTCCGCTCACTTTCATCATCTTTCCTTCATCTGCATGTTCTTTATAAAGTCAAGTTCCGATCTTATGGAACCGTCAAGACGAAGAAGGGGAAGAAGAAGAAAAGAAGATACCAGAGTTTAGAACATTCTTGTTTTCTTGCTAATTGAGTCAATTAGCCATGGCGTCGTTCCCATCTTCTTGTTGGCATTCGGTGCTGTTGCTATCCATGCTGCTGGTCTCCATGGATCAGATGGCCATGGCATCCCTGTACGATGACATCGATGTGGACTGGGGCCAGGACCACAGCTTCTTCTACATCGATGGCCCCGGCGACAACCAGACCCTCGCGCTCTGTCTCGAGAAGACCCAGGGCTCGGGTTTCCATACAAAAGAAGCATACCTCTACGCCCGCTTCGACGTCGACCTGATGCTCGTCCCCAACAACTCCGCCGGCACAGTCACCACGATCTACGTAAGTCCCCACTGCCTCCATGCCATGCGCCTTGTCTGGCCACGGTCACCGTGTGTGCGTTGCGTTGGCCTCCTGTGATTTCACGACTTGGTGAATTCATCTGCAAATTCATGCGTGCAGCTGATGCCAGAGGATGCGCCGTGGGAGTACCACGACGAGGTGGACCTGGAGTTCCTCGGCAACGTCACCGGCGAGCCCTACACGCTGCACACCAACATCTTTGCCAACGGCGTCGGCCGCCGCGAGCAGCAGTTCCGCCTCTGGTTCGACCCCGCCGCTGACTTCCACACATACTCCATCGACTGGAACCCCAAGCGCATCACGTAAGCAAATTAATCCATCATACTACATTACAGCCGCAGTATTCCTAGTATACTATGTTGTATCGACACAACTCTAATATAATCATGTGGCGGGATCAGGATCCTGGTGGATGGCGTGCCCATACGGGAATTCAAGAACAAGGAGAAGCACGGGGTGCCGTTCCCGACGTGGCAGAAGATGAGGCTTCATGGGAGCCTGTGGAACGCCGACGACTGGGCGACGCAGGGCGGCCGCGTCAAGACGGACTGGTCGGCGGCGCCGTTCTTTGCCAACTACCGCAACCTCCGCGTTTCCTACTGTCAGCCGTCGCCTGGCGTAGCGTGGTGCGGTGACGAGCCGCCGGAGTCGACATGGTTCGAGCAGGGACTTGACGCGGCGGCCCTGCAGAACGCACGCGACACGCACATGATCTACGATTACTGCAAGGATTTCAAGCGGTACAAGGGGAAGGAGATTCCCAAGGAATGCACATTGGATTAGTGTAGTGCATCGATTTGCCCTTGACTATGTACATTTATGTTCTTATTCATTCTAGATCTTATTAATATAAAAAGATTTATGCTAAACAACATCTAGCTGTTTTGTCATTCGTTCAAGATATTTTTTCTCGTCTGTCTTTGAGATTCGCTTATAGAGAAAGAACATGTGACTATGTTGTCAGTTTGGGCCGAGGGTATAAGTTCTTGGAAAACGCTTAGTATGAGTCGGGAAATCGTAGGGGAGGTCCTATACACCGCCCGCTTCGATGCAGGGGCTCCTGTTCACCCCCTTTAGCGGCGTGAGCGAGAGACGCCGCACAGGGCTCTTCGCTGTGGCGCTTAATTGGGCCACGGCCCATCAGGTATGTCTAATTTCTTTTTCTTTTTTCTGTTTTATTAAATCTGAACATTATCAAAAAAACTTAATATTTTTTTAAATCTGAAACATTTTTCAGTTCTGAATGGTTTTAAAAATATGAACAATTTTAAGACTTGAACAGTTCTCACTTTTAAACAATTTTTAAATCTGAACAATTTTTCAAATCTGAACAACTTTCGAATATGAACAATTTTCAAGTTTAAACAAATTTTCAAGTTTGAACATTTTTCAAAAAAACACATTTTAAAAAGAAAAAGAAAACAGAAAAAGAAAAGGAAGAAAACAGAAAAGAAAAGAGAAAAAACGCAAAATGGGCCGGCCCAGTGCGGCGCGGGGGTGTGCGGCGCGAGCCTCCCGCGCCGCAAAAGGCGGCAAATAGCATTTGCCCTGCGATGCAACCCAGTAGCGCCACCCTGCAGGGAGCCACGGTGGGCTGGCCCATTAACGCGTTCGCTTTCCCTTTATCCTTTACGTTTCTGTTTCTTTTTCTTTTTTTGCTATATTTTTATTTTTACTAGGAAAGTGCCTGCCCGTGCGTTGCAACGGGCCGATGAAACACTTTAATAATTTATTTTTTGAACTGAGTAAGTTGGTTATTTTGTTCTCGTAAATAAGCGTGGTTAAAGTTGCTAAATATGTTCAAATACAGTTTGAATGTCTTGGTAAGTTTTAATTTAAGTTGTTCAATCATGCATGTATTTCATATAAATAGATAAATTACATTTTTCTGAACATTTTGATATATTGTTTGCATTTTTCTGATAAACGGAGAATATTCTATTAATTTTACAAGTTTTATTTATTTTCTGGAAAAGATTAAAATTCTGATAACGGGACCCACTGTCAAGGATTTAATAATTACCAAGACGATATGGACGTTGGGTTAATTTTCTCATTTTTCGGGATGTTTCTGTAAAAAGGTGTGGCGTAGCATCCTTTGTCTTGTGGAGTGCGTAGTATTTTCCGTATTTATTAGGGGTGTTTTTGTGAAAATGTTGCGGACATCCTCCTTTGTTTTGTGGACTACTGGGTAATTTCATTTTTCTTGAGGAAGTGTTTTGCAAAAAATGGCAACACCGAACCGGTATGTGTCTTTACCGGTGGCAGTGTGCGTAATACCTTGCACAACGCAGGGGCAAAATTGGAAAAAAAACCAACCGGTATGTGTCTTTTTCGGTGGCAGTTCACGTAATATCCTCTAGGACGCAGGGGCAAAAGTGGAAAAAAAATGTCGGACCAAACCAAGGAAACAAGGAAGCGATCCTTCCTTTAGTATTAGGAGAGATTTCTGTTGGTTTTCGTTCTGCTTTCCTTTTTTTCCATTTTTATTTTTTCGTTTCTGTTTTTTTTACGCAAACTAAATGTACTCCAATCGATGCTTCTGTTGGTTTCTGTTTCTGTTGGTTTTTCTTTTTCTTTTCTTTTGCAATCGATGCTTCCAATCATCACGGAAAATTCTCCAAGTGCGTTTTGTGCCATGAGTCGAGCAGTGTAAATTTCATTTGGTGGTCTCAAATAGATTGGTCCAAACACTGCAACCACTGCCATGCAAAACCGATACATGATCTTGATGCATGTGAACTCAGACATGCGTAGGTAGTCGTCCACTGTATCTACAGAAGCTCCATATGCAAGACATCTCAACGCAGCGGTGCATTTCTGAATAGAGAAACTGAACAAACCGGTGCAATCTTTCTTGCACTCAAAGTAGTCATCGTACTCATCACAATCTTCATGAAAGAGATCCTTGTTCATCAGAAAAGTGTCGTCAAAATTCCTTGGGCCCATGAGTTGGATCGTGAATGAGGTACTCTCGAAATAGCGTGAAATGACCCTCCATCTTTACGATCTTTGTTCATCCTCATCCCCGGTGTCGTCGTATCGACATCTTGGATAGGAGACGGGGTCCTGCTAGCCGAGTGTGAACGTAGGGCAAGAAGGTGGACGTCGTCGAGGTCGGGATCGAACAAGGCAGTTTACCCAGCTTCGGATCTCACGGTGGTGGCGAGATCCTACGTGCTGCTATAACTCACTATAATGGCAATAGTCTTGATCGGGTTACAATGAGTTGGAGGTGAGATTGATCATATGGAATCGTGCCCTAAAGGTGTCCCGAGGTCCGGCTTATATAGGCGGTAGGACCTAGGGTTACAAGGTGATTACGTATCCGGCAAGCATACAGAGTCCTAAACCTAGCCGACAAGTCTGCCGCCTTCCGTCTTGGTCCTGGTGGCTTCATGGGCTTCGGTCTTAGGCCTCCTCCTTGCCAGCTTCCGCCTGCCTTGGTCGTCAGCTATCTGGGCCGCCCGGTAGGCAAAGCCTTTACCACCATTGCGGGCCACCCTCGACTAGCCGGATTGATCCATGCTGGTGATACCCCTAGTCGGTATATCCCCAACATTAGCCCCCGGAAGGGTTGAAGTTCTCCAGGCGCCGTCTTCTTTCATCTGCGATATCCGCCTTGTACTTGACACAGTAGGCGGCTGAAGAGCTTGAAGCATTCCAAAGTTGAACCAGGCGGCAGTCCAACAAAAGTAGTCGGACGCGTTGCCGCCAACATGGGAAAGACGGCCTGATGGTTGTCAGGAATCTTCCAGGCAAAGGTCTTGTCGGTTGACCAGTCCGTCAAATGTTGACAGATGACATCACGGAGTCCACGACAGTTTGAACTCAGTCGTGCGTCATGATTGTTTCCCCACCACGCGCGGGAATCAAGGCGACGGCAACGCGTGCCGTTACCACGACGTGCGAGACGTGGGCACGTGGCGGAGATCATGGCTCCTGCCATTTCACGCACGAATCACGGAGCAGGAGGTATAAATACCCCAAATTACCACGGGGATAACTTTACCTTCTCCATTTGTACTCCGCCGCTGCCACTTCTTCTTCCTCGAGCTCTCCACCTCCTGCTCCCATCTCCGACGAGCACATCAAGCGGCGCTCCGTGCCAAATGGCAAGCAAGGACGTGCGGGCTTCGGCGACGGTGGCTGCGACCGCAGCATCGACTGTTGTGATTGGATTTGGATCTACACCGGCGGCGGCAGTTTCCGCGAGCACAACGCCGGCGGCCTCTTCTTTCCCCGCCACGGCTACGGGCGGGATGTCGTTAGCTTCCCCATCTCCGACGGCTCCAGCGATGGCCGTGCCCACTTTTCCCCTTCCATCCCTGACGACGTCAGATGCCGAGCTCACGGCGGAGCGGGAGACCGCCGCCGGCGAGGCTGCCGTGGAAGAAAAAGAAGTGGCGGATCTGGGCTCAAGGTACTGGCTGCCGTCATGTATGACGTCAGAGTACCTACAGGAGTTGGAGGATGGCGGCTTCATACCGCCCAAAGTGGATTGCACCTGGCGGGTACCAGGCAATGAAGCCGTCCCCGACCCCCAAGAAGGCGAGCGAGTTATGTTGGCGTCGCACAACCTTCGTGGTATGACTCTGCCGCTCTCCGCCTTCTTCTTGGCTGTACTTAGCTTCTATGGGCTACAGCCACACAACAGAGCGCCGAATAGCATCCTAGTGCTAGCCGGCTTCCAAGCGCTGTGCGAGGGCTACCTAGGTATAGCTGCCTCCATAGAGCTTTTCAAATACTGCTTTCTGTGCCGCCGGCAAACCATAGCAGGCGGCCAGCCGGCAACTTGCGGCAGTATCACTTTCAACTGCCGCCAACCCGACTGGTATCCGAAGATTCCCTACATCGAGTCGGTGAAGAATTGGACCAGCACTTGGTTTTACTGCAAGGACATCCCAACACCCGGCACCACAACTAGTCTTCCCCCCCTTCATCAACGTCCACCTACCCACAAGGCATGCTAGACGGCAAAGGTGTCACTCGGTAGTTTGTCGAATGATCTTCGCATTGCTGTTAGGCGGATCGAGTTTCTGACGAAGACGATGGAGGCTCCGCTGCTTGACGGAGTTGACACCGTCATCTGCTGGTTGTCGAGGAAAATCATGCCCCTCCGCCATCGCCCGCTGAAGATGTGCGAGTATAAGGCGGACATCGCCGACAACAGCACCCTGGACGAGGCGACGTTGCTATACCGGCTGAGCGAGCTTATCAAACCTCTGCAGGTGAAGGCAGCTGAAGGCGTCGCCATGTTCACCCACGACAACCCAGCCCCAGAGGTAAGCCGGAGCTTCCAATGTCTAGTTACTTTTTGTCAACTGGATGTTGGATTGACGCTGCCTTGTTTTTCAGCTGAAGACCTTGACGGATGCTGACTTGGCTCCAAACTGGTATGATGCCAGAACCGCCAAATCTAGGAAGCGCAAGGTTGACGGATCTTCCTCCACTACCAGGGACTTGGAGAAGAAGAAGAAATCAGCCGTCACCACCGAAGCGGAGGATGAGACCTTGGGGGAGAATGTCCCCCTTAAACGGTGAGCTAGCCCATATTTTGCTAACTTGACCATTTGATGTTTGTTAATATAGGTTTACCGACATTCTTTCTATCCCTTTTACAGAGTTAAACTCCCCATGCCCAAGCTTCGCTCCAACATGAAGGTGTCAGCCGATAGAGGCAAGCCGCCAAGGCCTTCTCCAGCCGCCGCACCGGCTACGTCTACTGTTGGCGTTCCCGTAGTTGTCTGCCCGGGAACATACACAGCAAAGGACGCGACGTCTACTGGTACCGCAAAGACAGCTGCGGAGAAGGCGGCGGGCAAGAAATCTGCTCCCGGTGCCTCTACATCGAAGATGGCTGAAGCTTCGGCTAATGATGCCAACCAATTTATTGCCATGAAGAAGGAGGCGGCAGAAGAGATGGCGGAGAGCCGCGGCGGCTCTTCTTCCCATCCCAGCTCTGGACATGGTGAAGGGGTGAAAGATCCCCGGAAAACACTGAGGACCATGCGTGATGGTACCCGCAACTGGTACTCGCACATGGACACACTCCACGAAACCCTCCACGACCAACTTGAGGTAACTTAGTCTATAGTCGTAGCCCCCGAGCACTTTGGTGGTTAAAAATTATTTTAGCCGGCAGATTGGTCTTTTTGACTATATAGTTTTAATCTCAATGTTTTCGTCACGTCCGCAGGCTGTCCTTGCTTCCAACCTTGAGCTATTCCGCGCTCAAGAAAAGAAGGTCAAGGAATGCCAACAACTGCGGCAGGACATGGAGATCAAGGATGCCCAGATTGCGAGCTTGGAAGAAGCTCGCAAAAAGGATGAAGGTGACAAATCTCTTTGCCTTCTTTTCATCCGTCTTCCTTTTGCTTTCTTCCGACAAGTATTTTAGTCGGCGATTGCTCCGCTTTGTAGAATTGTTAGACACCGCACAAGATGTGCTCAAGATCTCCACTGACATGCAAGTGCTGATCAACGAAGCTGCAGATTTGGCCATTGAGGTCATGAAGCTGAAGGCGGATCATGCCAAGGAGCTAGAAAAGCGGGCTCTGGCCCATGCCACCGAGGTTAGCAAGTTGTCAGAGTAACTGAAGGCTTTGGGGGACAACCTTGCCGAGGTGACCAAGAACTCCCAGCTGCAGCAGGACAAGCATGCCAAGGCGGTCAAGCTAGCTGAGGAGACCCTTGCCGGCCACATGGATGAAGTCAATGCCATCCACGATCACGTCCTTGGTAAGTTTTTCCTCTTCATCTGGATGTTTACTTGAACATTTTCTCCTGCCTTAATGTCTAACAAATTTAAATTGTGCAGTACCGGCAAACTTGGGTGACAACGCGGACGCCTCGCCCCGCCTTGCCCGAGTCTTGAAAGTTGGCGAAATAGTCAACCAGATTGTCGGCGCGGGCAAGACGTTTGCCGCCAAGTTCTTCCCTGGCGACGACAGTGATCCTGTGGACTTCCACGCCTTGCCGGAGCTACTGGAGAAGGCGGCCACCGAACAGGTCGGCCAGCTGCGATCTGCTGCACGAGGCGGAGCCAAGTTGGCGTTGGCGTTGACGTCGGCGTGGTACCCGGAGGCGAATATTCACCAAGTCACCGAGTACTTCCGACCGTAGACGAGAACGACCAACCCATCGTGATGCAAGATGTGATGCGGACTGTTCGAGGCTACGCGCCTCGGGGTGCCCACATGGTGGACATCCACACATTCTACAAGGAACACCCAGATCCCCATGCTACAGCAGCGAATCCCTCCTTGGCGGATCCTGAAGCTGCCGGAGGTGGAGAGGGTGCAGCCATGGCTGAGGAGCGCAGCCCCCAGGATGGCAGAAATAGCCCCAAGGATGCCGGCGCCAGCCCCCGAGACCTACCGATAGCTTCTGCCAAGGCGGCGACTCCTTAGATGTTTCCCCTGCAGTAGTGGCAACAAGTAGATGCATTAAGCTGTAACGCGAGAAAACTTTATTCATTTTGGTATGTAATTATGTTGGGTCAACTTTTATGCTACACTTGGCGGTAGGCTTACTTAAGTGGCCCGCCTTAATATGTATCTCGTTTATATGTTTGGCTGTTTCATATGTTGGCGGAACCTCATCATAGTTATTTTAGCTGAGCCAACCAGGTGCAATACCAATTAGTTTAGACTCAGAGACCAAAGCCGGCATGTTGGTGCCAACGATATACTACTAGGCGACCCACACACAAACATACATATAACTATAGTAGGCGGTGCAAAGGTTGTTTGCTTAATTTTAGCCGGCAGACGACAAATGTCAAAATAGTCGGACCCGTAGCACAGAGAAAATTTTTAGCGAAAACTTTTGACATTATACGAGATATGATTGTGAGAAAACACAAAAGATGGCATGGTATCAAAGCTAAATGAGCAAACCACAGACTTTTATTTCATAATTATATAGTACTTATTACAAGTTAAAAATTGCTAAGTGCAAAAAGGACGTAGCTGCTCAATGTTCCATGGCCATTTAGTTTCGTCGTATTGGTCGTCAACTTTCCGCTTGCGCTTGCGGCCTCGTTTCTTCTTGTAGCCGTCTCGTGCGTCCACCAAGTAATAAGATCCATTGAGCAACACCTTACTGACCACAAACGGTCCATCCCATGGCAGGGATGGCTTATGCAAGCCTTTCCTGTCTTGGATTAGGCGGAGGATCAGGTCACCAACTCTAAAACTACGTTGCCGTACCCTTCGGCTGTGATATCGCCTCAAACTTTACTGATAGATGGTGGATCATGCGAGGGCAACGTCGCGTTCTTCGTCAAGTAGGTCAAGGCCATCCTGTCTTGCATCTTCTGCGTCTTCCTGGACATAGGCTTGTACTCTGGGAGAATCATACATCATGTCGGTCGGCAACACTGCTTCTGCATCATAGACTAAGAAGAAAGGAGTGAACTTGGTGGATCTGTTCGGGGTTGTGTGTAAACTCCAAAGGACAGACTGTAATTCATCTACCCAAGCCCCAGCTGCCCTGTGCAATGGTACTTCGAGACGAGGTTTGATGCCCTGTAAGACTAAACCATTTGTACGCTCTACTTGGCCATTTGCCTGCAGGTGTGCAACTGAGGCAAGATCTAGTCGGATGCCATGCTGATGGCAATACTCCTCGACTTCGCCTTGCGATAAGTTGGTGCCGTTATCGGTGATAATGTTGTGAGGCACCCCGAACCGAGAGATTATTCCCCACAGAAAATTTGCGGCTGTGGCACGTCTAGCTTTTTGATGGGCTTAGCTTCAACCCATTTGGTAACTTGTCTACAGCCACAAGTAAATGTGTGTAGCCACCAGGCGCCGTCTTAAAAGGACCAACCTGTCCAAGCCCCAGACCGCGAAAGGTCATGTGATGGGTATTGTTTTGAGCTCTTGTGCCGGCATGTGCGGTTGTCTGGCATATAGTTGGCAGCCCCTGCATCTTTTGACGAGGTCTTCTGCATCTTCCTTGGTTGTCAACCAGTAAAAACCTTGTCGGAACGCTTTGGCCACAAGGGAGCGTGAAGAAGCATGATGTCCACAAACTCTGGCATGTTCTCGTCCAACAGGTCTTTGCCTTCCTCAGGCGAAATGCAACGTTAGTAGACACCTGTGGTGCTACGCTTATACAATTCGCCTTTAATTATTTTAAATGCCTTGGCTCTTCTTATGATTTGCCTTTTCAAAACCTCATGGTCTGGTAATTCCTGATTAATCAAGCAGTCCAAATATGGCGTCGTCCAATCCGGCTTTACCAAGTAGACGGCATAGCTAGCATCGTCAACTGGCTCTGCCGACTCGGGTCAAGGAGGTCTGCTCCTTTTATTGACGGCTTGTGTAGGTGCTCCAGGAAGACATCCTTTGGAACTTTTTGCGTTCAGACCCCAATCTGGCAAGTGTATCCGCCGCCTCATTTTGAGCCCTTGTGATGTGGCGGACCTCGTAGTCTAGGAAACATTTAGCGAATTCGTCAACGGTAGCACGGTATGCCGCCATTGTCTTACTTTTTGTGTCCCAAGTTCCACGTGTCTGCTGTGCCACCAAGTCTGAATCTCCGTAACAGAGGACGCGCTGGACACCCAGTTCTCTGGCAATGTGTAAGCCGTGAAGGAGTGCTTCGTATTCAGCAACATTGTTTGTTGCTTTGAAGTGAATTTGTAGCACATAGCTAAGCTTGTCTCCTTGCGGGTTTCAGAACACAATGCCAGCCCCCGAGCCCTGAAGCATTTTTGATCCATCAAAGTGCATGATCCAATATGCTTCTTCAGGGAGAGGTACTTCGTCCATGGCTTCTGTCCAGTCTGCTATGAAGTCTGCCAAAGCTTGAGACTTAATGGCGTTTCTGGGTTTGTACGTGATGCCGAAGGCGGCGAGTTCAATGCCCCACTTGGCGACTCGGCCTGTAGCATCCGTATTGTTGATTATATCTCCAGAGGCGCCTTGCTCACTACCGTGATTGAATGTTCCTGGAAGTAGTGTCGCAATTTTCTGGCGGCATAAAAAACACCATAAACCAGCTTCTGGTAATGCGGATAACGCTGCTTTGAGGCGGAAAAGACTTCACTGATGAAGTAGACCAGACGCTGTTCCGGGATCTCTGCTTTCTTCGTCTTGCGTTCCACAACCAGGACAACACTGACAACTAGGTTGGTTGCCGCGATGTAAAGCAGCATTGGTTCCTGCGCTCGAGGAGCTGCTAAGATTGGGGAAGACGTTAATGTTTCCATGAGTTGTTTCAAGGCGGCATTTGCTTCGTCTGTCCACTCAAATTTGTCGGATTTCTTTAGAAGCTGGTAGAGAGGCATTGCCTTCTCTCCCAGACGGCTAATGAAACGACTGACGGCAGCCGCTGAGCCGGCAAGTCGCTGCACGTCCTTCAGGTCCTTGGGCCTGGATATGTCGAGGATTGCTTTGATTTTCTCCGGATTGACCTCTATTACACGTTCGGAAACGATAAAATCGAGCAGTTTGCCAGCAGGAACACCGAAAACGCATTTTTTCGGGTTGAGCTTCATCTTATATACCCGAGGCTATCAAAGGTTTCTCGCAAGTCGTCTAGCAAACCCGCCTTATTTTTCGACATGACGGCAATGTCGTCTACGTAGACGTGAACATTGCGGCCAATTTGCTCGTGAAGGCATCTTTGCATACATCGCTGATACGTTGCGCCGGCATTTTTTAGGCCGAAGGGCATCGTGATGTAGCAAAAGGTCTCGTAGGGTGTAGTAAACGATGTTTTGATTTGGCCGGATTCTCACATTTTAATTTGGTGGTACCCGGAGTACGCATCCAAAAAGCATAGCAGCTCTGAGCCGGCTGTGGAGTCTATGACCTGATCTATACATGGTAAAGCAAAGTGGTCCTTTTTTTTTGAACCTAAGACTGTAGAGCTTATGCTCCACAGCATTTTATTCATAACCAAAAAGTAGCAACAAACTGTACAAGCATAATTACAAGTGTGAGCAGATAAAAGCTATGGCAGACTATCAATCCATGATGACAAACTATGTACATGTTTATACTTCACCCTATGCACATGCAAGGTGACTTCATGAGTGAAATTTCTCCTCCAGGATCTGAAAGATGGCAACACATTCTGAAAAATTGCGTCATTTCTTTGCTTCCAAATGTGCCAGGCTGCCAAGATCACCACTTCAGTAAAGAAAGGCTTATCAAACTTCTGCCGAGCTCAGAAGAAAACTTGTTCAAAAGAAATCCCAGGTTCCCATTGAATTTGCTGATAGTTCCAGATTCGCAGGCTAAAGTTGCAGTGAAAAAACAAGTGCATCCAATCCTCCGTCACTCTCAACGGACACAAAACACAATGTACTTCATTAGTCACATTCCAATTTCTTCTTCTCAGCATGTCTCTGGTATTCAATCTATCACTCACCAGCAACCACGCGAAGACTTTAATTCAAAGCATCACTCTGCTCTTCCAAATCTCAGCATAAACAACACTTGCTATATCATCTCGGAAACAATAATGATAGTATCTACTAGAGGTATACACACCATCCTTCCAAATGGTCTTCCAAACATCCTTCTCTTCTGAGTTAAGGGTGACATTTAAAACCAGCTGCTGTAACTGAAGGAACTCATCATACGCTTGCCTTGACAAAGGCAGCTGAAACGCCTGTGTTCGGTCCACCACATTGAGGAAATCTCTCACATCAATATTACTATCAAGTGCAAAAGAGAAGAGCCTTGGAAACTCTAAATTTAAGATCCTTCCTGCCAATTATCCAGCCAAAACAGAGCTGTGTCTCCCCTCTTCACCTCAATCGTGCATATATCTCTATATTTATTCACCAGCTTCATAATATCCCGCCACCAGAAAGACCCACACAAATTAGCCACCTGTGGTACCCCTTCAGGGTAATAACTCCAGGCAAGATGCACCCAGGGGATATCTTCCTTGTTAAAGAACTTGTGCAAGTGTTTTAACAACAGACCTTCATTCTGCTTTTTAAAATCCAGAATTCCAAGCCCCCCACTCTTTTTTCGGTTTACAGACCATACTCCAAGCAACAAGTGATAGGCTTTTTGATTGATTTTCCTCCTTCCTCCATAAGCACTGGTGAAGTATTCTCTCAATTAATTTGATGATCCCCGGAGGGATGTCCAAAGAGCACAAGAAATAGATTGGCATAGAGGAGAGACAAGAGGTAATTAGCTGCAATCTTCCTCCATAGGCCAAGAAAGACGAGCTTGCAGTGAGCTTCCTCTCAAGTCTATCAACCAGAGGCATGAGATCAATCATCCTTGGCCTTGTAGTCCCCATAGGAAGACCTAGATATGTAAACGGGAACGTACCCACGACACAACCAAAAGTATCAGCTAAACCCTTAACCTCATCATCCCCAATATTTATAGGCAGCATGCATGACTTGTGGAAGTTGATGGAAAGGCCAGTTGAAGCACTAAAATCATGTAATCAATTTTCAACACCTGCAATTGCCTCGAGTCTGCCTCCATGACAAGAATAGTGTCGTGTGCGTATTGCACCACAGGGAAATTGGCATCCCTCACATTAATTGGCAGATTTATGAGACCTCTTTGTAACAAATCATTAAGCACATACTGCAGCAGCTCTGCCCCAAGCACAAACATCAACGGTGATAAGGGGTCACCCTGTCTCACTCCTCTCCTACATCAGAAATTCCTACCTGGCACCCCATTTACTAGAACAACAGAAGTTCCAGACTCAAGGATGTTCTTAATCCATTTGATGAAAAGCTCCGGGAAACCCAACTGCCTAAGCATCTGATAAATAACCTCATGCTCGATAGAATCAAAAGCCTTCTCCAAGTCCAGCTTAATCACAACTATTGGCTTTTTGGATGCTTTACATTGATGCAAGTATTCAAAAGACCATGCAATACAATCATGTATTGATTTCCCTTTTATGAACCCATACTGATTCTTGTGAATACATTCCAAGATTTTATTCTGTAGTCGATCAGCCACTAGCTTGGTGAGGAATTTTAGACCAGTATTTGTGAGGGATATTGGCCTATAATCATTTATCTGCTCAGGCGAGGGCTTCTTAGGTACCAGGGTAATAAAGGAGTTATTCAGATTTTCCAAGGACACTGCATTTCCCATAAAATCAGCCGCCAGTGAATAAAAGTCCTTTTTGATGATGTCCCAGCACTTCTTCATGAACATTCCATTGAACCCATCTGGACCTGGTGCTTTATCAACAAGCATCTTACTCACCACGGAGTCCATTTCCTCAACTGTAAAATGCGTCACCAAATCATCAAGACCATCCACAGGTCTGACCAAACTCCTCAGATCAAATCTCATATCAATGTCTCGTGAGGTACCCATTCGATCCTTATAACAAGACCACGCCACTGCAGCCATCTGATCATGGTCCGAAATTACATGACCATCAGGGAGTTGCAAACTTGAAATTGAGTTTCTTCGAAACCTTTCTGTCGCCATTGCATGGAAAAACTTAGTATTTTCCTCTCCCATTTTAATCAATCTCATAGTACACCTCTTCTTCCAATACTGAAACTGGGCCCTCAACAGTTTCTCATGATGGAGTTTCACAACTTTCCGAAAGTTTGCTTCAGGTACCGACAAGGACCTTTCTTCTTCCAAGTTATCAAAGAATAAAATTACTAAGTTACACTTGGAAATGAGCAGTTTGAGTTTAGAAAGAGACTTCCTCCAGATTTTTAATTCATGTCTCAAAGCCTTCAGCTTTTCAACCAAAATTGCAGCACTTGAAATAGCCCTTGTGGGTCTCCCCCATACTTCCTTCACGCATTCAAAGAACCCAGGCTGCTGCACCCAGAAATTTTCAAACCTAAAAAGATGCGCCTTTGGGATGGCAGTATCAATATTAACTATACAGGGTACATGACCTGAAGTTGGTTTGGCCATTGCCGTAACCACTGTATTAGGATAGGAAGTTGTCCAATTACGTGTTGTAAAAAACCAATCAAGCTGTTCCAGTAAAGGTGTCTGCTGCATATTTGACCAAGTGTAGGACCTTCCTTTTAGAGGCAGTTCTAACAAACCCAGATGACCAATAATTTCATTAAACAACATCATATCATTCAGATTTCCACCTGGTGTGTTCCTATTTTGCTGAGACCGAATAAAATTGAAATCACCGAGAAAAAGCCACAATTCATCATCAGGAATTTCAAGATTGTATAACCGCTGAACAAAGAGATCTCTCTCCTCCCCTTGACAAGGCCCATAGACCACTACTAGCGTCCACTTCTGATTATTATGTGCCGAAGAGAAGGTGATAATTATACCAAAACGTTTAACCTCAACAAGAGTTCCCTGGAAGAGAATAGATTTCCACACCACTAGAATGCCCCCAGAAGCACCGACCGATGGTGAACAGACAAAGCTATCAAACTGTCTCGGGCAACATTTCTTGATAAAATTTCTGTCAAAACTTTCTTTCTTTGTTTCTTGTACACAGGCCACTGCACAACCACTCTCCACAATTTTATTATAGAGTGCAAGTTGTTTATCATCTGAATTTAAACCCCTGATATTCCAACAAAGCACCTTCCACACCAAAAGCTTAAGATCATAATCCATAGAAACCCATGTAGACAACGTAACCAGCTAACTGACATAACCAGCTAGTACAGAGTTCATCACACCATATTGCAGGCCAGATAAACGCTCGACAGACAAATAAAGGAAACGAACGATAACGAATGTGAGAGAGAGCACATTCACTCTTGACAACATGAGGCCTAATTATCATTGGGAACAGTCTCAGCGGCAGGAGCACCATCAGAGGCAGCAAGCTTCTGTGTTGTCATTCAGCTGGGTCAATATCAAGCATCTCACCAATTTTCTGAAGCATCGGGACAGGAATGTGTGGAGTAACCGACTGCGAGTGCTGCCCAGCCTTGGTCTTGCTCTGCTCATTGGTGTTGGGAGCAGCTGTAGTCTCATCAGATTTTCTTGCCTTCTTCCTAGTCCTGGGCACCAAACACTGAATTGGGGCAGCCCTAAAACCATCCAAACGAGACTGACTGCGGGTTTTGTAGCGAGCCTCCCCAGCTATCACGACCGGGGCAGCGGTCTTCTTAGCTCTTGAACATTCCGCCTTAGCCTGGCCTGGAGAGGCTTGGAAATTCATCACTGTTTCGGACAGAGGGATAGCTGTAGGCACAATATCTTCAGAAGGTGAAAAAAAACCCTTAGGCGACAACCTTCTTCCTACAAATCTCCTAGGCTCAGAAGGCTCAGGCGAGTGATGAAGAGAAAACCCATCGAAAGTATCCTCAAAGGCCTCGGTCCAATTTTCTTGGCAGTTGCTACCGGCTCTGAAAGCTGAGTCCCATCAGAAGCCATTGGACTTGCCACAGTTTCATCACACATAGTTGCATGGACCACTCCTTCAACATTATCGGAGACCAATTGTATCATATCGCAGTCAACATTCTCTGGCGCTTCAACCTCAGCATCTTCCACCTCAAAATTGGTCCCAACAAACGGGACAAGAGCAAGCATTGGGTCAAATAGGTGAACAGCATCAGCATTATCCACTCCATGTGGTATCGCCGGATGAAGTTCCCCATCTTGTACCTGAGCAGCAACCTCTTCTTGGGTAACAAAGTCAGCTTGCACTTGGACTTGGACTTGGAATTCCTCTGCCTGAACCTGAGCATTCTGACCAACCTGTGTCTCAGCAACATCACCAATTGGAGGCTGGTCCTCCTGCACGGGCATCTGAACTTCTTCCACATCCTCCATATCAACATCATTAATAGAACCATAGGACACAATGGAAACACTTCCCACAGTAAAAAAGTTTTGCATTGGTTGCACATGTGGTTCATCAACATATGGCTGACGTACATTCACATCGAAAGCAGGAGGCGGTGGCATGTTCCATCCTATTTCAGGGTACTCTGGAAGCACCATCATATGATCTTCGGCAGCAAGGTGACCAGGCAGAGGATGCGGGTTGCCATTAACAAAAGTAGCCATAGGCTGATCAGGAGGTGGTGGTGGCGGTGGCTGCGGTGGAGATTGCGAGACGAGAGTCGAAGGAAGGGCAGAAGGGAACAATAACCTGGAAGTTGAGAAGTCGAGGGTACTATTATCTACCAGAGGCGTATCCGAGGCCAAAACAGATTGCTCTGTCACCGCCTTAGTTTTAGGAACCCATCGTTTGGAAGGAAGATTCTTGCCAAAACAGTTCCGCTTAATGTGCCCGGATCGGAAACAAGATTTACATCGAATGTCATTAGTGCATTGATCCAGATTATGATGCATGCTTAAGCAGCGTTTACATTTCCAATAAGAAAAGGCCCAGTCATTAACCATCTGTTCAAAGGCCTTATCAGGACAGGTCGAATTTTCCACAGGCTGGGGCTGTTGTTGCGGTTGCTCAGCATCGCTCAGTGCACTACAAGAAAGACCAGGAGATGGGCTGGGCGAGCCAAAGCCCGCACGAGCAAGGGCCTCTCTAATATTTGAATTCAAAGGCCTCCCGGGACACGCGCCCATCTCAATCTGCAAGGCGTGATCCGCGGAACATACCTGTTTGGCCAACACAACCGACTGCACGAAAACCGGATCTAAGGATCCAAACTGAATCGCATCTGGGGCACTGTTTGACGGCGGCGGACTATGGACCACCGGCGGCGAACTCTGAACCACCGGGGCAACCGGACGAGGCAACAATCTGCGCTGGCTATGAACCGTAAAACGAGCACGCTGAACTGGAGATCGATGAACCCTACGGCTAGCAAGGATCCATTCCCCAGCGCATTCTCTCTCCCAGAATACAAACTCGCGTTGCCAATTCGGGCCACCATAGCCCCAAAGATGATAATAACATTTAAAGTGGGGGCAGCTATAGAACTTACGGGCATAGATCATGAAACCAACCTTCTTGGACGAAACAGTGAATGAAAAAACCCTGTCCTTCAGCACCGAGACCTTGAGATCACCGCAGAAACCTCCAGTAGCCGCCTCAAGAGCCAGAGATGCCGATTCTTCATCCAGCCGAAAAGATGATCTTCCGAAAGAGACTACTGATACGTCTCAAACGTATCTATAATTTTTGATGTTCCATGCTTGTTTTATACCAATTGCTACATGTTTTGCATCTACTTTATATCACTTTTATACATTTTTTGGGACTAACCTATTAACAAGATGCCGAAGTGCCAGTTCCTGTTTTCTGCTGTTTTTGTATTCCAGAAAAGCTAGTCTGGAAATATTCTCGGAATTGGACGAAACTACACGGGGTCCCTATTTTACCAGAACTCACTGACGGACCAAAGAGCACGGAGAGGAGCCACGGGCCCCACACGCCAGGGCGCGGGCCCCCCTCTGCCGCGCCCTGGGGTGGTGTGGGCCCCCGGGGTCTCCAGCCGCCGCCCTTTCGCCTACTTATTCCCCCCGACGCGAAAACCCTAAGTACCTGAGCAAATATCCACGAAAAGTTCCAGAGACGCCGCCGTCGTCAACCCTAGCTCGGGAGGGTTCAGAACCTCTTCCCGGCACCCTGCCGGAGAGGGGAATCGTCACCGGAGGCTTCTACATCGCCATGCCTGCCTCCGGAGTGATGCGTGAGTAGTTCATCCTTGGACTACGGGTCCATAGCAGTAGCTAGATGGTTGTCTCTCCACTTTGTGCCATCATGTTTAGATCTTGTGAGCTGCCCTACATGATCAAGATCATATTATTGTAATGCTACATGTTGTGTTTGCTGGGATCCGATGAATATTGAATATTATGTCAAGTTGATTATCAATCTATCTTATATGTTATTTAAGATCTTGCATGCTTTCCGTTACTCGTAGATGCTTTGGCCAAGTAGATGCTTGTAACTCCAAGAGAGAGTATTTATGCTAGATAGTGGGTTCATGTCTCCGTTTAACCTGGGACAGTGACAGAAAGTTCTAAGGTTGTGGATGTGCTGTTGCCACTAGGGATAACCTAACGATGCTATGTCCACGGACATATGTGTTTGTTTACATTACGCACTTTACTTAATGCAATTATCCGTTGCTTGCAACTTAATACCAACGGGGACTCGGATGACAACCCGGCGGTGGATTATTAGTCATAGATGCTGTTGGATAACGATCTATGTATTATGTCGTAATGCCCAATTAAATATCATAGTAGTCAACATGTCATGTATATGCATTGTCATGCGCTCACTATTCGTCAATTGCCCAGCTGTAATTTGTTCACCCAACATGTTAGTTATCTTTTATGGAGAGACACCACTAGTGAACTGTGGACCCCGGTCCATTCTTTTACACTGATTAAACAACCACAAACTGCAAACTGTTCCTTTTTCATTCTCTGCAATTTAATACTCATTTTCCACACCATACGTTTAATCCTTTGTTTTCAGCAAGCCAGTGAGATTGACAACCTCACTGTTTCGTTGGGGCAAAGTAGTTTGATTGTGTTGTGTGCAGATTCCACGTCAACAGTCCAGACTCCCTCACACTATTTTTCTGGCGCCGTTGACAACCTTCTGAAGAGTTGCTGCTCCTACTGGTTCGATAACCTTGGTTTCTTTCTGAGGGAAAACTTGCTGCTGACTACATCATACCTTCCTCTTGGGGTCTCCCAACGAACGTGTGTTTCACGTCATCAAGCTATTTTTCTGGCGCCGTTGCCGGGGAGACAGCAGTCTTCTGCAAGGGGAGTTTCACGCTTCCAATCTCTTTACTTTGTTTTTGTCTTGCTTAGTTTATTTTATTTTATCTTGTTTGCTTTCAATTATCAAAAACACAAAAAAATTAGTTACTTGCATCTAGTTTACTTTCAAGTTATTTTCTGTACTGTTTTTATTTCTGCTAAAATGAGTACTCCTGAGAACACTAAGTTGTGTGATTTCACTAGCACGAACAACAATGATTTCATATGCACACCTATTGCTCCACCTGCTGCTTCAGCAGAATTTTATGAAATTAAACCTGCACTTTTAAATCTTGTTATGAAAGAGCAATTTTCTGGTGTTAGTACTGATGATGCTGCTGTTCACCTTAATAACTTTGTTGAACTTTGTGAAATGCAAAAGCTCAAGGAAGTAGATGGTGATATTATTAAACTGAAACTTTTTCCTTTCTCCTTGAGAGGACGTGCTAAAGAATGGTTGCTATCTTTGCCTAGAAATAGTATTGATTCATGGACTAAATGCAAAGATGCTTTTATTGGAAAATATTATCCTCCTGCTAAGATTATTTCTTTGAGAAGTAGCATAATGAATTTTAAGCAATTTGATAATGAACATGTTGCTCAAGCATGGGAGAGAATGAAATCATTGGTTAAAAATTGTCCCACTCATGGACTGACTACTTGGATGATCATCCAAACCTTCTATGCAGGATTAAATTTTTCTTCGAGGAATTTATTGGATTCGGCCGCTGGAGGTACCTTTATGTCCATCACTTTGGGTGCTGCAACAAAGCTTCTTGATGATATGATGATTAATTATTCTGAGTGGCACACCGAGAGAGCTCCAACAGGTAAGAAGGTAAATTCTGTTGAGGAAACCTCCTCCTTGAGTGCCAAAATTGATACTATTATGTCTATGCTTGCAAATGGTCAAACACATGTTGATCCAAATAATGTTCCTTTAGCTTCTTTGGTTGCTCAAGAAGAGCATGTTGATGTGAACTTCATTAAAAATAATAATTTCAACAACAATGCTTATAGGAATAATTTTGGTAATAGCAATTATAGGCCCTATCCTTCTAATAGTGGCAATGGTTATGGAAATTCCTATAGTAACTCCTACAATAATAATAAGAGTGTACCCTCTGATCTTGAAGTTATGCTTAAGGATTTTATTAGTACACAAACTGCTTTCAATAAAACTGTTGAGGAGAAATTTGGGAAAATTGATGTGCTTTCCTCTAAAGTTGATAGTCTTGCTCTTGATGTTGACTTATTGAAACTAAAGAACATGCCTCATGATGTTAAAGAGAGCAAAACTCTCAATGCTATACAAGTTAAAATTGATAACAATGTGAGGATGTTAGCTGAATTGCATGCTAGATGGGAAAGAGAGGATGAAATTGCTAGAAAGAACAATATTGCTAGAGTTTATACTATTACTACTTCTGAAAATTTCAAACTCAAGTGTTAACAAACCTCCTACCATTAATGGCAAGATAGTTGGTGTTGGTAATGTTTCCACTTCTATTGCAAAATGTCCTAAATTGCCTGATAACTCTGAAACTGTCCTTGATAAAGATGCTGAAATTTCTAGCAATAAGGAAGAGAATAATTCCATTACTTTTGATGATAATGACTTTGATTTTGATGGTTGCAATATTTCTGAAGTAATTAAGTTCTTGCAAAAGCTAGCTAGAAGTCCTAATGCTAGTGCTATAAACATGGCTTTTACTAAACATATTACTAATGCTCTCATACAAGTTAGGGAAGAGAAATTAAACATGAAGCTTCTATCCCTAGGAAGTTAGAAGATGGTTGGGAGCCCATCATTAAATTGAAATTGAATGACTTTGATTGCAATGCTTTGTGTGACCTTGGTGCTAGTATTTCTGTTATGCCTAAAAGATTATATGATATGCTTGATTTAGCACCTTTGGAAAATTGTTACTTGGATGTTCACCTTGTTGATTCTACTATTAAAAAACCTTTGGGAAGAATTGATGATGTTCTTATCATGGTTAACAACAATTATGTCCCCGTTGATTTTATTGTCTTGGATATTGAGTGCAATCCATCATGCCCTATTGTGTTGGGAAGACCTTTTCTTAGACTGTAGGTGCTATTATTGATATGAAAGAAGGGAATATAAAATATCAATTTCCTCTCAAGAAAGGTATGGAACACTTTCCTAGGAAGAAGATTAAGCCACCTTATGATTCTATTGTTCGAACAAATTACAATGTTGATGCTTCTTCACTTGGTAATACTTGATGCATGCTTTGTGCCTAGCTAAAAGGCGTTAAAGAAAAGCGCTTATGGGAGGCAACCCATTTTATTTTTCTGCAATTTTTCTTTTATTGAGTCAAGGAGTTTGTTTACTTCTGTAGCAACTCCTTTGTATCTTTATTTTCTCGCATTGTTGTGCCAAGAGTAGCCTCTAATGATAAGATGATGCTTAATTTTGATTGCTGCGCAGAAACAGATTTTTGCTGTTCACTGTACGAAATTCCTAAAATCACCAGATTGTTAAAAATCTGAAATTTTTGTGCGTAATCTTTATGAATGTCTGAAACTTTCATTAGTTCAGAGTTTCTCGATCTGAGCGTCGTAAGTGCCTCGAAAAAATTCGTCTTTGCGGACTGTTCTGTTTTAGACAGATTATGCCTTTTTATTTTTGCATTCTCTCTTTTACTAGTGTTGAGTGAAATTCTTTTTTGGGTGGAAGAGCTTCACATAACATCAGTGGCTGTAGCTAATGTTTAAAGTAACAAATCATATTGCGTCTTTACAGAACATGTGAATTTTTGATTATGCACTAACCCTCTAATGAGATCTACTTTGAGTTTGGTGTGACGGAAGTTTTCAAGGGTCAAGAGAGAAGGATGATATAATAGGATCAAGAAGAGTGAAGAGCTTAAGCTTGGGGAGGCTCCCATGGATCTCCCCAGCATATTTCAAGAAGACTCAAGCGTCTAAGCTTGGGGATGCCCAAGGCATCCCCTTCTTCATCGTCAAAATTATCAGGTCATCTCTAGTGAAACTATATTTTAATTCTTTCACATCATATGTGCTTTTCTTGGAGCGTCTGTGTGCTTTTATTTTCAGTATTGCATTTTTATTTTCAATAAAGCTTGACTGGACCCTAGCATTCTTGATTGGGAGAGAGACACGCTCCGCTTTTTCATGAGAATACTCCTATTCTTCACTTATATTTGTTGAGTATTCATATCTAGCGCTGTTCAGCTTTTAGCTCTTGTTTTCATGTATCTCTTGTCAGAGCTATTAGCTTTCTTTTGTAGAAAGTACTCTCTTGCTTCACTTATATTTGTTTGGAGAGTTGATGAAATAAATTGATTGGTGTTTGGTTGGTTCAGAAAATGTTGCATGTGGTAATTGGTATAAGGAAAAACTTGCTTAATCTTGTAGATCACTAAAATGGATAACTTGATGCTTGTCAATTGTTTTGAGTTAACAAGTAGATCATGATTAAATTGTGCATCACATGAGTTAAGCCTATTAGTGAAGAACTACCGTAAAGCTTGTTGAAAATTTGGTTTGCATCGTGGTACCTCTAAGGTCTAGATATTTTCTAATAACAGGGTTTGGTTAACAAGGAAGACGGTATGAAGTCTTATAACGTTTGCAATATGTTTGTCATATAAAACTTGGTGTACGGGTTGATATTCTTGTTTGCTTACATAACCTTGCTAGCCTAAACTCTGTACTGAGAGGGAATGCTTCTCGTGCATCCAAATCCTTGAGCCAAAATCCATGCCATTTGTGTCCACCATAACTACCTATATGTGGTATTTCCTTGCCACTCCAAGTAAATTTTTCATGTGCTACCTTTAAATTATTCAAAATGTTATTATTCCCTTTTTGTGTCAATGTTTACTAGCTCATGAGGAATTAGTGTGGTTATTCTTTATTCTATTTGTCGAGTGGACTTTTACACCTGGACTAGTGGCATATACATCCGCTTATCCAATAACTTGCAAAAAGAGCTGGCAACGGGGTGCCCAGTCCCAATTAATTACAACTTTAACCAATTAATTCTCTTCACACTTTTGCCCTGATTCATCAGTAAGCAATGACAAACAGTGAAATACCTGAATGTGTGTAAACCAAAGAGAAAGAGGGATGATCTGCCTTGCTGGTAGAAATAACGTCCTTCATGGGAGCCGCTCTTAAAAGTCCGTTCGACAGGTAGAATACTGTTCTCACCCGCTACCATTCGTTGACAATTAACAAACACCTCTCAAAAATAGATACTCCTCCATGGTATGTGATTGATGGAAGGCACCCGAGGATTCGGTTAGCCATGGCTTGTGTTAGCAAGGTTGGGAGGAGTATCAAATATTTTATGCAATCTCTATATGCTTTCAAAAACCTAAAAGCTCTAGCACATGATTTAATCCCTGCTTCCCTCTGCGAAGGGCCTTTCTTTTACTTTTATGTTGAGTCAGTTTTCCTATTCTTTCTGTCTTCCACAAGCAAACACTAGTGTCAACTTTGTTACAACATGCGTTATATGCAATGTATTGGACTTGTTATACTACTTTGTGTTGACAATATCCATGAGATAAATATGTTGAAAGTTGAAGCAAATGCTGAAACTAAATTCTTCCTTTGTGTTGATTAAATACCTTTTATTAGAAACTATTGCTTTATGAGTTAACACTTATGCAAAACTGTTTGATGCTTGTCTCGAAAGTACTATTCATGAAAACGTTTAGCTTGTGTGATTCATTGTTTACTCATTATCTATTTGATAGCAAATTATAGACCATTGACTTGGATCACTTCATTCATTTACATGTGCCTTGCAATATTATATGATCAAGATTATGATAGTAGCATGTCACCTCAAAAATTATTTGTTTTTATCGTTTACCTACTCGAGGACGAGTAGGAACTAAGCTTGGGGATGCTGATACGTCTCAAACGTATCTATAATTTTTGATGTTCCATGCTTGTTTTATACCAATTGCTACATGTTTTGCATCTACTTTATATCACTTTTATACATTTTTTGGGACTAACCTATTAACAAGATGCCGAAGTGCCAGTTCCTGTTTTCTGCTGTTTTTGTATTCCAGAAAAGCTAGTCTGGAAATATTCTCGGAATTGGACGAAACTACACGGGGTCCCTATTTTCCAGAACCACTGACGGCGAAGAGCAGGAGAGGAGCCACGGGCCCCACACGCCAGGGCGCGGGCCCCCCTCTGCCGCGCCCTGGGGTGGTGTGGGCCCCTCGGGGGTCTCCAGCCGCCGCCCTTTCGCCTACTTATTCCCCCCGACGCGAAAACCCTAAGTACCTGAGCAAATATCCACGAAAAGTTCCAGAGACGCCGCCGTCGTCAACCCTAGCTCGGGAGGGTTCAGAACCTCTTCCCGGCACCCTGCCGGAGAGGGGAATCGTCACCGGAGGCTTCTACATCGCCATGCCTGCCTCCGGAGTGATGCGTGAGTAGTTCATCCTTGGACTACGGGTCCATAGCAGTAGCTAGATGGTTGTCTCTCCACTTTGTGCCATCATGTTTAGATCTTGTGAGCTGCCCTACATGATCAAGATCATATTATTGTAATGCTACATGTTGTGTTTGCTGGGATCCGATGAATATTGAATATTATGTCAAGTTGATTATCAATCTATCTTATATGTTATTTAAGATCTTGCATGCTTTCCGTTACTCGTAGATGCTTTGGCCAAGTAGATGCTTGTAACTCCAAGAGAGAGTATTTATGCTAGATAGTGGGTTCATGTCTCCGTTTAACCTGGGACAGTGACAGAAAGTTCTAAGGTTGTGGATGTGCTGTTGCCACTAGGGATAACCTAACGATGCTATGTCCACGGACATATGTGTTTGTTTACATTACGCACTTTACTTAATGCAATTATCCGTTGCTTGCAACTTAATACCAACGGGGACTCGGATGACAACCCGGCGGTGGATTATTAGTCATAGATGCTGTTGGATAACGATCTATGTATTATGTCGTAATGCCCAATTAAATATCATAGTAGTCAACATGTCATGTATATGCATTGTCATGCGCTCACTATTCGTCAATTGCCCAGCTGTAATTTGTTCACCCAACATGTTAGTTATCTTTTATGGAGAGACACCACTAGTGAACTGTGGACCCCGGTCCATTCTTTTACACTGATTAAACAACCACAAACTGCAAACTGTTCCTTTTTCATTCTCTGCAATTTAATACTCATTTTCCACACCATACGTTTAATCCTTTGTTTTCAGCAAGCCAGTGAGATTGACAACCTCACTGTTTCGTTGGGGCAAAGTAGTTTGATTGTGTTGTGTGCAGATTCCACGTCAACAGTCCAGACTCCCTCAACACTATTTTTCTGGCGCCGTTGACAACCTTCTGAAGAGTTGCTGCTCCTACTGGTTCGATAACCTTGGTTTCTTTCTGAGGGAAAACTTGCTGCTGACTACATCATACCTTCCTCTTGGGGTCTCCCAACGAACGTGTGTTTCATGTCATCAACTACCATAGTGAAATGTCCCGTGGTTGCCATGGGATGAACAGAACTCCTCAAACTTCTCCAAACTTCCATCAAAAAAGCCTTCCCTGGGGAGAAATCCAAACCCAGATTGATCGAGGCACGGACCGCCATGTCCGTAGCAGATCTGAGAGACTAGACTACGGGCTAGAGATTGGTAGGATTAGAAAGGGTGGGTGGGTGCCGGAGATGTGAGATCGCCGGCGAGGGGGCTAGGGGTGTGGAGCGTCGGGGAGAGGGTGGAGGAGAGCCATGCGAGGCTGAGTGCAAAGTGGTCCTTAGGACAGCACTTGTTCAAACCAGTATAATCAATGCACATTCTCATTTCCTTATTAGGTTTTGGAACCATTACAGGATTTGCCAACTAATCAGTATGTACTACCTCCCTAATGAACTTGGCTTCTTGCAACTTGATGATCTCCTTCCCAATTGCCTTCCGCTTCCCTTCACCGTAGCGCCTTATTCCTTGCTTCACAGGTTTTGCTCCTTCGTAGACATTAAGAGAGTGCTCGGCAAGTTCCCTTGGGACACCTGGCATGTCGGCTGACGACCATGCAAAAATGTCCCGATTCTCACGGAGGAACTTGACGAGCGCGCTTTCCTATTTGTCATCTAAGCCAGCCCAATGGTGACTTGCTTGGAGCTATCGCCTGGGACCAAGTCTACCTTCTTTGTTTCCTCCGAGGACTTGAAGACATTCTTGGGCTCGGTGGTCTTCACGTTTTCCGGCAACTGTGACGTATCAGTCTCCTTCTTTATCATGGCTAGCTCCTCTTTATGGAGGACTGCCTCGGCGAAGGCGGCGTTGCCACGTTCGCATTCCTTAGCTTTCTTGAAGTTGCCATTGACGGTGATGGTACCGTTGGGTCCAGGCATCTTCAGCTTGTTGTAGATGTAACACGGCCGAGCCATGAACTTGGCGAAAGCTGGCCGTCCAAATATGGCGTGGTAAGCACTCTTGAAGGGGACTACTTCGAATCTGAGATACTCTGAGCGGTAGTTTTCCTCAGGTCCGAAAGTAACCTCAGCTTGATGCTTCCCATTGATTTGGCTTGCTTTCTCGGAACAATGCCATGGAACTTGACTTTACTGTAACCAAGCTGGCTTTTCGACAAGTTCATGCGCTTCAGGGTGTCTTCATACAAGATGTTGAGGCTGCTGCGCCGTCCATCAACACCTTTGTGAGTCTGAAGTTGTCGACAATTGGGTCGACGACGAGGGCGTACTTGCCGGGATGCGGCACATGATCCGGGTGATCGTCCTGTCCATGTGATTGCCTTCTCGGACCAGTCTAAGTACCGAGGAACATCAGGCACTGTAGCATTAAGCTCGCGCAGTTCCGCCTTTTCTTCCTTCACCGAGGGAGTGCCCAAAAGCAGACTAGTTGGCCATGAATTTTGGGGTACTTTTTCTCCTTGCGTGGTGGCTTAGGGTCCTCATCTTCCGACATGGAGACTGCCCCATCATCATCTTCCTTCTTTGCCTTCTCAACTTTCTTGCTCTTTTTCGGCTTCCAGCCAACCTCGGGGTCGTTCTTAAAATCCTCCATGAACCGGCATTCCCCCAGTGTGTGGTTAACCTTTCCCAATGATGTGTGGATTGGGCAAGGTAAGGCTTTTGCCTGATCATAAGTTAGGCGTTGCTTGCTAGAGCCGCCTTCTTTACCCTTTCCTTTCCACTTGCGACTTCCGCCTTTGCCTTCGAAGGCGACGGCGACCTCATTTGATGGTCCGGCTTTGTCGTCCAGGGGAGCCTTACGCTTGTGACTTGCTCGCCTGTTTGGCGCCATGTCATGGGCGCCGTCAATATCGCGAGCATCGTCATCCGCCTGCGCGTACATGGCTGCTATTTCAAGCATGACTCCGAGATCCTTGACTTGCATGCGTACGAGCTTTTGTCTGAGACTCGAACCCTTCAGGAGTCCGGTTGTGAAGGCATAGATTGCTTGATTGTCGTCCACGTTTTCACAGCTTGCCTTCGTCTGGATCCACCTTGCCAGAAAGCTTGTTGCAGATTCATCCGGCTTTTTGCACACAGCGAACCAAATTTGTATACGTGTTGGGCCGCTTGTATGTGCCTGGAAGTGTTGTGTGAACACTTTTCCATGTCGAGCTAGCTATGAATGCTTTTTTCCGGCAAGTTTTCGATCCAGCTTTGGCTGTCCCCTCAAGCTTGAGGGGAAGGAAGCGTGCGGACACCAGGCCATTGCCCCCGGCGATTTCAACTGCCAGCGCGTAGTCTGACAGCCATGAGTTTTGCTTGTCCATGCCGTTATACCTCTGGTGAGTTTTTGACACTGATGTCATGTCTCGAGGTATCTGGATGTTGCGGATTGCTGGGCAAAGCACTCAGGGCCGAGGTAGGCATCCTGCATTCCTGCCTTGATGTCATTGAGACGATGCCGTGCGTCTTTTGGATCGAGCTGCCTGTTGGATCTGTCGGTGTTGGGCTCGTCCTGCGCTGCCCGGCTATGTCTGTGCTCATTGTTGTGTCCCCGGCTTCGCCTTCGTGCCTGGGCACTAGCGGTGGGGACGGTGTGCGGTCCGGCTTCTTCTTGGCGGCGGGGCATTGTTCGCGATTTCCGCCACTCCTTGGCGGTTCCTTGTTTCCCCGGCTGCCGCCTTCGTCCCGTCTAGGCGGTGGAGGAGGTGAGGCCTCGCGTCTGTTGCCAGTTCGGGATGCTTCGTCCCTCTGTCTCCTGGGAGGTGGTGATTTACGCGGGTGCTTGTCCTTGGTTTTCCCCTTCCCATGGCTACTGGAGCCGAACGGGTCTTCGTGGTGACCATCTGCAGCTTTGCAAGCGTTGGATTTGGACTCGAGCCTTCCTCCTCTTGCGTCCGCCATGTCAGCATGAGAATCAGCACGGGCCTGCTGCTCTAAAGCATTACGAGCAAGGATCGATGCATAGTAGATCTTCTCGTCCTTGTCGTAATCGTTGTTGTTGAGGATGTCTAAGGAGGCCGCAGTGTTGAGGACAGGGGTGCAGAGAACGAGGTCCCCGTTCTTGTCCTTACGCTGCGGTGCTGAAGCCCATTCGAAACCAAGCCTTTGGGCAGGGGATTTGAAGTTGTCGGGTGACCAACCCCTGCCTTTTTTGCTTTTCTTGTCTGCTACGTGTCTTGCCGGCTTGGGCAATGGAGTTGTGGTGAAGAGGTTACGTTTGGGGTCTAACTTGGCGGTTATCTTGTCGTTTTCCTCCTTGGCTTCATCGAGAAGCAACTGAACCTCTGCTTGCTTGCTTTTGAGGTACTCGGTTTGCTCCACCAACGTGCTTCGAAGCTTCTCCAAATCGGCTGGATTAGTCTTGTCGGTTTACCGGCGTGTGTAGGATTTCAGCCAGGGCCGCCGTGTTCCCCACCTTACTGGGCTCGCCTTTCTCCAGAATCCTCTTCTTCGGAGCCGACGGGGGCTCTGGAAATAGTGGATCGGTTGCCGGTGTCGCAATGTTGGCGGCATCTGCTGCTGCCGCCTGAGCTGAAGCCGTATCGGTGACATCCGCCACAAAGACCTGCTGCAAGTTGGCGGACGAACCTGTAGCTGCCTCGGAAGGCGGAGGTTCGGGTGTATTAAAGCACCATTTGATCCGTTGCTCAAACATGCTTGCAGAGTCCTCTTCGGAATCGGAATCTACGTTGACACGAGCAGTAGATCTGGATCCGGCATCCGACATAGCCTCGTCCTGCAACGCAGGGAGGATTGACTCGGGATCATTGCTATCAGGCTGGGAGTCGGATCCCAGTCCTGTCATGCTGACAAGGTTTAGATCTGAATCTACAGACTCCTAAGAGGAGGCGGACTCAGATCCGTCTTGAGTGTAAGCTTCCTGATTGTAGGGCGGGTGGGATGGCGAATAGATTCACGGCAACCCATACGCCTCAGATGTGTAGCCGATGAATACATCGACGCCGCCAAATGGCACAACCCGCATCCGACATGTAGTCATCCACGGGGATGTAGGACTTGTCGCAGCTGATGTAGTGATTGTTGCCGTAGCGCATGGCGTGACCGACGGCGATGGTTTCGCCGATGCCGCCTAGGGTTCCCGCCTGGAACGTGACGCTTGCCGCCTTAGGCCCCACGGTGGGCACCAACTGTCGTCGTATCAGCATCTTGGATAGGAGACGGGGTCCTGCTAGCGAGGGTGAACGTAGGGCAAGAAGGTGGACGTCATCGAGGTCGGGATCGAACAAGGCAGTTTACCCAGCTTCGGATCTCACGGCGGTGGCGAGATCCTACGTGCTGCTATAACTCACTATAATGGCAATAGCCTTGATCGGGTTACAATGAGTTGGAGGTGAGATTGATCGTATGGAATCGTGCCCTAAAGGTGTACCGAGGTCCGGCTTATATAGGCGGCAGGACCTAGGGTTACAAGGTGATTACGTATCTGGCAAGCATACAGAGTCCTAAACCTAGCTGACAAGTCTGCCGCCTTCCGTCTTGGTCCTGGTGGCTTCATGGGCTTCGGTCTTGGGCCTCCTCCTTGCCGGCACCCGTCTGCCTTGGTCATCAGCTATCTAGGCCGTCCGGTAGGCAAAGCCTTTACCACACTGCGGGCCACCTGGACTAGCCGGATTGATCCATGCTGGTGATACCCCTAGTCGGTATATCCCCAACACCCGGGCTCGAACCTCCAATCCGAGGAGTGATACGTCTCAAACGTATCAATAATTTTTTATGTTCCATGCTTGTTTTATAATAAATGCTACATGTTTTATTTACAGTTTATTTCATTTTTATGCATTTTCTGGGACTAAACTATTAACAAGATGCCACAGTGCCAGTTTCCGTTTTCTGCTGTCTTTTTGTTCCAGAATAGCTAGTTAGGAAATATTCTCGGAATTTGACGAAAATTTACAGGGACTATTTTTATGAAGATACGAAGACGTAATCGGGCAGCCAGGGGAGGCGACCCTGGGTGGCCAGACGCCACCCAGGCGTGGCCAAAGGTGGGCCCGCGCGTGGGGGTCGTCTGGGCCCCCAGCTGCCCTCTGGCGCGGCCTCTCTGCCTATATAATGCCTCTGCCCCGAAAACACAAAACACAATATCAAAATTCCAGAAAGATATCCGAGGCCACCGTTGTCGACAACCCTAGTTCGGGAGGGTTCTGAAGCTCACCGGAGGGCTCTACATCTCCATGCCTGCCTCCAAACTGATGCGTGAGTAGTCTACCATTGGACTACGGGTCCATAGCAGTAGCTAGATGGCTGTCTCTTCTCCTTGTGCTACCATGTTTAGATCTTGTGAGCTACCTAACATGATCAAGATCATCTTTATGTAATGCTACATGTTGTGTTTGTTGGGATCCGATGAATTGTAAAGTTATGATCAAGTTTGTTCATCTATTTATCTTTATGTTTTATTTATGATCTTGCATGCTCTCCGATACTAGTGGTTGCTTTGGCCAAGTAGTTGCCAGTGTCTCTAAGAGAGGGTATTTATGCTAGATAGTAGGTTCGTGTCTCCAATTGTCTGGGCTCGGGATGACAGAATCGACTAAGACTTTGGATGTGCTGTTGCTACTAGGGATAAAACAACGGTGTTTATTTCTACGGTTATATTCATTGCTTACATTACACACTTTCTTATTGCAATTATCTGTTGCTTGCAACTTAATACTTTCGAGTGAAACAGATAGTTATCCCGGGGTGGATTATTAGTCATAGATGCAGCTAGCAAGCGGTCTATGTATTTTGTAATGCCCAATGAAATATTACAGTGAACATTAGCTTGTCATAATAGCATTGTCATGCCCTCATAATTTGTCAATTGCCTAGCTATAATTTGTTTACCCAGCATGTATGTTTATCTGTTTACCTGTTTTGTGGAGAGACACCACTAGTGAACTGTGGACCCCGGTCCATTCTTTTACACTGATGAAAAACCGTTTCCACTGCTTCCCACCATCATTTTCTCGTTGTTCATTTTTTCATTTACATTTATTTTCCACACCATACGTTTAATCCTTTGTTTTCAGCAAGCCATGGAGATTGACAACCTTCCTGTTTCGTTGGGGCAAAGTGAGAGTTTGTTATGTGCAGGTCCACGCCAAAGCTACAAGCGCCAGAGTGGTTTTGGCACCGTGTTGAAACTCCTCCAACTCCTACTAGATTGAAAACCTTGGTTTTGTTCTCAAGGGAAAACTACTACCCTACTGCTTCATACCTTTCTCTTGGGGTTCCCAACGAACGTGTGTTACACGTCATCAAGGGGCGGCATTGATCTCGCCTAGGAAACCAACAAGGCAAGTGATGATTGCGAAGTGCTCATCAACCCCGGCAGTTGCGGTGGCATGGGCTTGGAGCATTGTGCCAGCCATCTCCAGCTCGTCGTTGCTATCCATCTAGTAAATTAGCTAGGTGTTGACACACAAACACATCACGTGTACCCGCGGCGCCGAGGGAGATGCTCCGCAACTCACTCCGCAGGAGGCTCGCCGAAAGCGCGATACGCAAGACAATCCGGCGAGCGCTTTTGACACCCGAAGCCCCGCTCGCCCGGGAGGGACCCCGTCAGGGCTCGCAGCGGCTATGGGCTGCCCTAGGTCGGCCTGACCGCCCCTAGAGCCTCGTGGATTCGCAGCCTCTGATCTTGAAGAACGGAAAAAAACGAGAAAAAAAGATACAAGGGAGAAGGATAAAAAGTAGATGAACACGGAAACGTAGTTGATGTGTTTGTTCGATTGGTGTTGGATCAATCGGCCGTCACCCTCACGTATATAAGAGGCGGCTGGACTTCCGTGCAAGAAAACAACTTGGATCCATGTCCAAAACCCTAATTTGGGTCCAATTCGGATGACTGACCCGAACTTTCCAAAACTGTTCGGTCTAAAAATGGGCTGCACATTGTGGGTCGTTTTTTAGGCAGTTACCGACCTCTGATCGAAATCTTGTAAAACGAGAAGTTGTTCGTCTCGAAAGAACGAAGAACTTTCGTTTTATGCGTTTTTCCATTTGACTTCATCTAGACCCTTTAAATTCAGTCGGGAGCAATTCGACTCATTTTTAGCCTTTCCGAATTTCGCTCACCCAAGGGCAGAGGGTGTCTATGGTAGGGCGACCCGCCTATGCTCAGCACCCCTGCCTGCTCACCCGAGGACAGAGCATGTCTATGGTTATGTGTCCACAGTATTTTGGCTCCACAAGTTGCATAAGACCTCGGATGAAGATGACTCCAAAACCAATATTGTACGTCGTGAGGATACACACAACTTCCGTGTTACGCACTTTTTCATACGACGTCATCTTCACGGTGATATCGTGCAATTCTCTGTATGCTGCCATCTGACTCATCTTTGAGTCATTTTGGGGCACCGCACCGTTGTCCTGCTGCACCGCCTTGCCGTCGCGCCTTCTTCTTCGTCGCTCTCCTTGCTACCGAGCTGCCACGGCAACGTTCTTGCCCATTCTCATGCTGCGACTCCGATCCGGGTCCTTGCCGTGCACCCACTGCCGTTAGCCGCTACCGCGACAACATTTTCCTTAATTTCTCTGCCGCGAACCTGAAGGAACGAGGTTCTCCGCCATGCGCTCGCCGCTGCCACGACAACCAGTCCACCGATTTCTCTGTCGTGGCTTGCCCGTGCACCCGATGCCGCCGAGTTGTCGTGGCACCGTTTCAGTCCATTTTTCCGCTTCGATACATTCGCATCCCAGGACCGAAACTCCGATAATGAGCCAAATTTGACCATCAACACTAGGTAATTAAAAGGGTAGGTATTTTTAACTAAGCAAAAAATCTAGAAAATTTTATTCTTCGTGATGCGACAAACACCTTGCACGAGAGGTGGTCCTAGGAGGCAATGGCGGCATAGAGAGCGACCAAATACTTTGGACGGAAGGAGAGGCGACGACGGCGAGAGCGACGACCGTAGCATGGGAGGGCAGTGACGAGAGTAGCACGGGGTGGGCTACACATGGTGGTGGTGTCGGTGATTCGTGGAGGTAGGGAGGAGACGAGCACGGAAGGGACAGTGGGAAGAAGAAGTATTCTTTGGTCGCTGCCGACGTGGCGGGCGTTGCCGGTACTCCCACTTCCCACTATGGACCAGGCGCGATGCGGGATTGCCGGACACGCTATTGGGCATGTCCGGCAAGTTTACTACTGTTGTGGCCGCCGGTGATTTTTGTTTTATGCAGGCCCTCGATTGCAGTAGCTCTATTGGTGAAGGCAATTGTAATTGTTGCGCTTAGATTGATTAGATCCGATTTTTTACAAGTTAGGAGTTACTAGGACATCATTAAGAGAAACGAGTGAATAGGAGTATAAAGGGTGGTGTGACCAGTGCGGGTGATGGGGAGGGCATGACCGTTGCTGACGATGACATGCGGGTAAGGAGAGTTAGATGGGAGGATGTGCGAAAGATTACCCTGATTGCCTGTCATGTGGGCGGAGGCGCCTGAATCCATGATCCACTCAGTCGGAGATGGTGGTATGAGGGACATGGTGTTGAAGGCCTGCATGAGGTGTCCTTGGTCGAAGGACGGTGGCAGCGCAACATATGTCGGTGCAGGCATCAGAGCTGACGGAGGCAGTTTTGGCATCGAGGGTATGGGTGGCGCTCCTAGCAGCTAGGGCACGGGTGGCGACATCATGGCATGATGAGCCTGTGGTAGACCGAGAGGTGGCGGGAGCGGTGGCGGACCTGGCCACATCTGGATAGAACGTGCCCAAGGGTTTTGCATGGAAGGCCAACACGTCTGCGAACTCTTCCCGGGAGAGGTCCATGGTACGTTTCCGGGCATATGCCCGGGAGTGTTCCCGGGCATGTTTCGGGAAGGTTCCTAGGCATGTTGGAGTTGCCGCTTCGTTGCTGGGAAGGCCCAGAGTGGAGGAAGCGACAACGTGTGAGATAGCTGCAACGACCTCGCTGTTGGAAGTTGCGGCAAGGATAGGGGCTGCGTGGAGGCGGCCCTGTTTTCGCGGGACCGCGCAGTGTTGGAGGCGTGGTGGCGCCTCGCGCGACGAAGGTAGTTGTAGCAGGGGACGATCCAGACTACTTCAGTGTGAGTTCTTCAAGCAGAAGAGACGAGCGAACGTCGAGGAACGACGACAGTGGGCATTGTTTGAGGGTCAGGGTGCGCATGTAGGCAAGCCCAGATCCAAGGCCGCGAAGGGTGTTCTGCACGAGCCGCTTGTCTGTGATGGTTGTGCCCAGCGCGTTGAGCTCGTCGACGAGAATATTCTGCTCGCGACAGTAATCAGCCATGGTCATGGACTCCTGTTGGAGACCGTGGAATTCTTGCTCGAGGTAGGAGGATCGGTTCTCGGCGTTGTCGAGGTAGAGGTTGGAGAGACACGTCCATAAGGCGTGAGCCGGGAGTTGTGTGGTGGTGTCAACGATCATGGTGAGAAGCTCGGGCGCGACGGTGCTGTTGAGCCACGATCGAACGATGGCGTCGTCCCGACTCCACTGTGGCGTGGGATCGGTGGGGTACTCCTTCTCGTCGAGATGGTCTTCAAGGGCATACTTCTTGACGGCGTCGGAGAACAAGCCTCGACATTGAAGGAAGTTGGAGGTGGAGAGCTCGAGGGTGACCGGAACGGCGGCGCGGATGCTTGGGAGCGCGTCCGCTAGTGCCCATATGGTTGCCTTGGCAACTGCCTCGGCGGCGATTTCGGCGGCGCTAGGTTGTGGCGGCGCCATAGGAAGAGAGTATCGAAACATAATCTGATACCTTAATCCTTCTTGATTTCAGATGTGTGTATGTGTCCTACACGTACACGTCTAACAATCGATAGTGCAGATGGAGATGCTCTTATTGAAGGAGATATGCCCTAGAGGCAATTAATAAAGTGATTTTATTTGTCATATCTCAATTGGTCATAATACGTTTTAATACCATGCTATAACTGTATTACACGGAAACATTAATACACGTGTGGTATGTAAACAACCAGGTCCCTAGTAGCCTCTAATTAACTAGTTCGTTGGGTAACAGATGATCAAGGTTTCTTGATCATGGACAATGGCGTCGATTAACAACGGAGTCATATCATTAGGTGAATGATTTGATGGACATACCCAAAAGATAGAAATTTAGTATTCATACCTTCGACTGTGAGATTATATCAAATCTCTGCTTCTGAAAGATACGGCTGATCGCATCAAACGGCATGACTTATATAGCGTGACAATAAAGGTGACACTTTCGGGTATCGAAAGGAAGCAGTAGAAGCGAGTGATCAAGAGCGGGAATTGCCGGTCCACATAGCAGGATAGATACTCTGGGCCCACTCGGTGAGATTACATTAATGAGCTTGTAAGCATGTGACTAGGTCACGGGGATGTAATGTCACAGACGAGTAAAGATAGATTTTTCAATGGCGAGGTCATGCTCGGTAATCGTGATACCGGAGAACGATGCTCAGACAATCTAAGTATCGCTAGGCAAGAGGATGAGACTGGATGTCTAAAGGTTCAAACGATAAGAAAGATATTCGTGGACATACAGGGGCTATCATGGATATCCTGATCCCGATGTTAGTCAATGATCAGAGAGGATGTCTCGAGCATGTCTGGAGTGATCCCGAACCGTGGGGTAACACACTTAAGGGTGGGTGACGATTAGATTGGATTTAGAGAGAAAAGAAACCGGAGACTCCGAAAGTGTTCCGGACATGTCCGATGGGGATAGGAGTGCAACGAAAGATGTTTCAGGGTCCGAATGAATTAAATAATATGTATTTAATATTAATAAGTGTTATTAATGATTAAATATATATTTTTAATTAATTTTGAATTTAAAAAGGCATTAAACCTAAATGGGCCTTAGAGGCCCATTAGGGGAAAAACCCCAAAGGGAAAAGAGAAAAAAGGGGCGGGGGCGGGGGGGGGGGGGGGGGGGGGGGGGGGAGGGCCGGCCTAGGTGGGCCACATGGGGCCAACCTAGGGCCGGCGCACCAAGCCATGGCCGGCTGGTCATGTGGGAATAGTCCCACATGGCCAGGCCAGCAAGGTTGGCTGCCCTCCTCCGCCTTTATATAGGGGTGCCCCCTTGCCTAGAAATTCACCTAATTCTCCTTCTCCTTCTCTCCTACCTTGAGTGTGGTTCCGTTTCTGAAGCTGCGTACGAGGAGAGATGTTTCTCCACCATACGCACACCGCCGTGCTTCTGGATCCAAGTCTTCGCTTCCGCTGCTCTGCTGGATCTGTAGCCCGGAGGTCGTCATCCACACCGTACGTGTGTGGAACCGCGAGGTGCCATTGCTTGGCACTGGAGGTCGTCTTCTTCCTCTACACGACCTTGAGGTCGGCTATGTCAGCTTCATCATCACGCGTCGTCATCGAAACAGATCTTTTGATCATCGACGCTTACGGTCTACAAGGGTATGTATTCCGTTCTCCTCCGTATAGTATATCTGCATAGTATAGATCTTGGCTAGTTTATGGTTATCGTCGGTAGGAATTTTTTTGTTTTCTGTCTACGATCCCCAACAGTGGTATCAGAGCCGATCTATGTAGATATATCTGTACGGTTAGAACACATGTTGAATGTGGGCATCGATTCTACATTTGTTACCCTCTCCGTGTACTTGTTTATATCGCGGTATTGTCGGATGAAGCGGCCCGGACCGACTTTACGCGTACTCTTACGCGAGACTGGTTCCACACTTGACATACGGCTTGTACCGTATATGTGGCTGGCGGGTGTCTGTATCTCCTACAATAGTTGATATATCATTTGCAATGGAGGGCCCCGAAAGGGGTGTAATAGAGACAATTGTCTTATCGCTGTTGTGGTTGTTTCGTAGGTAAGAAACGGTTCTTGTGCGGAAGCCCTAGCAGCCACGTAAAACATGCAAAAGATAAAGTAGAAAGCGTCTAACTTTATTTTGCAGGGGCAATGTGATATGGTCAAGGTAGGTTTATTAAATTGTTTAAAAACTGTCGGCGCGAAGGAGACCATCGGCGGAGGAGACCATATCATGTCGCATTACATTTCATTTTAGATGTTATGTAGATTGTGTGCATCTTATATTGTGTATATATATATGTCTATATATTAGTTACACGGCGGTAGTAATATAAGATGATCCCTCCCAAAATTCCGATAATAGTGTTCTCCCTCTGTCGTGCACCACCAATAAAGTTCTACGTTACGGGGTACGCCGCATTGCGGTTACACTCGTCTCTTCGTTCGCATACGGTGGGTGTAAGCCACGTTGCACACGCGAATACGTCAGAGGGTGTTATGGCGAGCCTAGCATGTACAGACATGGCCTCGGAACACAAGTACCGAAAGGTTAAGCACGAGTCACATGCGGTGATGTGATCGATATACGATGTCTACCTTTGAAGTTATGCTATCTGCCTGATCGATGGGGGTAGTGTAATGGATGGGGGTTGTGTAATCACTAAGACGATGCGAGGGATACTCGTCTTGAGTGGGAGTTCTAGTAGTTTTATTTTGAAAACTTAGTTTTACTTTGAAAACTTAGTTTTATTTTGAAAACTTGAACCCATATTTTATTATGAACAAAAGTCTTTATGCTTTGCAAAACCTTTGTAGATGATAACCTCTTCTATAGACCTTTTAAACTTAGGTGCATTCCTGCGATTGAGAAACTTAAAAGGTGGGTCCAAACTTCATAGTTTTATACCATAGCTTGAGGATACTCCTTGTTTCAAACCTTTTTGATACAAAACCCGATAGGAGATAGACCCGGAGATTCCGCTAAACAAAAGGATAATTTAGATTATCAAGTTTTGTGCGGATAATTCCATCATAGTCCAGTGTATGCTATGATCTCTGCCATAGAGAATGAACTGTGGGTGCGTGTTGACAGATCGCGAACATTTGGAATGGTCGCTGAGACTGATGATCTGTATCCACCGTAAATCAGGTTTTCTTCTCAACCAAGATGGAAGAGAACACTCGCATTAAAGGAGCATGTGGCAGTCACTTGATGACAGGTCATACTGATGACATTGGTCATACTTGATGACATTGAGACGCCTCGCTCAGCTCGATCACTGGATGACAGAAACGTTGCCAGATGCAAATGTTTTGTCATAGACTATGTCATGCAAGGGGAATCATTCACCTTCATGAATTCTTGATTACGTTGAAGAATCAAGAAGATGAAACAATCACCGGAAGTCATCAATGATGATGGTGTATATATGATATACAAGTTATGAATGTTTTACCTAAACAAGTACTTGCAGTAGTGACTAAGATTTGATACTAGTCATGTTTTATGAAAACAAGATTTTCTGCTTGAGTAGCTTGGAAGGATGAAGAGACAATGAGTGTGTTGATGATGGCAGGCAATATGTTGTGAATATGTTGTGATGGCCATAGACACTCTCTCTGCATCTACCATTTAGATTAAATTTGATTTGAACAAATTCCATTAGATCGCTTGTTAGCATGATCATTATAAGTGTGTCTTGCCTCTAGCGAGACAATTATTCATATTTGTAGTGACAAATCGTTGTCCTACATTTATGAGTGATATCTTTAATGATCATACACCGATCATGAATGGAATGTTGTTATTTGAATCTAGATGGTAGTAGCTCACACATTTATAACATTAATGCCAAAGATACAAACTTAATAATGACACCATATTATTATGGCACTAACGTTTTGAGTTATATGCATTGAGAAGCTCCATTCACATGGATCTCCAAGTCCTTAGATTTGATCTTTTGACACTTGCAAGATAACTAAGACACCGTTTCGGAAAACGGGCATTTAACTTGTTGAGAATCATACATATCGATGTGTGTGAATCAATGAAGTACTTCAACGTGTAGTGGAAATCATTATTTAGTAAACTTTACCAATGATTGATTTAAGTAGATGTATGGGCATCTACTTAATGAAATGCTGGTCTGAAAATTTGATGAATTCAAATAAGTTCAGAAGTAAAGTAGGAAAATAAACTTAACAAGATAATCAATTTCCTACGATACAGATCGAGGAAGCAATATTTGAGTTATGAGTTTGGCATATCATTGAAGACTTGTGAAAAGAGTTCCACAAATTACGCCGTATGGAACACCACAATGTTATGGTGTGTTAGAACGTCGTAATCACACGCTATTGGATTGTGTGTGATCAATAAAATCTCTTATCGAATTTTTGTGATCATTAGAGTCGTATGGTAGGAACAAAACATTCACTTTAGATAGGGAAACCATCTAAATCCATGGAGACAATACCATATGAGTTATGGCATGGCTTTTAGCCTAGATTGTCGTTTTGATATTTTAGTGTTTTGATATGATCAAACCTAAAACGGATAAATTCATCTTTGTAGTGTATCTAAGAAATCAGTTGGATACATGTCTCACGACAGAGGCAAAATCGTTGCCGAAATATACCTTGCTGAAGAAATAGTTTCTTGTCCAAGGGTATAAGTGGGAAAGAAAGTAGAGCAAGACGAGTTAATGAACTTCCTCTCCAGGCATCAGAGTGGCGCAACGGAAACCGTTCCGGTACCGTCCTCCACAACTGGAAGGAAGCTGATGATAACGATCATGATGCTCTGAGCTCATACTAAGATCGTAGGTGCATGAGAATGTGTTCCGCACTGTGTGGTACGACAATCTTGTTATGAACGTCATGTTGATGAACATGACAAACCTACGAACTACGAAGAAGTGATGGTGAACCTAAGTCCGAGAAATGGCTATGAGCCATATATAATCCGAGATAAAATCCATACACGATTACCAAGTAAAGACTTGGGTAAATCTTCTTGATGGCTCCAAGCCGTTGAGAGTAAATGGAATTTTATGACAAAATAGACACTGACGGAAAGGCAACCGTTATTAGGATCGATTTGTCGTAAAACAGTTTCAACAAATTCAAAAGTTGACCACAACGAGAATTTGTCTCAAGTGGCGATGCCTAATTAAGTCTATTTAGGATTGTTTTAGCAATTACTATAATTTCGAATTGAGAAATTGATAGATGGATAAAGAAGCCATGTTTCTTAATGGTAGCATTAAGAAAAGAGTTGTAACTAGTACAATGAGATGGTTTGTTGATCCTAAGGATGCTAGACATGTATGCAAACTTCAGTTGTCCATTCATGGGCTGAAGTAAGCATATCGGAGCTGGAATCTTCACTTTGATAATGTGATCAAAGGATTTTGGAGTCGTCCAAAATAGTTGAAGAAACCTGCATTTATAAAGAAGTGAGTGGGAGCTAAGTAGCTTTTCTTGATCTTATATGTGAATGGCATATTTGAGTGGGAGCTAAAAAAATTCCCTTGTCTTATATGCGGAAGGCATATTTGAGTGGGAGCTAGGTGTCATTCCAAATTTTATATGTAACGACATATTGAGAATGATACAGATCCTCTAGTAAAGTATAAATGATTATTTAAGTGATTAAATTTTCTATGAGTGAAGTTAAGAGTATTAGGCTTTAAATCTATAATTCGTATAGATCATAAGGGGCTTAATAACATTAGGTCGGAATATTTTTCCTAGGTTAAAATTCTGAAATGTTTCAGAATAGAACAAGCGAAGAAAGGTTCTTACTTGTATGACTAGGTAAATATTAAGATTATCTTGGCATTTCAGTGATAGTTGTTAGAAAAGGATGTCCGACATCCTCTATGCCTCAGACATAGATTCTATCATACTGAAAGCTCGACTTGGTGTGACCCAAGTTCTTGGTTGAAGAACGGGTTCTAGAGTGATCCCTATGGATCAATGAACAAAGTTAAGTATATCCTTCAGTGTCTAAAGAGAACTGAGGATATGTTTTCTGGTATGGGTAAGAGTGAAGAGACAACTTGCCGTAAAAGGGTTACGATGATGCAAGTTATGACACTGACCCATACGGCTAGAAATCTCATACAGGAGAAGTCCTTTGTTTTGAAGAAAGGGTTAGATTGCGAAGTTGCATATGAATGCACTATCGTAGAAGGGTTAGCTTGCGAAATTGCATATGAATGCACTGTCGCATGATCTACATAGGTATAGGAATATATGGCTATTTCGGAAGTAGCAAGTGTGATTGGACTGTGCTGTTTTCCGAGCATGACTGGTTTCCCTTAATAGATCTCTTAGACTTTTAAGGCTCATGCTATGCGAAATTTTGAGTCTCACTCCATCGACAAAGCATATATTTCACCGTTATCATATGATACGGGATGATGTCAAACTAGGTGACATAGAAGTGTTGCAAAGCACATACAGATCTAGATCTGTTGACTTGCTTCCTCTTCCACGAGACAAGCATGCACCAATATTGCTATAGGTGTTAAGCTTTTACCAAGTTGTAAACTAGATTGAATTGTACTCTAGTGCAAGTGGGAGACTGAACGAGATATGCCCTAGAGGCAATTAATAAAGTGATTTTATTTGTCATATCTCAATTGTTCATAATACGTTTTAATACCATGCTATAACTGTATTACGCGGAAACATTAATACACGTGTGGTATGTAAACAACAGGTCCCTAGTAGCCTCTATTAACTAGTTCGTTGGGTAACAGATGATCAAGGTTTCCTGATCATGGACAATGGCGTCGGTTAACAACGGAGTCATATCATTAGGTGAATGATTTGATGGACATACCCAAAAGATAGAAACGTAGTATTCATACCTTCGACTGTGAGATCATATCAAATCTCTGCTTCTGAAAATACGGCTGATCGCATCAAACGGCATGACTTATATATCGTGACAATAAAGGTGACACTTTCGGGTATCGGAAGGAAGCAGTAGAAGCGAGTGATCAAGAGCGGGAATTGCCAGTCCACATAGCAGGATAGATACTCTGGGCCCACTCGGTGAGATTACATCAATGAGCTTGCAAGCATGTGACTAGGTCACGGGGATGTAATGTCACAGACGAGTAAAGATAGATTTGTCAATGACGAGGTCATGCTCGGTAATCGTGATACCGGAGAACGACGCTCATACAATCTAAGTATCGCTAGGCAAGAGGATGAGACTGGACGTCTAAAGGTTCAAACGATAAGAAAGATATTCGTGGACACACAGGGGCTATCATGGATATCCAGATCCCGCTGTTAGTCATTGATCGGAGAGGATGTCTCGATCATGTCTGGAGTGATACCGAACCGTGGGGTAACACACTTAAGGGTGGGTGAGGATTAGATTGGATTTAGAGAGAAAAGAAACCGGAAACTCCGGAAGTGTTCCGGACATGTCTGATGGAGATCGGAGGCAACGAAAGATGTTTCGGGGTCCGAATGAATTAAATAATATGTATTTAATATTAATAAGTGTTATTAATAATTAAATATATTTTTATTTAATTAATTTTGAATTTAAAAAGGCATTAAACCTAAATGGGACTTAGAGCCCCATTAGGGGAAAAACCCCAAAGAGAAAAGAGAAAAAAAGGGGGAGGGCCGGCCGGCCTAGGTGGGCCACATGGGGCCCACCTGGGGCAGGCGCACCAAGCCATGGCCGGCTGGTCATGTGGGAATAGTCCCACATGGCCAGGCCAGCAAGGTTGACTGCCCTCCTCCGCCATTATATAGGGGTGCCCCCTTGCCTAGAAATTCATCTAATTCTCCTTCTCCTTCTCTCCTACCTTGAGCGTGGTTCCGTTTCTGGAGCTGCGTACGAGGAGAGATGTTTCTCCACGATACGCACACCGCCGTGCTGCTGGATCCAAGTCTTCGCTTCCGCTGCTCTGCTGAATCTGGAGCCCGGAGGTCGTCATCCACACCGTACGTGTGTGGAACTGCGAGGTTCCCTTGAGGTCGGCTACGTCGGCTTCATCATCACGCGTCGTCATCGAAACATATCTTTTGATCGTCGGCGCTTACGGTATACAAGGGTATGTATTTCGTTCTCCTCCGTATAGTATATCTGCATAGTATAGATCTTGGCTAGTTTATGGTTATCGTCGGTAGAAATTTTTTTGTTTTCTGTCTACCATCCCAACACTTATCTTGCAAAAAAGTTACATGGTGATGTGGCGAACCTTGTTTACAATGATTGAGATTTCACATGGTTCATGGTCTTTCCTACCGAGTACGGAGTACCTACCGCCGACCACCGAGAGAGGTAGATCGGGCAGTAGGCGCCGCTCGAACATGGCACCCAGCGCACACTACCGAGGAGCGCAACAGCGACGCAGACAGTTGTCACTTGTCTGCTTCCACCCAGCAATCATATTTCGGCTACAACGCGTCCATCATTATCTACAAGAAAAAAGTCGGAAACGCATCATCGTTACCTTTTAAAAGTTGGGAAACGCATCCATACAAAGTTTGTGAAGAGAACATGTGACAAGGTGACAGAACTTCAGACAAAATGTCAAACATTTAACTATATGTTCGTCTGAGGAAGATTTTAGTTACATCCTTCTTACACCTACACTTCATCCTTCACTTTCTTCTCAGTTTAGCTCGGCATGAAACAAACGGTACCAAATCAGGGATGACGATGCTAAAAATCTACACGGGAAATGGCACTGGCAGGAAGTACATACATGTCCATGGAATCGAATGAACAAATTGTAGGAAACAAATTGATCAAATCTTGGTGCCAATCGGATTCTGATGGATTCATCACTTGCGGCCACACTCCCCGGGGAATCCCTTGGGGAACCGCCAGCCGTCAGCGCAGTAGTTGTAAGACAAGCAGTTGCGCTCGGCCCAGGCGACGGTGGCAAGGTCCTCCTCGCCGAGCTCCCTGTGCATCCACGCGTCGGAGCCGTCGGGGCACCGCGACGAGTTCTTGTTGTGGACGCAGCCGTTGGCGTGGTAGCCGCGGTAGGAGACGACGAAGGGCTCGTGCCTCCAGTGGATCTTGACTTTGCCGTTCTCCGTTGCCCAGAAGCTGCCGTCCCACAGCGTGGCGTGCACCGTCATGGGCCTGCTCGTCGGGAACGGCAGGTCGGCGTACTTCTTGAAGGTCCTCACCGGCACGTTGTCCACTTCGAATCTGGCACGGCATTTCCGTCAATTAGTTGGAATTCGTCTAAGAATAAGGATTAATTGGATGGACGGACTGTTCGTACATGATGTTCTTGGGGTTCCAGGTGATCTTGTAGGTGTGGAAGTCGGCGGAGGGGTCGAACCAGAGGTAGAACTGGTGCTCCTTCTTGCCGTCGCCGCTGGCCCAGACGTTGGTGTTCATCACATACGGCTCGCCGCTCGAGTTCCCCATGAACTCGATGTCAATCTCGTCGTGGGTAGGGCTTTCCCCGGACGTCAGCTGAACACATCAGTTGTTGTCGGTTTTAGCATAAAAGTGGGGAAAATACGTAGTAATCAGGACAACGGCTGCCTGGCTTACGTAGAAGGAGGTGACGGTGCCGGCAGAGTTGCCGTCGACGAGCTTCATCTTGACGGTAAACTCGCCGAAGAGGTACTTGGCCCTGGATTTGAAGCCGGAGCCAGATTCTTGGTCGAGCTCGAGAGAGAACTCCTGGCCGCCGCTGCCGTCGTCCTTGTATCCGATGTGGTCGCGGTCGCCGATCACCTCGAACTGGTCGTCGAAGTCGGCCTTCGCCATAGGGACGGCGACGAGGGCCAGAACGACAAGGAGGGACGACAAGCGTGCAGCTGACCTCGCCGCCATGTTCGTTAGCTCGCTGCTGCTCTGCTGCTCTGCTGCTTGTACAGTGGTACTGCGATGGATGGTGTCAGTGTGTGGTTTCGCAACGGGGCTTCGCTTTTAATTCATGGGATGCTCTCCTCTGGCTCTATGCACCGCTGGTGGTGAACTGGTGTGGGCCGGCGTCACGGAAGGTTTTGCTAATGCGGCGGCACACGCACATGTTTCTGTCGGCTGGGACCAAAGTTTCGGAACGTTTCTTCACCAGAATCCGCGGTGGGATGTTGTGCTTTTGACCACGGTTTTATAAACTTCCCAGATCACATGGATTAAACAAGAAGAAAATTTGGTATACGTCATCCGACTGATAAGGGGAAAAAAACGGACCGACTGATTATATATGAGTGTAAAGACATTGATATTTATTATGCACCTCAGTTTTTGTAAATTTTATCCGATCTCCAAGGGCAGAGAATTAACAGCATCAATTTCACTCAAGTAGATGATCTAAGGTTTATCCATCCGTGGTAAGTTTTTTGTCGAAATGGAGGGTATACCTCCAGCCTCTGCATCCAGAGGATGCACACAGCCGGTTCATTAGATTATTCAATAAAGCCTTATAAAAGGATTACAAAGATCAACCCGAAGCGAAGCCAACCAAACTAATGACAGCTCGCTACACCTACAACACTGATGACGGGGGTGGCCAAAAATAGGGCACTGATTATATATAAGAGGAAAGTAGATGATCAATCTCACTAAAGTAGATGATCTAAGGTTTATCAATCTCTGGTAAGTGTAAGTTGAAATTATCTTTCTCAAACAACTCTGCTAAGATAAAATAAGTCTCGTGTGTTTCTAACACATCTAATATAATGATTAATTATATAATACACTAATTCGGCCAAGAGATGATAGAATATGTGTAATATGGATAGTAAACGTGAGTTTTATCATCTGAATAAATAAATACTCAAATGTATTTATAATTTTTGATTGTTCCATGCTTATTATATGTCAATGTCACATGTTTTTATACTATTTTATACATTTTCTGGGACTAACCTATTAGCAAGATGCTGAGTGCCAGTTCCTGTTTTCTGTTGTCTTTTTGTTTCAGAAATCCTAGTCAGAAAATATTCTCCGAAAGACCTGAAAATTTAAGAGATTTATTTTTACGAAGGAACCAAGACGCTGCCCGAAGGAGAGGTCCAGGGGACCCACCAGTCTAGCAGGCGGCCCCACGGCATGGCCTGGGGTGGGCCCGCGCCCCCAGGCCGTGTGGGTCCCCTGGAGCTCCTCCAGCACCGCCTCTTCGCCTATAAATTGTCTCGTCCCCGAAAACCCCAAAAGACCCGACCATATTCCGGAAAGAAAACCGAGGCCGCCGCCGTCGCCAACCCTAGTTCGGGAGGGTTCTGAAGTTCTTCTCGGCACCCTGCCGGAGGGGGAGATCGTCACCGGAGGCATCTACACCACCATGCCTGCCTCCGGAGTGATGTGTGAGTAGTCCACCACGGGACTACGGGTCCATGGCAGTAGCTACATTGTTGTCTCTTCTCCTTGTACCTCCATGTTTAGATCTTGTGAGCTGCTTAACATGATCGAGATTTTCTTTATGTAATGCTACATGTTGTGTTTGCTGGTATCCGTTGAATTGTGGAAATCATGACTTCTTTGTTCATTTATCTATGATATGTTTTATTTATGATCTTGCATGCTCTTCGATGCTAGTGGTTGCTTTGGCCGAAATAGTTGCTAGTATTTTCAGAGAGGGTATTTATGCTAGATAGTAGGTTCATGTCTCCTTGTTCTGAGCTCGAGTTGACAGAAACGATTAAGATCAAGGATGTGTTGTCGCTACTAGGGGTAAAACATCGGTGTTTATTACTTTGTATTGTAACCATTGCTTACATTATGCACCATGATTATTGCAATAATCTGTTGCTTGCAACTTAATACTTTCGGGTGACAAGCTGGATAGCGACCCGGGGTGGATTATTAGTCATAGATGCAGTTGGATAACGGTCTATGTATTTTGACGTAATGCCCAATTAAATACTACGGTGAACTTTACTTTGTCATCATAGCATTGTTATGCGCCCACAATTTGTCAATTGCCTAGCTGTAATTTGTTTACCCAGCATGTTTTCTTTTGGAGAGACACCTCTAGTGAACTGTGGACTCCAGTCCTATTTTCTCGTATTGTTTACAACCGTTTCCATAGCTTTTCATAATCATTTGCTCGCTGCCCATTTTCTCTCGGATAATATTTTCCACACCACACCATACATTTATTTTCGTTGGGCAAAGTAGTTTGATTGTGTTGTGTGCAGGTCCACATTAACCTCCTAAGCGTCAGGGGAGGGAGACACCTCCTTGAAGCCTTCTCCAAGTCCTACTGGTTCGATAAACCTTGGTTTTGTATCAAGGGAAAACTTCTACTACACTACATCATATATACGGTCATACATTCCTCTTGGGGTTTCCCAACGAACATGTGATCCACGCTATAAAGCTTGTTTTCTGGCGCCGTTGCCGGGGAGTTGGAAGTTTCAGCGAGGGGAGTTTCGCACATCCTTTCACTCCATTTTGTTATTGTCTTGCTTAGTTTATTTTTTGTTAGTCTTGTTTTGCTTATCGTTTGCTTTACAAATCAAAAAACACAAAAAAATAAAAATTCCAGCAACTAGTCTTATATCGTTTTGCTTAGTTATCATGTCTAGTTCTACTCCTTTTGTTATGTCTCCCGAAACTGAAGTTCGTACTTTTAAACAAAGGTGTGGAGAAAGCTTAAAGGATGCTTGTTATAGAATTAGTGATGCTCAACAACGTTCCACGAAAAATAATTCGGAAACTATTTTTCTTAGTAATTTTTAATGTTGGCATCACAAATTGGTATAGGTACATTTTGGACACTCTAACAGGTGGAAACTTTTTGGGTACTCCCGCGTTGGAGGCTCGCAACATTATAGAAAGTTTAGCTGGAACTCCATGATGACGTGGAACACACGTTCGTTGGGATAACCCAAGAGGAAGGTATGAAGTAGTGCAGCAGCAAATTTCCCTTTAACAATACCAAGGTTTATCGAACCAGTAGGAATTGGAAGAGCTTCAATGCGGTGTCAACAACAACGCTGTTGAGATGCTGTTGACGTGGACCTACACACAACACAATCAAACTACTTTAACCCAACGAAACAGGAAGGTTGTCAATTGATGTGGGTTGGTCCCGATTTTCACGGATTTGGGCGGGGGGATCGATGAACACGAAGAACAAGGGATGAACACAAGAACACAAAGAGGGAAAACACCAAATCAAGGATAACTAGCAAGTAGCAACTCAGCAAGATTCAATTGGTAACAAGCCCCAAGGGTAGCCCCCAATTCTCCTCTCCCAAGATTCAATTGAGATTCTTAACTGACTTTAGTTTGCTTGTTCATAGAACTAAGCCTGATCTTCACCCCTTTATTAACTCCTTTCTGTCTCAGCTCTAGCTCTTTCTTCGATTCTGCCTGTATGGCTTGATGTAATTATAACTGGTGCTCTGTTCTCTTAATATAGAGGCAGTAGGAGCCTTTCCTACTGTCATAAAAGCTTCAAAAAAAAAGATTCATAATTTTCAACCCAAAACACCACGTCATGACCATAACCATGGAACTGTTTGTGATAACGTGCCCAAATTGTGCACATGTGTGAATCTGGGAATGGTAAACAATGTTGACAAAGTGGGATTCAACATGTTTTTCAAAATCATTTTTTTTTCTAACTTCTAAGTGCTAAAACAAGATTTTTGTGAAGTAGCCACCTATAATATGGTGCAAAATGGCACCGCTCAAACTTCACTCAAATTAGAACACTCCAGTTTTACAAGCTGTTACAAGCCGTTTAAAGACAAGCACTACATTTTTGGAATTATAATTGTTTTTAAAATGCTTGATGTCTTTTCTCACAGAAGGCTTGAGCAGGAAGATATTTTGAAGACAATTATGATTTGTGTCATACACTTAACCATATTGTAAGGTTTGTGTACGACTGTATTGGGTCTTTTCTAACGTTTTATTTTCTCCATTGTTCAGTTGGTCTCTAGATTTTCCTATAAAGAGAAATATTTTATTTGCCTACTTCCGTCATGGACTGAATTCATGATGAGTATATATTCATGGATTACGATGATTTTAAATGTTTAAGCTGGAAGAAAATATTGAGCCTAATTGATGATTATTATCAGGTGAATTTATTCCTAGCTAAAAATAATATTATGATATCTGAGAATTATGTACTACCTAAATTATTGTATTATTGTTTGATTAGATTTGACATATGTCGGCACAACGTCAGCGGGAGGACGGCGAGCAAGATACATAAATCACGCAAGAATGAACTGGCGAGATGGCGCACCGGAGACAGTATACAAAGAAATACTCCCTCTGTTCCTAAATATAAGAAGTTTTAGCTATCTCACATGTTGACTAGGTGCGAAGCCAAATGAGTGAACATATACACTAAACTATGTCTAAATAGATGTAGATAAATGTGAATGTGGACAATAGCTAAAACATCTTACATTGTGGAACGGAGGGAGCACGTGCGATCAAAGTGCAACACAAGAATAAACTGAAAGTGCTAAGGGTGTTTGGTTAGGCTTTCTTCTTGGCTTTTGTCTTTGGTTTATATGCCACAAAAGATTTTGACTTTTGGCTTATATCATAGTAAAATATAAGCCAAAAACCAAAAATATCTATTTAGATGCTTTTTGAGCTTATAAGCCAAAGCCAAAGCCAAAAGACAAGTAAAAAGCCTAACCAAACACCCTGTCAACTCTTGTGCAGTCACGTAATGCATGCAAGGTGGGACCCATCAATGTGGTGCGTACCAGGCATGGCAGCCTTGGACCTGATCGTTCACTACACGCATGCATGGACGCATCGATGCATGTGTGTGGCTGCTCGCCAAGGCCAACGCTGGGCCGTGGCACTTCATCCACGCGACTACTTCATCAACGATCGTGGCTTTCCGGTTCGCTAATAAATAGATGTAATTTCAGGTTTAGACTACGTTAAAACTAAAACCCTAAATTTCTATGCATAACAGACAAAAGAACTGATAGTAGGACAATCATTAAATTGTATGGTTAAAACATTACCATCGGCCAACATGAAGATGACATAGACGGCATAATAGGGCGCATACGTGTGTCCAAAAATAGAAACATCCAATTCAGGCATATTATCATAAATGATACATATACGGTAGACTAGAAAGTTCTTGTCTGCACAATAATCCCCAATCATATGAAATTTATAGCAAAAGGTGACTATGCTAGAATGAGAACTAAGAGATGCAATTTCAGAATATTTCTCCATAGCACATTCTAAACTAATAGGCTCATCCAACATGATATCAAATAAAATATTAGCAAATGGTATGCTAGCAAGTATTTCCTTTTGAGTAATCAGTACCACATGCTCATAATTTGAAATCTGCAATTTATCACATGGTGCTGAAATATTTATACTCGTCATATCACATGAATCAACCAACAAATTATGAGACTCACAAAATGCCGCTCTTGGTGGCTGCATCTCCAAATCAGCACCTATAGCAATGGCAATCTCCTCAGATGTAGTTGTAGGCACTGGGACATCTTCCTCAAGTGGTGATGCAGGTTGCAGAACAGACGGCTTCCTTTCTTCAAAAGCAACATGCATATCACATGAAACCACACTAGGAGTAGAAATGGTTACATTAGTAGAAACATCACATGTCTCATCAACTTTGACTCCTGATTTTTTGGAACAATCAAACTCTCACCCTTAATGTTTATACGCTCAATAGCACATATGGTGGAAGCACTTGATTTATTTGTCAGAATAATAGGTGGACATAGGTTTTGACGCCTAACCTCCTGAATTTTTTTAAGTCATGTATGTGCTAAACAAGTTTTCTTATTATTCCAAAAGATGCGGGGATCGGGATGATCACCACCAAAAACAACCTGAAATTCATCACACCATTTTTTTCCCAACAAAAGATGGCAACAATTAAGCGCTCTACGAATCACATCAGAGGTAATGCGAACAGTATTGCCATAAATGGTTAGAGGAACACATGTGGCATGAGTAATTGGAAGTGCATCATCATAAGTAGCTAACATATATGGCCAATTATTTCGACATGTAATCAACTACAACTTTTCAACAACCTCAATACTGACCAAGTTCGTTAAAGAACAATTATCAATGGTAACTGTAGCATGTCTACCTTTGATGTCTTCAGTGAAGTGGAACAAACCTGATGCACGCATTGCACTAGAAACAACGTCAATCCGGCTTTGGGAAAAGTGGCAGCGGCGGCGCGCCGTCGACACAATCTGGAGGTCGAAGACGAAGGGCATCTCAAAATTTTTGTTGTAATTTTCGTTTTTGTTGAAACGTTTTGTATTTTTCGGTGTTTTTTTAATGCTAGGGGTCTTTTCGCAAAAAAAAGCATACTGCTGTTTTATTTCGTGGGATGGCCAAGGCCCAAGCAGGCAAGCAGCCCAGCCCAAGAAAAGCCAAGACAGCCACATAACCGTGTCATCACGTCCAAAGTTGTTGTCTCAAGAAAAAAGTTCACGTCCAAAATTGTTTATTGCCCATCATATAAGTAAGCAATTGATACCCTGTTGTTTAGGGGCGCAGGATCATTAGCAGGAGGTGTTCGGTTCGATTTCGATCATCACGTTATGTTTTGCTTTCCAATATACCTCACGCTAGGATATTTAGATTTAATAAAATGTCAGGTTGACATGTAGGCCCACGTGGAAGTGTCCACTGAGTTGCAAAACCTATATCGGCGCTAACAGTCTTTTCCCGGCGACGGTGAGGGGGGAGGACTGGGAAGGGGTGGAACCGGCAGGAACTAACGAATACTACTGTTTCTTATAAGAAATCGCATCGTAGGGTTTATACATTTCTTAGGCAAATTGTACCGGAGCTTTATGTCATTCTTCTAGCAACCAGTGCAGCAAATGGCCCCACCAACACAGCTATCTTGGAACCTTCCAAGTCCAACTTTATAAGCCATTCTGGAGGCTGAGCTGAAAGATAAGCATTATTCTATCCTCCACTAGCTCAAGTCATTGCTACTTTTATTAAGCACCAAAATGCTTGTATCCGTGTCCAATCATTCCTATCGCCCTGCTGCCACTAAAAGAAAGAGCACTACGACCACTGTTTTGTTTTGATAATAGTTTTTTATGCCTTGAGCCGGTGGCATTCTGTTCAGATGGTGTTTTCCGAAATTCGCTGTTAAAGAAGTAAAGAACAACGACATGGGGTTAAGATGTCATGTAATATGAATTCTCCACAGGATTCAGACCACAAGTACGTGATGCCTTTTTATGTTTTAAACTAAATAATACAAGAATTTTGAGAAAAATCTTAGATAGAGAGAGAGAGAATCATTGAACTTCTTTAAGTTTTTTTTTGATATAATGGTCTTGTCGATTTACTATGAAATGGATGGCATAATGGCACAGGAATGCATTTCTAAAGAAATTGACAACTCAAGTCACATGATCTTATTTTCTTTGTAGAAAAAGAGTTGAATAATCCTCAAAACGCCCTTATACTTTTAACAGAAAAATCATTTGATATTTGATAGGATTTTGGTTTTCTCAGTAACATTTGTTCATATGTAGCTTTATTTTCAATTCCTCTTGGTTTGTGCAAGGAACTCAGCACCCCTCCTTTTCACCCTTTTATAGTGTATTTCATTAATTTTTCGAGCAGTAGAGTAGCCCCCGAGATATGCGTTTATTGATTTACCGTATAGTGTCATTCCATGCATAATTTAAATAAGAAAGTTCAAAGGAGAGAATACGAGAATAATGATTACTCCCCGGTCTGGTATATAGGTCCTGCCGTCTTACGCGTGTTACTATATCGTCAAGTTGACCAATTTAATATGAGTTATATAATAAAAAAAGATACACCATTAGAAAATATAACATCTAAATTTTCAAATGATATTTTTTTAATATATAACTTGTTTTACGTTGGTCAAATGGACGACCTAGTGACATGCAGAGGACTTATACACCGACCGGAGGGAGTACATGTCGTACTTATATGTCTCGCTTATACTCTACTAATCCTATTGTTAGATCGTCATCTAGACTATATCGGTTGAACATAGGAGTATCTTATTTTACAATCTCCAAATGGTTGCATTCATGGAGATTCCTACGCCTCGGCACACTGAAGCGAACACCACATGCAAATCTAATTAGTAACATTGTGGAAAACTGCTAGAAGTTAAAAACCCTATTCCGCTTGTCGAGGTACTGAGTTCGAGTTAATTCCAATTGCCTCTACGTTTGCAAGCTAATCATACAAATTTAGCAAGTCGCCAACTATCGTACCAACAGCCATCTTGAACATGGCAGAGTAGAGTAAATTAAGCCGTTGAATGTGTACGGCTCAAAACAAAGAACAGCGAAGCACGTAGCTGTTACTTGTCTGGTTGCGCGCACTGACAATTAAAACTCGAGAAAATCTAGCGAAACTGACAGCTCTGAAAACGAACATGTGCAGGGATTCCAAAACAAGCAATGTCTCAAGAGATGCAAGGATTACTAGTGGTATAATTTACTAGAATCCAAAGCAGAAATTTACTTTGGCACCCGGGTGCATATGCTTTTAAAATTAAAAAAAATATGAAAACACTTCCAAAAAATCTGAGAAAATTTGGGCACAAACATATGAAAGTTTTCAACATCCATGCAAAATTTAGGAAGTAAATGACACTATATGTGGTATGTGCAAAAAAGACAAATCTGCCGAAATGAGATTTTAAAATACATTTTTCAAAACACAGATTTTGTCTTTTTTGCACAGAGCGTAGAAAATGTTATTTCCTTCCGAAATTTTGCACGAATGTTGAACACTTGTATATCTTTGTGCCTAATTTTTTTCAGATTTTTTTGAAGTGTTTTCATATGTTTTAGTTTTGAAACATATATCAGGAGCATATTCACCCGGGAGCCAAAACAATATTTTTCATTGGTGAGTACTCTCTAATCAATGATATTTCAATACCAATTACAAATCATGCACATTTTGTTAAATTTTTATTTGCTAGATTTTTTTTGAATGTTGGCATGAAAGCTACCAAATTCATTGACAAAAAGAATATGGTATAAGGACCTGATCTGCTCGGTTTACTAAAGGAAACAAGGCGAAAACCTAAATTTGATAGACAATTTTGACAATGAAAAAGTAGTCTCATTGGTTCAGTCTATACTCTACAAGTTTCTATAAATACGCTTACTTAATCATACGCTAGAAACTGCTATTGAGACATTTGGTAGGTCGGTAAAGATCTTTACCATAAATATACAAATTATATAGATTATACATTATACAAAATATAGTTATCAAGTTACAAAATATAGTTAGTATATTTCAATTAATTCACTATGAACAAAAAACACATAAACTAATATTTAATAATATTGACATATATGTGGTTAAACTATGCGGAAAACAGAAAATTGTTCATGTAACTCTATAACATGCTAAAAATAAGACCGAAGTGTAAAAATTCAGTATAAATTTTAGTCAAGCACCGCTAGCACTCGTATGTTGAAGCAAGTGACCGAGAGCGCTGAAACCGGACCTCGGTACGGGGAGAGGGCAAGAGACAAAAGCGAGACAACGGGGGCCAGGAGGGAGAGGAGGGTGAAGCAACTAACCTACGCCCCCTTCGGAGCCCTCCTCCTCCTCTTTGTCGTCCAACGAGACCTGCTCCTCGGAAAACGAGAAGAGCACAGAGGAAACGACACACTTGGCTCCAGACAGGAAGGTTGAGATCCACCCGGGCTCCTCCCATCCACCTGCGCCTCCTCCGCCGAGAGGCAGTGGCGGACCTAGTAATTTGCTATATATTGCGTATGCCACACAAAAATTGGTTTACCATTTCGATAAAATATATTTACCAATTTAATAAATAATTTTAAATTTGCATTATAATACAATATAAAAGCAATACATAATATGTAACTGAAAGATTAAGCATAAAAGTTGCATAAATTACCATAAAAAAAGTTCAAAGCCCATACTAATATTCTGAAATATGCATAAAAGAAACTTACAACGCTACTTGTTTGGCCTACGCTTCTTTGAGGACATCAAACACTCTATTAAATCATTATATCATCTTCATCCACAGTAATGACATGCGATGAATCAAAACTCGTAGATTACCATGCAGCATGTCTTCGTTCTCGTGGATTACTGATGATCGGCGAAATACGAAACTTGGTTTGGGGCTGTCGGCGAGACGGCGAAGGGAGAACTGGCGGCATGTGGACGCGTAGTCTAACCGGCCGCAGATGTCAAGTCACAGATTCCCGAAGTCAGCTACATGTTGGGCGCCTAGCGTCGAACAAAATACTCCCTCAATCCGGAATTAGTTGTCACAAGAATGGATGTATCTATTTCACACCTAGATACATCCGTTCCGGCGACATCCTTTTTCGTATGGAGGGAGTAGTACAGATAAAAAATCAGTCACCGATTCATAAGTCAGCTAGCTACCAAGCTGTAGATGGGCGTCAAACATGTAGATCGATTGACATGTCGCTGTGGCGTCGTGGTGGATGAGCTTGAGAAACATGTAGATCGATCGACCAACGGAGGAGAGTTCCACGTGACGTGGCGCTAACTGCTCGGCACGATCGCGTGCGGTGTGCCTGTTTCTTTTTATTTCTATCGATTGCATGGCTAGTTCTTTCGCCAGGCTGACTGTGCTGCCTAATATTACACTAGGCGGACAAGCGCGCTTCGCCGCGCCGCCTACAATATGTTTTGGTACTCCGTGGTAGACGTGGTGGATTTGGGTACGCTAAAAGGCGTGGTAGACCAGTAAATAATGCATTCTTGGACTAAACTCACACCAACACAACGACATGGTTTCAAGTTTGAATAAAGTGGACAATCTGAATTCTAAACACACATGGGCAACTTAGGACTCACAAGCTGCTGCAGGCAGCGGAGCGGATAACAGAAGTTAATTGTTTGACTCTTGAATGAAAACATTACATTCGACTCTGGATCATCCCTTTTATAATGAAATATTCAGTAGTAGTTTAACTGAGGTTGACGTATTAAATTATCTACGACAAAATTACGCATATATATATATATATATATATATATATATATAGAAATCGCACATAGATTTCCACTTCCCACTACGACGTTTTATCTTCTATAGTCACAACATGGAATTTCAAAAAAAAAAAAAAGAGAGCAAAACAACCCGAATAAACCCACATGAACATCTATATAGAAGGAGCATGACCAGTAACAATCACCATTTATTCCAAAGGTTATATCTCGTGCTTTGCAACAGGGCATACATATTGTATAGGTTGGAGCAACATGGAACCTTAAAAAGAATTAGGTTGTAGAGATAATAAATGTACGCCGTCTTACTTGTTACTATCTATCAGGCCACAGTACCATGATAGTGATTCATTGATGATTGTGCATGGTGGAAAGAGCAACTCCTCAGGCTTCTTTGATTCATAGGATTGCCAAAATAATTGGTATAGGGTTGAAATCCTATGGGAATTTTCCTTTGAACCCGTTTAATTCATGGACCGTGCTAACTAGGGCACGTGCCCTAAATTAGACCTTCGTGGGCATAGATCATATATGGCAATTGAGCCATGCATGCAGCCACCACGTGGAATTCTTTTTTACTTTCCAAACTTTAAAATATTTCTGAAACCGTAAGTCGAAATCCAGATCCGTTTTCACAATTAGCTTTGTCGCGCCGAGATCTTCGAAAGTAGATCTCATGTTGATATGTTTTGACACAAACAAAATCCGACCATAGTTGCCAGATTATAGTCACTTGGTCACCAGATATAGTCATGTTGGTCACCAGGTTAAAATCAAATGGTTGCCAGATTTTTTAAACTTCGACACTTACCTATGTAAGCCTTTCCTGATGTTAATGTGCTCTTTTCCGTGTTTTAGAGTGGATCGAATACTCATTCTTTGGACATATATATCATCGCTACGAGAACAACATGTAAAAATTATTTGGTAATTGTGTGCTACTTGAATGGTAACTGTTAGGTAGTAACATGGAAAATACAGTACAATAACCTGGCAAATGACGATGATTTTTTTCTTCGTCAAAACATATTAAGATGGGATCTTGTTTTGAAGTTCTAATCGAGACGAACCCAGCGGTAAAGACGGATCATCAATTGGATTAACAGTTTAAAAGATAAATCATTTTGAAATTTCTAATTTAGGAAAGATTCCATGCATGCATGCATTCGTTGGTCTTTCCACCCTAAAAATCTGTACAACCACCCGCCGAACAGAACTTTTCCTTAGGGCACGGACACAAAAAGTAGATTAATCGTTAATTCATAGGATCATATCCCATAGTAAAAATTCCTATATGAATCTTGTAATGCAAACTCCATAGGAAAATAACATGAGCTCCAACCTCTTGGAAAAATTCCTTCACCAATCAAATTAACTTTATCTTCCCATAGGATTCAACTAGACATGCCATACCAATCCAATAACTTTCCTATTCCTACACTTTCCTATCCTATGAATCAATGGAGCCAAGCTGGACGGAAGAAAGGGCAACTCCTCAAGCTGAACTGAAGAAAGAAGTACGGGACGGGGAGAAGAGGGAGAGGTTTCTTGGTCAGCCGCCGCGCCCTCCTCTGAGAAACAACTCCCCTCATATCAGAGCCCTCCAGGCCTCCAGCAACGCATCTAGCTCCGGCGAGTCGAGGGCCAGCCTCCTCCTGAAGAAGCTGTCGGCGTCAAAATCACTCTCTGACTCCCGAGTGTATGCAACACAGCGGTCGACGATGCCGTCAAGGTAGGAAGTGCTTGAACATTCAGCTGTGATGCCGTCAAGGTCGTAATTACTTGTTGAACCTTCGGTCGTGGAACCTCCAACTGCAGGAGTTCTCGTGGTGGTACCGCCTTGCTCTATCGTGCCTCACTGACCCCAACGGTCAGTCTATGTTCTGGAGCTTCTTCATGCTTTCTAGAGCAGGATTGATGATATCCATTAAGCCCATAACCCAGGAGGCATCATGCACGACCTTTGATATGCTATCAGGATAGGTAATAATCAGTTGAGGTGCCATAGCCTGCAACCCCCGTATTTCTTCGGCACGAATTGGATCTCCCCGTTCCTTCTCAAGTGTCGCCGATGTCAACCATGTCACCTCTGTCTCAGAGTTTATGTGCAATGAAGACATCAACAATCTCCAGGCAGCTATGTAGTTACCAACGCGCTGTTCTAGGACTCCCAAGCCTGTAAAATGAGGCGCACCAAATTTTATGTTAGGAGATAGGAAATTGACATTAATCTGCCATAAAGGTGGTAAGTTGTGAATTTTAACATGAACAGAAGCAACAACTGGCACCGGTAAGCAGTTGAAAATATGAATGAATGACCTCGCGACTGAATCAAACTCTTCCATCGAGTGCTGCACAATAGATTGCAAATTATTTGTTATAAACCCGTAAACTATCTAGGTACCATATCAACAAAAGTGCAGGGAAGCCATGCAGTTTTGAGTGCTGATATTCATGTGTCCAGTACCATACAGAGTGTTGCATATGTGCATAACAAATATCAACTGCTCATTGAATTTATAAGCATGAGGCACTGCAGTGCAAAATTTTCATAATTAACTTCGATGGCATGACCCATAACCTTTAAAATCACATTATGTGACCTCGTTTTCTACTAAAATCAGTAGTTCAACGGAAAAGGCATCAGACTGGCAACCTGTACTGAAGTGTACGTTTTCATGAATTCACAAATTGCAGACAGCCTGATCTAAGTGTATGTTTCCACATTCGTTATCAGACTTGATTTACATATTGCTCTGTGCATATAAGTGAAAAGAATTGAAGCAGATATTTCACGCAATCTTTTCAGGTTAATGGAAGACCTACATGTTCATTTCCAGAGTTTAATATGCACTATTAGCAGCCGTTTCCTTGGCAGATATCTTACTAAAGAGTAGATTAGCCAGCAGCCTTGCTTACGGTGCCCACACTTATGTAGATTTCATTCTCACATTCAAACAGCTCAGGTGCACCACCACAACAACCGTTCCATGTGCCTTGACAAGGAAAATTGCAACAAAATCGATTACTAACAAATTGCGCAAAGATTTATGAGGGGAGATACAAATTACTAACATCATCCATGACCTATAGAAATCCATACTTCCTGGGTAATTCCACAAGTTCGGATAATGGAGCAATTAACAACCATGCTGAACAAGCTTCATTGTACAAATGAAAAGGCTACAGAATTTGGTTCTCTGACACTATGCATAAACAAGCATGCACTACTACTTAATACTTGACACAAACATAAATACTAATGATGAAATTTACTTTCAGAAAAAAAATGCCTATCTGTGACAGCAACTATCTTTTCTCTTGAGCAATTGAAAGACATACAGGAAGAAATCAAGATGGGAGCACTGCAGCTTACTGCTGTCGCTCAACAAGGACAATCACATCGATGATGTAGTGATTCATTTGCCCAGAGTAGAACGGATAGCAGCAGAGTACGTTGGCCAGACCGCCGGATACATCTGCTTGCCCACCCTGTGCAGCACATGCCGGGATCTTCGCCGCATCCTCATCCTCTTCCTCCACTGTTTCCAAGAGACGCCGGGTCCGTCTTCTCCACGCGGCGCCAGCCCGGGCCGCGACCAGAACATGTGCACGCGTCTGAGCCGTTCATGTTAATCGGACGGTAAATGGCTATAGCGGAGCGGCAGGTAGTCTCACATTTCACGCAGCCAACCAAGCTTACAGCTATAGATAATGGTTTATTTACTCATAATCACGTGTACACTCTCACTTTCTTCAGCAGAAGAACAAGACTGTGGATTAATCAAATCGAGAAGAAGAAATCCTTGGCAAAATGTACATGCGGAAATGGGCCAAGTGGCACTAGTATGGTATAAGGTATGTCCGTGACAAGAACAGCAATTACGAGAAAGAAAGAAATCAATCGATCCAACTTGATGATCCATCAGTTGCGGGAGCACTCGGCGGGGAAGCCCTGCGGGAACCGCCAGCCATCCTTACAGTAGTTATAGGACATGTACTTGCTCTCGGCCCAGGCAACGGTGCCGAGTTGCTTGCTGTCTAGCTCCTGGTTCATCCAGGCATCGCTACCAGTGGGGCACGCCGACGAGCCACCGTTGTTGACGCAGCCGTGGGAGGAGCCGCGGTAGTTGCCGACGAAGGGAGCCTGGCTCCAGTCGATCTTAACGGCACCGTTCCGGGTCGCCCAGTAGCTGCCGTCCCACAGCGTCGCGTGCAGGGTCATGGGCTTGCTGCTCGGGAATGGCAGGTCGTCGTACTTTTTTTTATTTTAGAAAAGAGAATTTTATTAATCCCAGCCTCTGCATCAAGTGTTGCACACCGCCGATTATTACAGAGTTTAGAAGTATCTTATTCGTGCTTACATCTCAAAAAGCGCAAAGATAGAGACAGGCTTCAACCGACAAAGACAAACTTAAGTAGAACTGCGAAAGCCGACTAATATGTTGCCACGTATGTCGGGAGAAAAAATCATGTGCCACGCGCAGAAGTCTCGAGCACCCAGACACCATAAGGTCCCGCTGGTCCGAAAGCAGCAGGAAAGCCCATAACTGTATCCAGTGCACCGCCCTGTGAATAACCTATAATACATGAAAATTATCCTTTCTGTTAAAAACAATATCATTTCGACAATTCCAAATAGACCAACAAATAGTTGAAACGCCTATACGAATCCTATCTTTGGTATTTTTGTCCATCCCCCGCAACCAATTCCCAAACATGTTTGTGACATTAGTAGGAGGAGGGATATTATATGTACAAAAGACTACACGCCATACAAGTTTGCAAAAGGGCAAGAAATAAAAGGTGTTCAATACTCTCATCATTCCCACAAAAAGAACAATGTGAGCTACCATGCTAATTCTTTTTAGCAAGATTGTCTTTTGTTAACAAGACTTTTCGATGAAGGAACCACATAAATATTTTAATCTTTTGCGGTATTTTTAATTTCCAAAGATACTTCTGTAAATATCTAGTATGACCATTCATCAGGTCCTCATACATAGATTTTACTGTGAATTACCCATTTTGGGTCAGCTTCCACTTAAAACAATCAGGAACATCATTCAACGTTACCTCCATCAATCTAAGGCACAAATGAGACCACATCTCCCATTTGTTCCCCCCAGGGCCCTCCTAAATCCTATATTTAGTGGAGGCGCATTATGAAGCACATCATGAACCGAAACATGCTGGTGCTGCACAATGTTATACAATAACGATATTGGTTCATTAAAGGGGAATCACCCAACCAAGTGTCCTCCCAAAACCTTGTGGTTTCCCATTATCAACTACAAAAGACCCTCTACTAAAGAAGTCATCTTTGACTCTCATTAGTCCCTTCCAAAAGGGAGAATCAGTAGGTTGAGCTTCTACTTGAACTAGAGTTTTACTTTGAAGGTATTTGTTTTGTAGCAGCTCCTGCCACACCCCTTCCTCGTTTAAAAGTTTGAACAACCATTTGCTATGATCCATGGTGTCCTCCCAAAACCTTGTGGTCGTCGTACTTCTTGAACGTCCTTACCGGAACATCGTCGACCTGGAATCTGATGAATCCACCATAGGTATTTCGTTATGATCCATGGATCGATTGAAGATGAAACGTCGATTAGGGGGGAAGCAGGAAAGATGGATACGTACATGATGTTCTTGGGGTTCCAGACGATCTTGTAGGTGTGGAAGTCGGCGCTGGGGTCGAACCAGAGGTAGAACTGGTGCTCCTTCTTGCCATCGCCGCTGGCCCAGACGTTAGTGTTCATCACGTACGGGTCGCCGGTCGAGTTTCCATGAACTCGATGTCGATCTCGTCATGGCCATCACCTTCCCCGGACGTCAGCTACACAACATAGTCAAACAGAGTCAGCTCAGAACCATTGAAAGTTGACTAATTAAGAAGAAGTGGTCGGGTAGCTACTCAAGCTTACATAGAAGGAGGTGACGGTGCCGGCGGAGTTGCCGCCGATGAGCTTCATCTGGACGCTGAACTCGCCGTAGAGGTACTTGTCCTTGGAGGTGAAGCCGGCGCCACCGGAGCCACGGTCCATAATGAGCGAGACGTCCTCGTCTTGCTGTCTTCTTTCACTTGCACCTTGTCGCCGGAGCCGACCATGTCGAACTTGTCGGTAACCTGGCCTCCAAAACGACGGCGACGAGGGCCAGGACGGCCAAGCACAGAGACCTTGCCATGTTGTTAATGCGTACGTTTTGCTCCTCTGCTTCCTCTGTACCAGTGCTTTGATGGTGGTGTAGTGCTGTTTCGGTGCAGGAGCTGGTGCGGCTTTATAGTACACTACTGCCCTGCGGACTGCGGTGCTATGTTATGGTATGGTCCGTCCTCCATCGCACGGCACGTTTTGTGAATGGATGCGGTATACACAAACGGCTATGTCGGGTTTGTGTATGATTCTCGTCTCGTGGAGTTCGCTGCGTTGCCGAAACGAGGTGCGAAGTCCAGAAATTATAGATATATGCATTTTTCGCCTCAGAGTCTGTCCGAGGTTGTGTGCCACTCTTCGTTGTGTCCTGCGGTGCAGCCAAGGCTCTCTCCTAGGTGTTGCGAGGAGTTCAGTGACTCTGTCTTTCAATTCCACTATGCTTGTTGCGTTTGGAGCTCTGCCAGCTGGTCGCTGACCACATTGAGGAGGCATCTCGCTCTCTTCGTGAATAGGTGGCAGCTCTAAGTTGTTGTTGGCAGGCGTTGATGGTCATCCTTTGCAGCCCACGGAGGCATGTGGTTCTGATGGCATGGGGCTCACCCAGGGGGAGGCTTTGTTTCCGCTTGACTCCGTTGAGCAGAAGTCGTCTGTGGTTGAGGAAGCACTTCACTATGATTGCTTCTCACCTCGTGGCAGTCCTTGCCCATCGCCGCAGCTTGTTGCGACTTTCGCCCCTCCGAGCGAGGACAGTGGTGAGATCTTGGCTCCAAAGCTTCAGGAGTCATGTGGGGATTCATCTATTGTGCTTCCAATGGAGTTGAGCTCGTTAGAGGCTTTGGCGATGGCCTCAACGCCCTCTGTGGACAGTGGAGTAGTGTTGGCTCCTTACTCCGAGGCCCTTTTTGCTAAAGAATTTTGTGGCTTACTCGCCTGTTTAGAGGCGACTAGTACTGGATATGGCAAGGATATTGCTTGCGTCTTGGCAGGGAATGCTTCAGAGTACCTAATCAGAAAGGTGGAGAAGTCTCTCAAGACGGCTACTATCAAGGCAAGAGAAGAAAGAGGGAAATAGCAAAGAAACCTTCGACAGATGTGTAGTCCTAGAGTTATCTTCAGTTCACGGTTGTTATAGGTAGAGGGAGGTTGTTGCTATGTGTGTTGCTTGCCTTAGATGTTGCTCTCTATGGTTGTGTGGGCTCTCCCTGTGGTGTTGGTTTTTGTTGTATGGTTTTCGTCCGGTTTCTTCCACTAATAAACCGGACACCTTCTTCTTAATTAATGAATGAGACAAAACTTTTGCCTTTGTTTATAAAAAAAAAAATCCAGACTCGCTACGGGCGATTTATAGGACCACCTGAACCTGTTGCCTGTTGGTTAGTGGCACTAGCAGGAGGTCTTCGGTTCAATTTCAACCTCATACATTATTTTTGCTTTCACGCTAGGATATTTAGATTCATGTGGCCCCAATAGAATGTCAGGTTGACATGTAGGTCCCATCAGGCCAACGTTGAAGTGTTCATGGAAACCATTTGCCCATGATAACAGTATGAGTAGGTCCCATGTCAGAACTGAGATTTCGTGCGGGAAACTTGCCACGTCGACATGACACGTAAGAGAACATGCACGTCTATAGTGACATCAAAGAGAAACCACTTGGGTGTCGGTCCACTCACCAAATTATACTACATAATATTTTAGCATAATTGTTACGCTTCAATGAAATCCTGTCCTTTCTAACAAAAGTAGTCGTAAATCTTGTGGGTTTCGGCCCTTCCAAACGAGTTACGACCATTCACCCAAAGTCACTGAGAGAAAGTCACAAGTTAACATATTTCTACCGTTTAGGTTGCTCACCTAGCTACATGCTCTAGATAACCTATATTTGTGTTATTCCTAATTTGATATGAAAGAAAGTAAAATCTGTATTCACCTATTCACCCACCTCCGTTCGTCCCTTCAGATGGGAAGAGGAGGGATGACACAAGGTGAAACAAATATGTCCGCCGTTTCAGACATGACCACAACCTCGTGGCTGCTGCCCCAACATCCTTCACCATGAACCCACGGTCAGATAATGCACCTGAGCAAGGGCCCCGCCATCTACCAGATCTAGCACTTGGACAAATTTGATACGAAAGAAAGTAAATTTTGTATTCACCTATTCACCTACCTCCTATAGTCGAGTTGTTGGATCCTTCAGATGGGAGCGGGATCGATGACACAAGGTGAAACACATATGTCCGTCGTTTAAAGCCACCGTAAATCCGCTAACCACGACCTCATGGACGCTGCCCCAGCGTCCTTCACCATGACCCCACTTGTCAGATCATGCCGCTGAGCAAGGGCATCGCCCTACCAGATCAAGGCACTTAGACAAAGTTTGTAGTCATGTGCGGCCATGTCGACAACAACAATGGTAACGAGCTGCCCGATGTAGAGCACTAGGTCTAGCACCGCCACCATGCCACAGAGTGAACCTAATCAAGGAGAGGGTGTCGCGTACACGGCACCAAGGGACCACTACGCCTCTGAGACGTCATTGGCATCAAGAGTTGTCTTGTCATCCCTAGTTGTCAATGCCTTCACGTTGCAACAATAACCCACGTCACCGGAAGAATCATCGGGGAAGCCACTTCCTCTCAGATACTTCGGAGAAGTTCTCGGATTAGTACATCACAGAGCTGCCACAGACTCGCGATCCCGAATTCTCCCACTTGCAGTGCCCCGACACCGCCAAGCACGCCAGGTGTAGCCTTTTCCGCACCTTCCGCCGAGTTGCAACACTTCCGGGAAGGGGAGGGACCGGGGAGGGTGGCAGCAGCAGAAACTAGGTCACCTCCCAGGGCTTCCATCCTATTTTTTGGCGCATAACGATGATATCCAATCACTAACAAATACAATTGTTTTTTTATAAGAAGCGCATCACACGGCTTTACATTTCTTGGCAAAGTGGTAGAGGAAGTTTTATGTCATTCTTCTAGCATCCAGTGCATCAAATGGCCCCATCAACACAGCTTTCTTGGATCATTCCAAGGCCATCTTGATAAGCCATTCTGGAGGCTGAGCTGAAAGATAAGCATTTTCTATCTATCCTACTACTCAGTCATTGCTACTTTTGTTTAGCAC